>CM076573.1:454419833-454915992 GCA_034641835.2 Pinus albicaulis
GTAGAACCTGAAGATGGAGGTTTCGGGGAGTGCATCGGCGGTGAGGCTCGGGGTACCGGCAAGACCGCAGCTCAAGGTGAAGGCCTACGTAAGGGGACGACGGAGCGCATCATAAAGGATCCGGTAGTCGCAGGAACCCGAAATGGACGAGGGTGTGGCTGGCCGGTCGTCGGGGTTGCAGCTACCAATCCCCGTCGAGGGAAAGGATCGCGGAACACACTGGCTGGGTAGTGGCCACATTAGGAGGAGCGTGAGGGGAGGCATGTTGTCCGCGCAATGTGGCTTGAGACTCCCACATCTCTCGCATCTGGGGTAAGAGAGGGCAATCGTGAGTGTAGTGACCGTAAACACCGCAACACGAACAGGGCTTGTTTGTGCGAAGCGGCCTGTCCGGCCTGGGCGGAATGCCCTGAGGCTGGTTGCTAGTGTTAGGGTCCGGACTAGAATTGGGACCTCGGTTACCGGGGGCAGATGGGTTCTGGTTGCCTCTCCGCCTTCTTTGAGAAGAAGGGGGATTAAACGCACCCTGCTGCGCAAATACTTGCCCTGGAGGGGGTTGTAAGGGCTGTTGCAGGTGGTGAGGAGGCAAGGGAGGCGAAAGCGCATATGCTGGAGGAGCTGGCGCACCAAGCTGCGGATAAAAGTAAGGGTTGGGTTGGGCAGCATTGAGGTAAGCAGGAGGTTGGGCAAAAGGAGGAGGCATGCCGTATCCCGGATACATGTTGCCGGGAGGGGGCAGAGTGCTAGAGGTGCTGGCCCCCCCCTGAGGAAGGCCATGGCTCATAGGAGGGTGAGCAGAGGGGTGGGAAAGAGATCCAACAATACCGTCGGCGGAATGAGATGCCCCCGGGGCGTTAGCGCCACCGGTCCTGGGGATGTCAGGAAGAACGGTATAAACATAACCAGATTGAGCGTAGATCAGGTCATATTTTAAAGCTATTTGGAGGGCGGCTTCTTCAGATTGAGGAAAGTGAGAGGCGACATCTTTGCCGATGGGAGACGGGAGGGTGCGAAGGAACCAGTTCATGTAAACCCGATCTTCAAAGGGAGGGGCTCGACATAAGCTCCGTCTTCGTCGCCATTCCTGAACATGGGCAGAAAGGCGTGTGGAAGAGGATTGCTTAAATGAAGTCAAGAGCTCCGTACCAGTGTCGTATCGGAGAGGGAGCTGGAAGTACGACAAGATGGCTTGGGCAAGAGTCTCGAACGTGGTATGGGAGGAAGTGGCCTGTTCGACATACCATTTAGAAGCTTCGCCGGTAAGTGTGCGTTGGAACAAGCGAAGACGGATGGAGTCATCGGTAATGGAGTTGGAGGAACACCACATGTGGAAAGACCGGACGTGATTGGTTGGGTCTTCGCCATTAAGGCCCTCGAACTTAGGGATATCGGAGGGTAACTTGGTAGGCATAGTGGGCCAGGTAGTATTATGGTGAATGGGGTCGTTAATCAACCGATGGAAATCGGGGAGGCTGAGGCCTGCAATATACGACAGCACAGGGGTGGCCAGGGTAGCGGTTGTGACGGTTCCGCTAGAAGTAGGGCTGGCATTGGGGCCGGGAGAACCGCTAGCGTTAGGCCCTGGACCAGACATGGTGAAGGGGGCAGGAGAACCGGGAGGGGAAGGAGGGCCTGAGGAATCAGGGGAGGAGTCGGAGTGTGGACTCGAAGGTGGACTGGCTCGACGACGGCGGTGCGGAGCAGGTCGATCAACCGGAAACTGAGGGTGACGGCCAAGAAGTCTCCGGGAAAGGCGCCTTGGGGGCGTAAAGATGACAGGAAGAAGGAAACCGACAGGGGCAAAAAGGGAACAGAATCAATTAAGGTCAAGGGAAGAAAAGGTGCAGTGAAAATTGATTTTAGAGTCTTTGCCAGGTGGTGTTAACTAGGCGCTTCTTCGCTTAGGGTCAGTGTGTGGCGTGCGTTAATTTTAATTTTTAAACCCTTTCCGTTTTGAGAGCAAGAAAAAAGTGTGCTGCGTAGCTGAAAATAAACCTACAGAGAACAGAGTAAAATGCTGAAATAACATAAAAATAACAGCTACGTATGCATCTATCTAAACCAAGAAGGTGGGTCTCTCAAAACTATGCCGAAAAGAAAGGGAAAAACTATGGAAACACACACAAGGGAAGCTCAACAGATCTAGGGTCAAAGGGGACAGAGATCCGGAGGATAAAGCTGCAGATAAGGGGTGCAGATCACAGCCAAGAGACAGAGGCAAGGTGGCTGGAAAAAGGGAAATCAGCAAAAAACCGGGGGGGGGCAAGGCAGAGGCCTTTAGAGGAGGTCCAAACAAAACGACAAGAGGTGATTTGAAAGGAAAAGAGGCTGACTTCAAAGGATCTGGAAGTGAGGTCACAGATCCGGAAAAAGAGGGGGCTGAAGCTCTGAAACCGACGGCTGAAACAGCTGAAACTCTTCCACAAAAAGTGGAGGGTACTAAAGCCCTAAGGGGCTGGGTTCCCACTTAGATGAGTAAAAATAGATCAGATCTTGGTCAAGGCGGGTTGAGACAGAGGCTGGAAAACCCTGGCAGAGGCTGCAGCAGAACCCAGAAAAATTACAGAAAAAATGCTGGAAAAAAGGCAGGTCGCAGGTTCTGACCTGATCTGAGTTGAGGTCGCAGGAAACAGGCCAAAAGGTGCGTCCAGGTCGCAGGTTTTGGGCCAAAAGGTGCAACCCCCCCGTTCCGGCTGTTTCGGCGGCAGATTTTCTGAAAAATTGCCGTCTCAGGTGCGGCTGGTGTCGCTTACCTGCGCAATAGGGCCAGAAACACACGGAAGTTAGAAATTTTAGGTTTTTAGGGTTTTATGTGAGAAAAATGACATGAAAAGAGAAAACTAAGCAGCTAAAAAAGAAGCCCTAGGGCCTGAAGTAGCTGGATATGCAGGAATATGAAAAACGACAGCGGTCGTAATTTAAAACCCGTGTGGAGTCGCCATTTGTTAGTATGAATTCTTCGTCGAAGTGTACGAAAAGAACCACTTTAGCTACGCATAACTAATAGCCCTAACAACAATAATGGCTGCAAAACATCTTCAGATCTGCAATTAGTAGTTAAAGTGCTGCAACAAACAGATCTATAAATGGAAAGACATTAAGCAGTAAAGCAAAGAGTTTGCTCCATGCATCCAACAGACAAGACAAGAACACGATTTTTGAATGAATTTTTATATTACAGGGCACCTGGGAGGAAACAAGAAGGTGTATCCAGATCTCCTCAATGGGATAGGTTCTTTGTAGTCCTCAGCACTTCAGATCTAAGCTTTCTCTCTCTTGTAGATGTAGAAAACCCAATGTAGAAGGTAGAGCTCAATGGGAGCAACAATGGCAGAAAATGAGACCGAGTGTATAGATCCAGAGTGATCTAGTATGCAACAAAAGGTGGTGAATGATGGGGAAAACCCTCCTATTTATAACAAAATATTGGGTCCTTCTAGATCTTGGTGCATGATTAAAATAATGTTAATCACGTCTAGATCCACCTCTATGGAATATTTTATTATTATTTGTTGGAGGGAAAGGGACTTTGACTTGGGTCAAAATCTCTTGATTAATGAAGAATAAATAAATAAATGATTTATTTATCCTTTTAAGGAAGTGGTTGAGATATAATCAAATAAATAATGATTTATTTAATTAATAGTGGTTGATTTGGTCATATTTAACAAGGAATATTATTTAAATAATTATTCCTAGAAAATAATAAGATAACTATGGGTGTATCTCATTAATTTCTTTGTTTTTTGGGTTAAACATGACTGGGAATAATAATTAAATTGTGGTTTAATTAATTATTCCTTTTGGGGTTTCCTTAATTAACATAGTGAAAGCAGTCTTACATGGTGTACTTGGGTCCATCTAATAATAAAAGGTGAGATGACCAAAAAATGGTGTAACACTTGGTGCTAATGACTGAAATAGACAAGAAAATATCTTGGTCTTTGAAAATTTATTAAAAACTCGTATCCATTTTTGTTTTTCTCTAGAAACGCTGATTGGGACAAAGATGCTAGGGAGTAAGTTTGCATGTGAAACTGGAGCCTTCGTGGATCTCGTTATGGGGTCTTAGCAGGATGCACTTTCTTAGAAATTATGTTTTATTTGAATACATCATGCTGGTCTAAAATCATAAAGGGTAGATTGAATTGCATCCTTGTTTGATTACATGTGGAGACATAATTGAAGGCTGTAGGAATAGGCTCATTGCTAGGCTCTACAGCTATGACAACAATTGTTGCTATAGCAATGGCTACTATCAAATTGGTATCTAAAGATGGTGTTGGAGCTATTGGTCACTTACTGATTGGTGGTTGGTTTGGTGGCATTTTTTATGATGATCCAATGCAATGCCGTATGTATGCAGATTTTATTGGAAAAGGCCAAGAAAGTGGTTGAATACTTGACTCACCAGTTGTAAAAATCAAAGGATTCCAAAGAAAAGGCTACTGAGGCCTCAAAAATAGCCACGCTACGTAGAGAGGAGCTATAAGCTGGAAATACAGAAGCTAATAATGACAGTAATACAGTTTGGCAGGAAAAGTTTGATTCTGTGAGAGAGAAGTTTAATTCTATTGTAGTTGAGTTGGAAGTCAACTGGATATTTGGTTTGGGCTCTTGAAATGAATTTATGGACATTCAAGGTTGTTTCTAGTATGATTTCAACATGACACAAAATTCAATTTTCATCTTCCTGTTTGGTTAGTATTTGGTGCAACATGAAAAGCATGTTATGAGAGGAGAATCAGTGCAAAATTTCAGCATTGATTCCAACAAGGTAGCATGCAAGATTACATGAATTACAAACAAAAATTGTTCCCAAAATTCACAGGAAGAATTGACTTCATCCATAATCAACTTCAATTTTTAAAATACTTTTAGAGGACTAATATTTTTTTTTTTAATGGGGAGGTTTGATCCAGGAGGATCTAGACAACCCAAGGAGCACTAAGAAAAAGATATAATCATGTTAAGCCTAGGTTGAAGACGTATTTATTTTTAATTAAATGTGCTCATATATTTGTAAAATAGAAATTGAAATGTTGAGAGGACTTTTCCTCAAAAATTCAAAAATTCAATTTCTAATTTCATATTGAAGTTGATACATTCTCATCCCTAAGGTTTTTGGGATAAGGCCCTTGAAAGTAGACAATTGAGATATTCCCTCCATAGAAATCTCATAAGGGATAAGAGAATTATTTCCTCAAAATCAGAGATAAGAATATATTTCCTCCTTAGTTTTGGGCTCTTAAGAGCTATATAATACCATTATATGTATAGGAAAGGTAAGCAGAAAGAGATTAAGGAGAGATTTTGAGTTCTTGGAAAAGTCATTTTCGAGCACAGCTTGGATAGCTCATAAGTATTTCAGAGTATGGACGTATGGTTGAGAGTTCTCGGCTGGCCACCTTGATGTAAAAGTCAATGTACATTTATCTCTATTCAGAAAGACAATAGATTGATTCATCCTATTGGAGACGAATCTGGAGAGATAGCCCAGTGGAGGGGGTGAACTCCATTATCAATTGTGTTTTTCTATTTCTTGTGAATGTTTGCTTATGTTATTGAACATATTTTATTAAAGCATTCAATTAAATGATTTTGTCAATCATTTTTCCGTATACATGTTTTTAAAGTTTAATCTGAGTTAAAAATAAAAGTTCAATTTCAGATCAGAAACCCATACTGACTTGCATATCCACATCCATATTTAGATCTCTTAAAATGTGAAATAATTGAAAATTCCCAAAGAGAGGGAGCATTCCAAGGGCTCTCTTTAGTATATGATTTAGCTTGTTATTCTTGGCTACAGTGTTTGATTTCATGTGCTTTATGGGTAATCCATAGGTTTCCTCTTGGTTATTTGTCTTCCTGCCAAAACCCCAAGAAAACCAATCAACAATTATTCCATCTGGATTACTTAGAATCCCTCCACCTCCGGCCAAACCATAGGGGGTGTATAGTTAAGGGCCTTTTTTTTCATGGAAAAATTGATCCTAAGTACATGGCTACTAAATAAAACATATATTCGATTGTTGTCTTTTAGCATTCGCTTTCAAGACCTTGTTCAAGTGTTTTTGTTTTGGTCTTTCATTTTCCAAGTAATGATTGTGTTTGTGCTTTTGTTGTTTTTTTCCCTTTCCTAGTAATTATTTTGGCAGGGTCCATTTTAAGGACCTTGACACTTAGACCCAAGGAGAATTTAACAAGTACCTCATGATAGAGAGCCAAAGTCTTGGTAGAGGGGGCTTCAACCAACTAGGCTACCATTTTTTAGGCAGAATTAATGATTCATCTAATTGATAATTTGGACAAAAGTCGTGTTTTTATTGGGATCTCTTGGTACTGTCAAGACGCTCACACATATATCTTATTTTACCAAATGATCAATTTTCTAAATATAGATAATTTGGTTTGTTTTGTTTGAATTTTAGTTTTCATAGATTTTCAAATTCAAATTTTGTAAAAATAAATTAAGGATAAAAATTAATGAAGGATGAAGACATTTATGAAAGGTACCCATATTTAAATAAAAACACTTTACATTATGGTGCCAACCACGGCGATTTCATGGGTCTCTTGGACAATTATGTTCTTGGGGAATATTAATGTATGACAGTTATTTGCTTACTTTTCCGTCATGGGGGTTTTATCTTTTTAATAGTGAAGTGCCAACTATAAGTTTATTTGGGTATTCTATAGCTGTAAGTTTATTTGGGTATTCTATGTCTCCTTTCTTAGTTAGTAATGTAAAGTATTTCTCTTTTCAGTGGCCTAGGCTCACAACTATGCATGATCCTTTTTGTGTTGGAGATTATTTAAGGGCTTATGAGTTTCAATTTCACTTGTAGATATATGGAAAACATAAATATACTCCAGAAAGAGATGTCTCGAAAATCTATGCATCTTTGTTTTTATAAGTAACCTAAAAACCTAAATTAAAAAAAAAAAAAATTCAATCCAAAAGCCTTTTATTATTAAGATGGAACAACCAGAAAATTGTTGTTAAAAAATAATAAGTCATCCAAAACAAAATTACGATATAATTGTTTATATAAATTTTAAGTTCTTTATATAAATATTACTGAAATGAGATCAGTTATATATAACAATAACTACCACTTATTTATTAGAGGTTCTTCACTTTTGTAAATTTTATTGTTTTTTATCTTCATAGTTGTAGGCATGTGTAAACATTAGCATAGATATGTTAGATATAATTAGTTGGGATTTGCTAATTCCTCTAACTAGTTATTATATTTAGTGGCAAACAAGAAAATGTCGAGTGAATATAAATATTGAATGTATTTATGACCTACTAATTGTGTACATAGTTTATTGTGTACGCCAATTATGTAAAGAATATAGAAGGAAAGCTAGAAAGAAGCTGAAGTATTCTAAAAATAAAACCATATTCACGAGTCATTAACGGCATAATTTTTCTCTCATTTTTGTTTTACTATTTTCCCAACATTAGTTATAATTGGATCAAAATAGCTCAGTTAGCTATTTCATAGTGAGTTGGTTGGACCTGGGATAATCCCATTACACAGTGATTAAAATATTAAATATCTAGTACGTGGGGTTTTGATTAAACGGTGATGAGGCGGGCTGTTATAGCACTCATCACAGGTTCAATTTCCTTCCCCGATCGAGGTGATGTATCTAGACATGTTGATGGAAATAGAGTAAAAAAAGATGAAAAATGGAAAATACTACCAAACTTGAAAAAAGAACATCAAATATATAATGTTTTTTTTTTTGTGTTAAATAATTTTTAGGTTTAAAGGCACTATCCAAAACTTAGTGAAGGTACTAGCTTGTTTCCGTTTGATTCTTGCAATAGGAACTATACTATGTGGTATTGAGTGCAAGGGTTAACACTTTCATACTATGTTATGTTTATAATTCATTTTGATTAAATTAAAATGTGCTCTACGTAAATAAAAAACAAAATATATATATATATATATATGGTCTTATTCCCAAAATTTATAATGATGGAAGGCCCAACAACCCACCATTTTTATGGGATGTGACTAAATCTACTTATAAAGAATAACAAATAAATATTAAAAAATATCAACCACATCCTTAGTACAATTTTATTTTATTTTTTTAATACAAGTCTTTTTTATTTAGTAACATATTTCTAGTATTTGTATTAGTATTTGGGTTCAATATTGATTTTAGATACTTCCTTTATTATGTAAAGTAAGTAATATAATTTTTTATTTATAGTCAAATTAATTAAAAATATATTATTATATGGATAGATAAATAAATGTTAAATTTTAATTAGAAATCCATGTGATACTAAGTGTTATCGGAAATCCTCACGGGATGAGTGATATGTGAATTATGAAATTTATATGAAGTGGGTTCATTTCATTAGTTTGAAACTTTTTCCCTATTTTAATAGTGAATAATTAAACCAAAATAATAATAATAATAAAATTTTGAATAAAATTATGAACAACAACACCCAATACAAAAGTGCATTAATAAAATTATGAATAACAACATCATGCATTCACACCCAACACAAAAATGCATTGATGAAATTAGAAATAATAAGACTATGCATTCATTTTGTAAGAGGATAAATAAATAATTATGACTTATAGTTGACGTGGAATCATCTCTTACTATGATGTTGCACATGATTTCTTATCATTAAAGCTTATCAATCCCAAGACCTAAGTAATAAAGTACAATTATTGGCAACCTCTTATTTAAACTTTTTAGTGTTGTAAAGATACTTATTTTCCAACATTTTATCCAAAGGATGCCAAACACTACCCAACATAACTATTTTCTTTAAGTTTGTCACGATTTTCCTATATTCATCGAATAATGTCAACACTGAAAAAAGGAGAGGTCAAAAATTCAAAACCCTATGCAATTTGGGATGCATTCACATGGTTAAGATTTATTGTAGCCCAAAAAGCATCCCTGCTAGGACAAAAATCTATCATTAAAGTTGTGTCTACATTGCTGGATTCTAACTCTCATTGTAATGTTAACAACATCCCATATCAAGGAGTAGAGATATATATATAGAATTCAATTTTCCTTGAGTATGTAAGTTACACAATAAAGGTGTTGTAAACATATTATATAGTAGAGAGTTCATTGTAATACAACGGTTAGGTGAGACGTTTAGTGCCCACATGTTTTGTGGTCCAATCTTAGGCATGAGCACCCAATATTTGACCATTCATTACAAATCTAATTTAAGTGGTCAAAAAGAATGATTAATATCCCTATCTCTCAGCCATATTCAATGCCCAGAAAGAGCATCTTAAACTAGTGAAAAGATATTGAAACATATAACATGGTAAACCTAAAATTTTTATACATACTTAGTAATTTTCCACAATAATATCAAATAGATATTAAAATCTGCTCGCAAACATTGTCATCATATACAATGGTAAATTTTCCACAATAATATCAAATAGATATTAAAATCAGCTCGCAAATATTGTCATCATATGCAATGGTAAAGTTGATATTTTTATACATGCTTAGTAATTAATCACAACTCACAACTCACTTGCAACCTGAGTGTTTCTAAAATTATGTACTCATATTTTTAGTGTTTGACAAAACACATAGCATATGTCTTTACATGTAAAATTTATTCACAAACAAAATTAACAATATCTTTAGGATTATATGCTGCTATTTTGGTAGTTTACTAAATAAAATAAACTAAAGAAAAGAAAAACAAAGACACAGAGACTAATAATGTGCATTTCATCCACTTACATTTCCATTGTCCCATTTGTTTGCACAATTTATCTTCTCTAAGCGGTCTTTCAAGAAGTTAATTGATTAAAATTCAGAGCGATAACTTTGGGAGCTCTCCAAAGTATATTTGCACATCAAATGTAATATTTATATTGTCTTCACTCGGAAACATTAGTCTTTGGCTTTGGAATTAAGCTGAAGACATGAAAGAAACTTAAAATATCATCGGTTTTAAATATCTACCATTTTTCACAAAATTGTTTTGGTAAACTATTAAGTTGAATATGTGTAATACAGTATTTGCAAGATTAAATAGGAGGATACATTGATAAAGCGAATCAATACCTTGAAATTTCTCGCAATCACATGACTCCCCAACCAGAAAGAAGAGAAAGATGAGAGAGAAGTATTGTTTGGATCACAATACAAGTATGTTGTCGGAAAGTGGTATTTGTTATTAAATTTAGGTTTGAAATTGAGAAGGCTAAGAAAACTGTTCAATTGGTATTCGCATGAACTTTCACATTTTGCTGTTCCATACATCGAGGAAAACTGCAATCTTTTAGGTAGATTTGCTTGAAGCCAAATCCAAAATTATTGGTCCTACAAAAAATCAATTAGTTATACTTAAAATGGTTATTTCTAAAATTTTGTATATATGTATATTTAAATTGAGTTTCTCCTTCTTAGATACTCAAAGGAATTGGAAGATGGAATTGCAAGATATGCGCGTGCTCTCCAGTCTCACATAGATTTCTGAAAATGAAGCAGTGCTCCTTAGAGCTAGAACTTCCGAGGCATAACTGTTTTTGAAGTAATTTTTCACACCATGTAGGAATGTGCCTAAATTTATTCATTTTTGTTAGTTGAGTGGTTTTTCAATTCATTTTCATTCTTTCTTTCTGAAAATATTAATTAATGTTACTAAATATTTTTTACATAATTTTTACATATTTTAATATTTTAAATTTAAAAATAAATAAATATTTTAAAAATAATTGGTCAAATTTGGAAAGAAATCACGATCCATATGCCTATTTTCATCGAATAAACTTATTTCACAAAATCTCATTAAATTATATTAGAGATATTAGGGTTTTTGAAGCATCTAGGTCTACCCCTGATCCGGGTGCCACGAAGGGGTGAATGAACGAAGGCCGGCACCTGAACATCCATCAGAGGTAATAAATGAGAATCCGCAGGCCAGTACTTGGCACATTTTATCATAATGGTAATTAATGAAAATGTAGGAGGCCAGCGGAGCGCGTCAGAAAAGACTGGGAAAGCATGCCGTTTGTGGAGAAAGCTAACACATAAAATTCCATTGCAGAGATGGAATGTTAACAGTCAAAATTTTGAAGATCAGGCTGACGAAGCGGAGGTAGTTCTGGAGCAACGTTGTCATCGGGTTAAGTGGTATGTTATGGCTCTCGTTACCCTGGCATATCATTTCGTTACCCTGGCATATCATTTCTCTGTTTGAATCCCTAACGATGAAGACAAAGTTGCTGGTTGCATTGAATTTTGCATACTGTTTAGTTTATATATTGGGAAATATTACCAGTCTAGTATGGTCCTTTTCTTTTCTGGTCTTCAAATAATTAAAGGTCTTGTCATAGAGGCGTGTAGGCATCCCCTTATAATTCATTCTTGGGATATAGAACCTTGCTTTAGAAGCCCCTCTATATAAAATGCTCTGTTGTGTCCCCAATTACATTTTCAAGTAAAAGTTACTGGTACTTGGGTAAATTCATATGGTGTAGCTGTCATTTCCCTTTGCGTCTATTGCAAAATTGGTATTTGAGTAAAGTTGTATGGCTTGCAAATTAGTATTTGGGTAAAGTCATATGGTCTGCGTTTAATTTCCCTTTGGTTCTATTGCATGGAATCTCATTTTATGGGGATTGGGATTGAATTCTAGGTTACCATCCATAACAAGCGTCCTTAGGTTAATGAACAGGTTGGTATGTCTTATACTGACAGTTCCCAAATCATCCATATACCTTGCAGCGTAAATTTAATCTCTTTTGTCATTTTCAATGTTTGTCCTCTTATAATTTGAGCATCTGTAGTCGAGTTTTCCCTTAGGGTCAGTATTGTTGAGTTTTCTCTCATGGCCAGTATTGTCAAGTTTTCCCTCATGGTCAGTATTGTCAGTTTTTCCTTCATGGTCAATGTTGTCCTAGTCGTTATCGATGTCAACCTAATCGAAAATTGTATCTTAAGAGAGGCTCCTGTAGTAACGTAAGTATGCAATTTCCTTTATGTTAAAAAATGTCCTTGTCAAATGCATTCTCAAAATTCACTATTTTGTTTGCTTGGCATTGAATGAGTCTCCACATGTTACTACCGGAGTAGAGGATTTCACCATTGCTTGCCAGAACTATCTTATTCATTTTACTCTGCAATATACAGTATTATCTCACACTTTAATAGGGGGATCATTCTGTCAAGTTCTCATGGAAAAAGCACACCCCGGGAAATGAAAAGGAACAGGAAAAGGAAAGCATAAATAAGAAATTTAGAATGAGGGTCCAATCAAGTGAGGTAGAAAGAATAATAAACAAGGTCTAGAAAATATATATAATATTTATGAGGCTGGCAACCCAAATCAAATTCGTAATGGACGGTAAAGAGAGAGCACCTATGAGGAAGAAGACAACAAATAGCAGGAGGCCACTTTGGACTTCCTTTGTGATCTGAGGAATACAAGAGGCAGGGTATCTATGTTCCATCAATTAGTTAACACATACTAGAAACTTAAATGTGTTTTGGCAAAGGCTATGGCAAGTATGCAGGAGACTAGAGGAAATCCAGCTCTAGTGTCTGAATTGTAGCAGATAAAATAGGATATCTGAGAAATTACCATGTCATAGTTACATGCTCCAGCAAGAATTGGGAATATTGAACGTTAACTTCAGGGAATGCAGAAAGTAGAGATGTATGGATCCACTGCAAAATACCTGGCTCTAATTAACTCTTCTGATGGGTGATATTTTCTTTTAATAGTCTTAAAACGATTTTTGCGGCAAGCTTTAATAGATTTTGTTTAAAATGTAGCTTTTATGGACACAGTAAAGTAGTTATAGTGGCAAGTAGGAGGAGAAAAAAATTCCAATACTAGATGGCTTTTAATTCCCTTGGGTGGCCAACAAACCTCGCTTCCTTCGTGCAGGTTGAGGCTATGTCATGCATAAGTAACTGTATAGTAAATTGCTTTTTGATAAATAGTAAATATAAAGGCTATACAAAATTCAAAAAAAAAAAAAAAAAACATGTAGGTCTAGCAACCTCAAATTTAAAATTCCGGTGGAATCCCCTGTCAGACCCTAATCTTTTTGTTGAAGTAAATCCTAGAGAACTTTCCCCTCATATTGAAAATATTGAAGAGTTGATGGTGATCTTAGATTATAACAAATATTGAACGAGTTGATGGTGTTCTTAGATTATAACAAATATTGAAGAGTTGATGGTGTTCTTAGATTGTTCTGAATACTTTCTTTCAAGTTTCCCACTAGATTAAAGTCTTTACAAGATAAAGGTCTTCCCATTAAATTTTTTTGGGAATATCTCGTATATTTTTGCTTAGAATTTAAAAGTTTTTTTTTTCGAAATTGGGATTTAAAAGATGATGGGTTTATATGGATTTAAAATACAGTGAGAAAACTCATAGAAGTGAGGATCCTCCTTGTGAATCAAAGCTATTGAAAATTTCTCCTTCTACAGATATCCACTCTAAAAATGAATCCTTCACAAATCGTAAGCCCTTCTTAGCCTCTCTGCCTCCATCCCATACCACTATACCATATTTACCTATAACATCTAACCATAATTTTTTTTTTACTTCTACCAATAGTCTTATATTAATACTCATATTGAAAAGAGAATTTAATTACCTCATAATGCATTTACACACATATATATATATAAAGCAATATGACATAGCTTTTCATTAAGGTAATAAAATCCTAATCATAACTCTAATCATTCATTTACCACATAAGTTTTATCATTCAACTTCTAATTTTAATCCTCATTCAACTCGAAAACATGAGCCTATGCAAATGCATTTTCTTTTTACCTCCGCTCTATCCATGCGGGTGAAGGCATGCCCTTAGCAATAGGAATGGGTTAAAATTATTACATAGCATATTTGGGTTTCATAACAATAGAATTATTGTGAATATTTCAATGTATAAACAATAATGTGATACTCTGTAGCACGTCTACTTGACATATTTATCTATAGATTTGATTAAATTATATGTTGCGATCCTCCATAGTCTCGATTTACTATTTAAATTTATTAGGGGGACACTTGTATGGCTTGAGTGTCGTCGATCACCTTTTATATTGATCAATGGATGACCATATTTTTGGGTGGCTAGGGTATTACCCTACCCCGTGAAACCCCAAATGACTTTCATTTGGAGTTGCAGTTGGGCAACCTCCCTCTCTGGAACTTCGAATATGTGCAGATTTTCTCCATGTCTTTCTACCTCACTTGGTAAGTGGTGACACCTCCAAACTCACGATGGCTCTGCTCGAGCATTATATTTTGTTTCAAGGTTTGTGTATATCACTTCGCTAGGGTTTTAAGAATATGTGTCTATCTGTCATATTTTTCCTCTTAAACATAATGAGTATCCTCTATTGCGAGGGCTTGGCTTCCAACGGACTACGCCTATGCCACCACGAAGCTCGTCATAGAATTGGCTCTTCCTCAATGGAGCTACAGGGCACACGCCTAGAACAAGTAAATAATTTTGTTTTCGGTTCTATGCAGTCTACTAGATTTTCTCAGTTCAAATTGAGACTTATATTTCATTGTTTCTATTTGGCTTAAGCTGTTGTTTTCAAATTGGCAGAGCATGCTTTCGGAAGGTAAGCTTACTGCCTCCCTTTATTTCTTAATTTCTCTCTCTTTGTAATAGGTTTATCATTAGTTTCTACGGGACTAATGTTTTTCTCTCGTTTTGTAGGTATTTTTCTGAAAACCCCTCCCAAATCCTGCGATGTTCCATTCGTTTGGTTACATCACATGTATAAATCTATTTCTCTCTCTTTTTTACGTATTCCAGGAAGAAAAACTCCTCTTTTCTCTACAGGATGGTTCCCAAGGGTTTATGTCAGATGTTTTATGAATTTCTCTTGAAGCTCTAGGTTCGAATTTCATTTTTATTAAACAAACCCTTCACGGGATTAATGTATTAACTGAATAGTAATTATCCTTTCTCATTTTTAGCTTGATTTGTGTACTAGTTATTTATCAGTAACACTGTAAAATTACATCCTCGTAATGGTATTTCAACTTCAGGGTTTCTTGGAACAACCTGTTCCTTTTCTTTATTTTTCTACAACAATGTATAATCATTGTGAGAATTGCAAATTTTGTTAAATATAAACCTATGGATACATTTCCTAATATGAACCCTGTGCTTTTATTATTCTGGAATTACCTTCGGATTATTTGTTATATTTGTCATACGGGTCTGGCTTATTCGAATCTTGAATTTGTAACACCGTTAGTGTACACGATAGACCCTTATTTCCTTAAGTGATTTTCATAAATTAATTTATTGTTCTATATGCGAGCACTCCCTGCTCAATTTACCTATGTTTGGAGGTTAATGTACATTTTTTATATGTATATATGCTATCACATAGACTTTCTCCTTCCCGTAAGGGATACTGTTGTAACCATACATGTTTATTCATCTCTTATGTTTCAATATCACATGTTCTCTATTTTTCTTATTTAATGTATAGAGATTACTATATTTGCAATTAAATAAATCTTGCAAATAGTTCTACAGTTCTATTTTCCATTCATATTTTTCTGTTCCTAGGTTATTACTTCAGTTACAACTTTTCTTACTATGGGAAATTAAATATGTGACTAGAAAACCTCAAGAGGGTTATTATGAAACCATCAGTTTGTCGATTTACTCTTGTTTCTTCTTCATGGGATAGACTGTCCTATTTGGGGAGGTTCCTCCCTCGATGGGCTAACTGTCCATCCTGTCATTTATTTTCTTTTTATAATATTTCCACTACTGTATTGCTAGTCTTCATTAAACAAAAAACTATTCTATAAAAGAAAAATTGTCCATACAACATTCAAAATGCTAAGCTTTTATGCATATCTTTTTCCCGTAACTAGGCTTTATTTATTACAGAGAAGAAACTAATTACAGAGTATAACATACTTTTACATATTTTTATGTGAACCCATTATTCTTTTTCATTCAAGTCTTGTAATACTTATCTTAGATAAGAAAGGTTGATGACATCCTCCCAACCGTGATACAGGCAATGACATCCTCATCTCCCCCCGTGCTCCTCACGAGAGTAGGATTGCGTAGAAATTCTCCAGGAGGTAGACCTCAAGACCCATTTCCAGTCTCTCCTCTAATGTTAGATTGCAATGTTCCACTGGTTCCTACCAGCTCTAAACACTCTCATCCTTCAGCTCTCTAGTTGTTTCTTTTCCCTTGAACATAACCCCTTTCCTTCTCTAGGATTTTCATTTTATCCTCAAAGGAATGGTAACTTCTCATAAATTCTTAATACAACTACTTTGGAATCTTCGAAAAAATTTACCATCAGTTTATGGAAACATGCCATAATTAAATATTTTATTCAAAGAAAATAAATTTAGTTTTTAACTTGATTAACATGCTTATTAATCCTATTAAATTTAAAAATAAACTCCATTTTCTAAATTGAAATGTTCTTTAAGGAAATTAAATTCGGGTGTTACATTTTCCCCCACTCAAGGTAAACACCGTCCTTAGTGTTTATTCCATTCTAGTGAATAGTTCTGGATATGCTTCTCACACAAAGCCTTCATCTTCCCAAGTCGCCTCTTCTCGGCTAAAGTGATTCTTTTGCACTTTAACTTGGGCAATGGCTTGCTTTCAGAGCATTATTTATCTCTCATCGAGAATACATTGAGGTTCTACCATTAAATTGCCATCTAGTTTGACCTGCAACCAATCTTTTAAATTAATAAACAGTTATTTATATCTCATAGAGATCTTAATTCCCATTTCATTCCTATATGAGTATTCTTCTAGTGTATTACATGCTTTGGATCATGTACGTATCTTTTTAACATAGACACGCGGAAAAAATTGTGTACTCATATGTGTCCTGGTAAAGCTAGCCAATAGGCTATTGGCCCCACTCTTTCCAAGATTTGGAAAGGTCCACATAATCAGGGAGCCAACTTGGCATAGGTAGTCAACCTTAAAGTACTCTTCTTGGGTCTAATTTTCATGTACACGTGATCACCCACTTCGAATTATCGAAATGTCCTCTTTCGATCCACATAGACTTTCTTTCTATCCAGGGCAGTCTTTAAATTTTGTCGAATCTTCTTTAGTTATCTGTCCATTTAAGCCAACATTTATGGCCAAGCATTAGTCTTGTTTCTGGGCTACTCGAGTTTATGGGAGTTCGGCACTATGTACCATATAAAGCTTCAAACAGGCTCATCTTGAGGGATTCCTAGTATCCATTGTTGTAGGAAAAGTATACCAAATGCAGAAAATATTTCCATTTAGTGGGTTGCTTCATTACATACATTTAGAGCATGTCCTCCAATATCCTATTGAGTTGCTCTGTCTGTCCATCCGTCTCAGGATGATATGTTGCACTAAATTGTATTTGTGTGCCTAATTCAGTAAACAGTGCCTTCCAAAAGGCTGAAATTAACTTTAAATCTCTGTCCGAGATGAATGTTTTTGGAATGCCATGTAATATAAAGATCTCCCTCATGAAGATGTCAACAATTTTCATAGTTTTAAAATTGGACTGTACAGGAATAAAGTGAGCTAATTTTCTCATCCGATCAACCACTAGCATTATAGAATCATTATATCTCTTCGATCTTGGTAAGCCTATAATAAAATAGAATGATATAACTTCCCACCTCTATTCCAGTATAGGTATGGGTTGCAACAAACCTATTGGGTGGTGATGCTCGACCTTAACCTGCTGACATTAAAATAATTTATTCAATTATTCAAAAATGTGTTTGTGCATACCAGGCCAGAAGTAGTATTTTCTCATGGTTGTTAAAATTTTCTGGTAACCAGGGTGTCCAAAATAAGAGCTTTGGTGATAATCATCTAAGATCAACTGTTTTAAACTTATTTGACTAGGAATGTATATCTTTCCTCGTAAAATCAGTAGTTGTTCATTACTAGTTGTATAATTTGTTTGTTTCCCCTGATTTTCTATAGCTTGTGTTTGCTACCATAGAAACCGTTATTCAAGATCTTTTGTCGCATCTTCTTTCACTTATTCGTGGAACTTGAATTCCACACTGTTAAAGTATAATTCATACACATAATGCAATTTTCTACTTGTCGCATCGGCAACCCGATTTCCTTTTCCTTTAATGTATTGCATTTCAAAGTAAAATTCGCTCAGGAATGCATTCCACCTAGCCTGGCGAGAATTCAAGTCATCTTGTTTAAAATAATTAGCCAAGTTACTATGATTTGTTTGTAGCACAAACCTTTTTCCCAATAAGTAGTTCCTCCATATTTTCATTGTGTGCACTACTGCGGTTAACTCTAGATCATATGACAAATATCGTTGTTCATGATATTTCAATTTCCTAGACTCATATGCCACAACCTTTCCATCTTGTGACAACACCACTCCTACTCCTTCCTTGCTAGCATCAGTTCAAACTTGAAACTCTAAATTTGGATATGCCACCTTCCGAGCAGGAGTTGTTGTCTTCAATTGTTTTAACTTTTCAAAACTAGTATGAAATTCACTAATCCACTTAAACACTCACCCTTTCTACTGCAAGGAGGTTATGGGAAATGAAATTTTAGAGAATCCCACTATAAAACACCAATAATATCCTGCTAGTCCCATAAAATATCGTATGTCTACTATGTTTTTGGGTACCCTCCTCCATTCCATAATAGTATTTATCTTTTCAGGGTCTACTGCTATACCATCAGTAGAAATAACATGGCCTAAATATTGGATTTTCTCTTTGTAGAAATCTCGCTTGCTGAATTTGGCTTAAATTTTATGATATATCAATATTTTTAGCACAATACACAAATTTTCCTTATGTTCCTCCATATTCCTTGAGCAGAGTAGTATATCATCAAGAAAAATCAGAAAAAATTTATCCCATTGATGAAATATGCCATGCATCAAACTCAGAAATGTTGCTGGTGTGTTGGTTAATCAAAATTGTAAGACCACGAATTAATAATGCCCATATTGGGTATGAAAATATGTTTTATAAATGTCTTCATATTTTATCCATATTTGATGATACTTAGACCTTAGATCTATTTTTGAAAATACAATTTCCCCTTTTACTTGATCGAAAAGATCATCTATCCATGGTAGTGGATACTTATTCTTAACAGTTAATTTATTAAACTACTTGTAATCCATACAAATTTGCATTGTACCATCCTTCTTCTTTACGAGCAGCACTAGTTCCCCCCAGGGTGACACACTAGGAAGAATATATCCTTTATCTAGGAATTCCTGTAATTGCATCTTCAGCTTTATCAGTTCAGGCACACTCATTCGGTATGGTGCATGTGATATCGGTGCTGCCCTTGGACTAAATTCAATGGTAAAATCGATATCCCGCTTTGGTTTTAATCCTGATATGTTTTCTAGAAATACTTCCATAACGTTTGCCACCACTGGTATGTTTTCCATCATAGGGGTCTTATCTTTAGAATCAGTGAATCCTACTTGAATCACATAAATTTGACACCCTTTTATAATCCATTTTCCCAACTAAGATGCAGTAATATGACACAAATGGAGTGGCTTTTTAATTACTTGCAATTCTTTGGAAGTTCCATCTTCAACCTTATAGTAAATGATTCTATCCTTACAGTATACTAGCGACCAATGCTCTTCCAACCAATCCATTCCCAGTAATATATCATAGGAGACTAAAGGTAGAATGGTCAATTCAACCTTGATATGTTTGTTTCAAACTTCTAGGAGACATTTGGAAACATTAGAATTCATTATTCTCTTTGCCCCAATGGCTAACTGTACCAACCAAGGATTTTTTAACTTTTGGCTCTGCAAGTCACACTTTTCCACTATCCTGGGATTTACATAACTTAAATTGGCTCCAAGGTAAACCAAAACAGAAACAGGGTGGGAATACATCTTACCTTCCAGTTCTATCATGGTTGGATGGAAATCCTCTTGTCGATCCTCAAGTGCAGCATTGATTCTGGGTATGCTTCGTGCCATGTACCCCACTGTGGATGCCTCTTTCACATTAGTTGCAGTTTCGTTTCTTCCACCGTGAGGATAATTTTTATAATAATGTGCCTCACCACATCCCCAACATTGTAATGGTATTTTCTGGATCTGCCCATGATCTGGTCTGCTGGATGCTTCAGTGGGTTGTTCCTTTTCTGGCTACTTGGTTCTCTGTTGGTTTCTTCCCTGTTATTTATTTTCTATATTTCTAGAAGCATTCTTAAAATTTCCATATTTTCTAAGTTTCTAAAATTTGAGTTAATTTTCTGCCCTTTCTTGGGTGACAAACTCCATCCAACTTCTCCTTTTACCTTGGACTTCTAATAACACATATGTTCTTTTCAAATCACTTCGTCCATGGGCTTTGGGTTTACAAATTCGATTTTTTCCTTCATATGAGCAGGTAGGCTACTCAGGAATCGTTTTAATTTTACCTTTTCATCCCTCAGATACGATGCACATCGCAATAAGTAAGTAAATTTATTTACAAACCCGTCCATAGATATTTGACTTTAAAGTACCACTAGGATTCGTCCCGAGTAACATTATGGTCCTCAATTCCTCGCAAATTTTTTCCGACATCTTGTAAATGGATAAGCGAGCCTTAAATTATCTTTTTTACTCGTAGAGTTGAAAATATCATTTCATGTTAATTATCCATTCTTCTGCTACTTCTTCAACTTCTCCATCGAATGTGGGAGGTCTAATTTTTTGAAATTCCACTTGTAGCTCCACTTTCTGCTTGTTCATTTCTTGTTGTTCTGAGACATTTCCTGACTCTACTTCATTATAAGGCCTATTTTTATTACTTTGCTGGGATTGACTACCTTCTGGCTTATCATTTTCTTGTTGTCGTTGTTCACCTTCTTCCAGGGTGTCTCTTTCTGGGCTCGGTTGTGCTATCCCTTGATTCTGTTTATCTAAGAGGCTTTTAAGGATCCTTTACTTTTCCCACATCAACCTCTCATTATCACTTCTTACTTAGACCATTTCTTCTTGTAGCTATTGTACAATATCTAGAAATCTCCTAGTTTTTCATTGTTGTTCTTAGAGCAATCTATTGGTTTTTTTATGCTTCTCTACACTCAGCTGCACCTACATTTCTGGATTCATTTTTGGGTTAGGATGGGGGTGAATTTCCCCTGTAGTCCTGGGAGTTTGATGTACATAACCCCTCCTCATTACACTATGTTAGCCACTTCTTCCCAATTCGGTTACACACACCAAATGTTATTTAGGTGACCCTTTTAGGTGATAGCATTTAAACGCTGCTATAATACCGCCTGTAGCATCTAACCATAAAAAATAAATAAATAAATAAAATAAAATAAAAATTACTTCTACCAATAATCTTATATTAATACTCATATTGAAAGAAAATTTACTTACCTCATAATGCACACACACACATATATATTAAGAATCATGACATATATTTTCATTAAGGTAATATAACACTAATCATAACTCTAATCATTCATTTACCACATAAGTTTTATCATTCAACTTCTAACTCTAATCCTCAATCAACTCGAAAACATGAGTGTGTGCAAATGTAATTTAATTTTTTTACCAAGGCTCTATCCATGCGGGTTAAGGCATGGCCTTAGCTCTAGGAATGAGTTTACATTATTACATATCATATTTTGGTTTCATCGGAATTATTTTGAATCTTTAAACGCTTAAACCATAGTGTGATACTCTGTAGCACATGTACTTGGCATATTATATGATGGGATCCTTTTGTAGTCTTGATTTACAGTTTACATTTATTAGAGGGAATATTTTATGTCTTGAGTGTCATTGATCGCCTTCCATCTTGATCAACGAATGAAAATATTTCTGGGGTGGTTAGGGTATTACCCTATCTCCTCAAATCCAAACTTACTTTCATGTGGCGCCGCAGCTCAACAACCTACAACTCTGAAACTTTGACTCTATGTAGATATTATGCATGTATTTCTGCCTCACCTGGTAAGTGGTGACGCCTCCAAACTCACCATGGCTCTACTCTAGCATTGTATTTCATGTATAAATTTTTTCGGTGAAAATCACATTTAAGTAGATTTTGTCGACGTGTTTCAAACCAGCCAATGTGGTTCATCATCAGGACAAGATGAAGAAATCTGATGATGAAAGAATCTTGTCATGATGATGAACCACACTGGATGGTTTGAAACACATCTAAAAAATATCCTTGAGTGTGATTTTCACCGAAAAATTTTATACATGATTTATGGATCACAGAAGCCAAATTCCTAATATTTTAGTTCATTTCAGGGTTTGTGTATAACCCTTCTCTCGGGTTTTAAGAATATGTGTCTATCTGTCATCTCTGCCCACTTAACTCTAATGAGTATCTTATTTTGCAAGGGCTTGGCTTCTAATGTAGTACACCTATGCCACCAGGGAGCACGTCAGAGAATTGGGTCTTCCTTAATGGAATTACAGGGAATGCATCCAAGACAAGTAAGTAATTTCATTTTCATTTCTATGCATTCTACTATCTTTTCTCTATTCGAACTAAGAATTACATTTCATTTTTTCTCTTTGGCTTAAGCTTCTATTGTCAAATTCGTGAAGCACGCCTTTGGAAGGTAAGATTATTGCCTACCCTGATTTATTAAGTTTTCTCTCCTTGTAATAGGTTTCTCATTAGTTTCTACGGGACTAATATGTTGCCCTTTTCTTGAAGGTATTTTTCTGAAAACACCTCCCCAAATCGCATGGCGTTCAATCCCTTTGGTTACATCACCAGTATAAATCCCTTTCTCTCTCTTCTTCGGGTATTCTAGGAATACAGACTCCTATTTTCTTTACATGATAGTTTCCAAGGATTTATGTCAGATGTTTTATAATTTTTTCTTGAATGAGCTTGAAGCTCTAGCTTTGGATTTCAATTTTATTAAAAAATCCTTTCAGGGTCTTAATGTATTAACTGAAAACTAATTATCCTTTCTCTTTTTCAGCTTCATCTGTGTACTAGTTATTTATCAATAAAAATTTTAACATTCAATCCTTGTAATGGTATTTCGACTTGAGGGTTTCTTTGAACAGCCTGTTCCTTTTCTTTATTTTTCTAAAGCACTATATAATCGTTTTCATAATTATAATTTTTTTTAAATATAAACTTGTGGATATAGTTCTTAATATGAACCTCGTGTTTTTATTATTCTGGAATTTTCTTCTAATTATTGGTTATATTTTTCATGTCGTTCTCGCTTATTCGAATATTGAATTCATAACACCGTTAATGTACACGATAGACCCTTATTTTCTTACATAATTCTCATAAATTCCTTTACTATTCTATGTGCAAGCACTCCTTGCTTAATTTACCTATGTTTGGAGGTTAATGCACACTTTTTAATGATGTATATATGTTATCACAAAGATTATTTCCTTCCAGCAAGGGATACAGTTGTAACTGTAGATGTTTATCCATATCTTGTGTTTCAATATCATATGTGCCCTATTTTTCTTATTTAATGTATAGAGATTATTGTATTTGCAAGAAAATAGTTCTACAGTTTCATATTTTCCATTCATATTTTATTGTTCCTAGGTTATCACTTCACTTATAAATTTTCTTAGTATGGGAAATTAAACAGGTGACCAGACCACCTCAAGAGGGTTATTACCAAACCCTGAGTCTGTGTATTTACTCTTGTTTCTTCTTCATAGGACAGACTGTCCTGTTTGGGGAGGTGCCTCCTTGAATGGGCTAACTGTCCATCTTGTCATTTTTTTATTATAATATTTCTACTACTGTACTGCTAGTCATCATTAAACAACAAACTTTCTAGAAAATGAAAATTTTTCATACAAAATTCATAATGCTAATCATTTATGCATGTATTTTTCCTGTAACTATGATTTCTCAATTACAGAAAATAAACCAATTACAAATTATAACAAACTTTTAGATATTTTTATCAGAAATCATTATTCCTTTTCATTTCATTCTTGTAATAATTATCTAAGATAAGCAAGGCTGATGGAATCCTCCCAACCATGAGAGACGAGATGACATCCTCAGCAACCCCTGTTATCCTCACAAGAGTAGGATTGCGTAGCAGTTCTCCATGAGGTATACCTGAAGACCCTTGTCCAGTCCATCCTCCAATGTCAGGTTGCAGATTTCCACTGGCTCCTATCAGCTGTGGACACTCTCACCCTTCATCTCTCTAGTTGTTTCTTTCCATTAAACAAAACCCCTTCCCTTATCTAGGATTTTCCTTTTATCCTCAAAATAAAGTTAACTGTTTATAACTACTTAATTCGACTACTTTGTAATCTTGGAAAAATCTTACCATGAGTTTATGGAAACATGCCATCATTAAATCTTTTATTCAAAAAAAATAACTTTAGTTCATAACTTGAATAATATTCTTGTTAATCCTATTAAATTTAAATATAAACTTTGTAGAAATTATACAAACAATATGTATATCAATGGATTCAATCTGATCATGAAATGTTCAAAAGAAAGACACTTAATCCTTCTAACAATTAATTTTTGGACATTAACCGTGATCGGACAATGACACCATGTAAAAGAAAGAAGAAAATAAATACAAAACACATATAATTTTCCTGGGGAAAGCTTACTGCTCAAAACCCCTCTATCTTCTATTTTATATTCAACCAGGGAATCATGAAACAATTACAATGCAATATTCTCACAAGAGTCTACTACACTCCAATAGCAATCTCACACTGATCCGGAAAAAATCGAACAAAACTTCGCCAATTTCTAGCCTCTTCTCAGTGTGCCTGCCTTGCACAATTCATGTGGAATGAAATCCCTGTTCTGTAGGAATTTCAGCCTTCCTTTACTACGCAAACATCATGGGAAATCCTATGGTATTTTAACTTCATCTCAGCAGTTTGATAATAATACAACTAATAGTTAACCTCCCTTTAACCTTTGCCTCAACTTGGTCTTCATCAGAATTGACATGCATGCATATATTAATAGTAAATTGTTAGTCACTTGACACATCACTGCATGTCAATTAAATATGATTTAATTCACTTGACCTCTCACTAGTGGAACAATCACTTACAGCTAGTTAGACTGACTTTAACACACCTAGATTAAGTTAACTGATTTCTCATGCATATAACTAATACAATAACTGCAACTTGGAGTCTAAAACAAATATAATCACATTGCATGTGCCACCAGCCACCCTAAAATCGAATTCCATGAGCTAAATAGGTCTATCACACTTAGTTGATTATGATATAAGATTAAAATTTATTATCCAATTTAATTAAGGGAAAATTAAATTAGACACATTTCCAATTTGTTAAATAAATTGGTTTTCACATTATTGTATTGCTAGGACCCATGATCCCATGATCCCGCACTAGTGTTTTTGTTTAATTTTCTTGTTGTCCTTCAACACTCCCTCTCAACAAAAAATGGATTATCAGCTACCCCGATCCTGCCTCTGTGGTATTCGAATTTTCTCGTGGAAGTCACCTTTGTCAGAATATTTGCATCCTAATCCTCTGTGGGAATGTAATGAATAAAAATAATGCATCTCTAAACACAATATCTAAGATGGTGGTACTGGATGTCAATGTGCTTGGACCTATCACGGAATACTAGATTAAACGAGAGTTTTATGCAAATATGGTTATCACAATGTAGCACCGTCGGATCCATATAATGACTAAACAATCCAATGGGTATCTTCCTCATCATGATGGCCTCACATGTAGCCTGACAAACTTCCATGTACTCTGCCTCAGCTAGACTGAGTGCAACTAATCTCTACTTCCTATTATACCAATAAACTATTGTTGAGCCTATGTTGAATATCCCTCCTATTGTGCTCTTCCTGTCTGATAGACTACCTACCCAATATACATTGATGAAGCCTTGAAGCTTCACTCCCTCTGTCCATCTGTACCATAATACATACTCTGTACTGCCCCTGAGATATCTCAAGACATGCTTCCCCACCTTCCAAAAGAGCTTGGTTGGCTTAACCATAACTTGAATAAGTTGGTTAACTACATAGAAAATGTTTGTTCGTGTGTTCACCAAGTACATGAGTGAACCCAGAAGCTGCCTGTAAATAGTAGTGTCCAATACCTCACCTAAAGTAGCATCCTCCTTCCTATAGTTTCCGGCAAGAGGAGTATCCATGAGTTTACAGCTCTGCATGTGAAACTTACTTATAATATCTTTGACATACTTTCCTTGAGAAACAAATAACTCACCATCCCGTTGCCATGTCTCCAAACCAAGGAAGTAGTGAGGGAGACCCATGTCCTTCATCTCAGACTCTATTGCAAGATCTTCTTTGCAATAATTTATGAGCTTCTTATCACCTGTCAAAATAAAATCATTAACATAATGTACGATAATCAAAATATTACCATCAACAAAAATTTGATACATGTTCACATCTGCTTCACTCTTTGTGAAGCCCAACCTGGTGAAATAGCTACCAATCATGGTTTACCAAGCATGAGGTGTCTGCTTTAGCCCATACATTGTCCTCTTGATTATGTACACATGCGACTCCCTGTCAAAGGTCTTAAAACCTTATGGCTTCTCTATGTACATTTATTCCTCAACAACTCCATTGAGAAATGCAGTATTTACATCCATATGATGTATCTGCCACCCCATATGTGCTGAGAGTGCAAGGATATATCTAATAGATGAGTACCTTGCAACTGGTGAAAAATTATCCTCATAGTCAAACCCCTCAACCTATGATAATCCCTGGGCTAAACATCTAGCCTTGTACTTCTCCACACTCCCATCTGTATTCTGCTTCAAGTTATAGATCCATCTAGATCCAACCACTAATTTTTCTACTTGTCTTGGGCCAACTTCCCATGCACTATTTCTGACGATGGAGTCATACTTCTCAACCATGGAATCAACCCAAGTTGGTTGTTGCATTGATTCCTCACAGGAGGATGGTTATGTCACAATACACTTGCTCATAAGAGCCATGTATCCAGTAAACCTGTCTGGAGATTGTCTTTGTCTACACAATGAAGTAGGTGCTCCTACATGTTCTGTCGCATCAAGTCTCAATCTGTCTGCTTCTTTGGTGCACCTTCTACCATGTCTGGTGGATGGCTCCACATGAGTAGTTTCTACCACTCCATGATCCTCCACATGTGGATTCTCCACATCTTGAAGTTCATCCTTTGGAACCAAGAGTTACTCATCTGCATGAAAATCAAGCTCCCTCTCAAGGGAAAATCACATGGCTTTCTCCTCATCAAATTTTATATCCTGTCTCACAACAGTCATCTTGTTGTGTGGAAAATACACCCGATAGTTGTGGGGAGTATCAGTGTACCCAAAAAATATCCAAATCTCAGCTATTGGTTCTAGCTTCTTCCTAGAATATTTGGTCACATGGCAATAGATAGATGAGCCAAAAAAATTAAAATATGAAACATTAGGTTGGTTACCAGAAAAATCCTCATGTGCTGTACTCATGCGAAGTATTCAATGAGGACTATTTTTCTGCATAAATATCATTTTTTTGCATGCCTCCACCCATAGATGAAACTATAGGCCCTGATCATGTAACATCACTCATGTCACACCCACAATTGTTCTATTATTTCTTTCTACAACCCCATTTTGTTGTGGGTTATTAGGTGAAATCAACTCTCTTTGAATTCCTTATTTGCTACAGAAGTTCTTGAATTCATTGGAGATGTACTCACAACCATTTTCACTCCTCAAAGCCTTCACATGATTCCCTGTGCCATTCTCAACCAGTTCTTTGAAATCACAAAATTTTAAGAACGTCTGATCTTTCTTCTGCATGAAGTAGATCCAACACTTTATAGAAAAATCATCAACAAAAATTGCATAATACCTGTCCTTTTCCATATAACCTATAGAGAGTAATCCACACATGTCTGAGTGAACTCTCTCAAGGATTTCCACTGCTCCGTTATCCTTCTGGTGAAAAGTGGCCTTTGTATACTTCCCTATGTTACATCCCTTTCATGTGTCTATTTGTGCAAGAGTACCCTTTGGAAGCCCCATAGAAATCTGGTGCATGACCTTCAAAGCGTCGTGGTGTATATGGCCCAATCTCCTGTGCCATAACTCACCCTCATCCCAGCTCACCACTCTATCTGCTTTACCCATCAATGTAGTGCAACCATCTAGATGAAGTTTGTAGAGATTCTTCACATGAACCCCAATATTATTAACTTGTCTTGTGACTTTGTAATGAAGGAATGCTTTCCCTTCAATGAAAACCCCATCATATCTTGTATCCTCCAACATAGCATCTGAAACTAAATTTTTCTTCAAGCCTACTACATCCATGACATATTTTAATATGAAGGGTTTACCTCACTGTCTCTCGAAGGAAACTATACCAATCTTGGTAGTGTTATACTTCCTCTCATCACCCTTTTCGATATGCATCTAGAGATCCTTCTCCACCAGGCTACTAAAAAGTTCTTTGTCTCCCGTCATGTGTAAAGACGCGCCACTATCCAAGTACCAAACTTTTCCCATTGTGCTAGACACCATGCATGTGATGAGTGAGAATTCCAACTCAAATTGCGAGGCTAAAGCCTCGCCAACTACAGATCCTAAAGCCTTCTTGTTATTCTTCTTCTGTGGACAATTATTATAATTGTGTCCATGTTTGTGAGAGTGAAAACATTTCACTCTGGACATGTCACACTTCTTACCTTCTTTGTCAGTCTCATATTTGGAATAATTTTTTTCCCTCCCCCTTTCTTTGCCTTACCATCCAAGGCACAATTTTACTCATCATCTATTTTAGATGAGGATCCATCCCTGGTATTTTTCCTGAATTCTTCTTATACCAAATCTGACTAAAGTCACTCCCAATAGGTAGCTTCTCCCTCCCACTGAAAGAGTCTTGATAACTATGCCAACTCTTGGGAAGGCACAAAATTTTTAGGCTCAGCAAGTCATTATCCGCTAAAGTAATTCCAACACTCCCAAGCTCATCTCGACATTGGATGAACTTGGTAAAATATTTTGGAATAGTTTCGCCTAAATCTCAATTTTGATTTTCTTGAGCTTATCCTTCAGTGCCAATTTACTATATTCACTGCTACTCTGAACATATGTATCAAAGCCTTCCACATTTCATATGGATTCGATTTTCCATGGAGACTCGAGACAATGTGATCTCATACTCCCTCTAATAAGATCCTACTCACCTTTGCAACCTACTTTTTCCAAGCTTCAAGAAGATCAGCGTCTACTGCTGTGGGATTGGGAGTGTCATTGTCAATGAATTATTTCAACCCGTTGTCCTCCAAAACTGCCTCCATTATGTCTTTCCATGCAATATAATTAGAACTGTCCTTGAGTGCATATTCCAATCTTAAGCCATTGAAATACATCTTGATCCACTTGTCACACCAAAGAATATTTTTGCAAATTTGAATGTTGTTCAGCACAAACTAAAATTTCTTCTTCTTCACTATAGTGATTTCCTATGCTTTCATACCATGTAGAAATTATACAAATAGTGTGTATATAAATGGATTCAATCCAATCATGCAATGTTCTAAAGCAAGATACTAAACCCTTCTAACAATTAATTTTCAGAAAGTAAACACGATCGCAAAATCATGCCAAGTAAAAGAAACAAGCAAATAAATACATAACATAGATAATTTTCTTGGGGAAAGCTTGTTGCTCAAAACCCCTCTATCTTCTAGTGTATATTCAACCAAGAAATCATGAAACAATTGCAATGCACTCTTCTCGCAAGAGTTTGTTGCACTCTAATAACCATCTCACACTGATCTAGACAAAATCGACCAACACTTATCCAATTTCCAGCCTCTTCTCCGCTTGCCTGTCTTGCGTAATTCATGTGGAATGAAATCCCTATTCTGTAGGGACTTCAGCCTTCCTTAACTACAGAAATATCATGGGAAATCCAATCATGTGTTAACTGCATCTGGTCAGTTTGATAATAATACAATTGATAGTTAACTTCCATTTAATTATTGTCTCAACTGGGTCTTCATGAAAACTGACATGCATGCAACTATTAATAGTAAATCATCATTCACTTGACAGATACTGCATGTGAATTTAATATTATTTAATTCACTTTACCTCTCACTAGTGCAACAATCATTTACAACTAGTTTGACATACTTTAACTCACCTAGATTGAGTTAACTGATTTTTCATGCATTAAACTAATACATTGACTGCAACTTGGACTCTAAAACAAATATAATCACTCTGCATGCCTCGCCAACCACCCTCAACTCAAATTCCATGAGCTAAATGAGTCTATCACACTTAGTTAACTATTATAAGTGATTATGAGATATGATTACAAATTATTGTCCAATTTAATTAAGGGAAAATTAAATTAGACACATTTCCAATTTATGAAATAAATTGGCTTTCACACTATTGTACCGCTAGGACCCGTGATCCCACGATCACACACTAGTGTGTGTGTTGCATTTTCTTGTTGACTTCCAACAAAATCCACTGTCGAAATTGAAATGTCTTTAAAGGAAATTAAATCTGGGTGTTACATTACCCAATTCACATCCTCATTTGCAAGAAACATGACATTCGACCATGATTTTTTTATCAAGCCATAGAGCTGAAAATGTTGTAAACTACAAGGGGTCTGTTAAAAAATATTTCCATGGATCCAAATTGACAAGGTTTCCTATAGCCAAAAACCACCATAGATACATACCTCACATTGACCTACGTGAGTTTGAAGATCCATGCTACAACCGAAGAACCATTTCAACTTAGGAGATGGAAGTAAAAAATTCCTTCAAGTATCATAGATAGAACGATTCACCCCAACCCCATGCCATAAATGGTCATCTATGCTTGTAGCAAGCTTATCACTGACCACAAGCTAAACTTTTAGGGAGAAAAACCTAGCATTCCCATCCTTACCCTCTTTGTGAATTAGGAAACTCCATGGCATATGCATATTATAAACTCTTTTTTCAAATAATTGTTTATAATTTTATTAATTAAAAAATTAAAAAGTATGAATTAAATTAAATTAATTTGATTTATTATTTGATATATATATATATAATTTTAATAAATTAAAAAGTATTTTTTATTTTAATAAATATTTATTTTATATTTAAAAATTTTTATAATTAAATATATATAAATTATAAAATTATTTTATTTTAGATTTTTCTAAGTAAAATATAAATGATAATATTTTTTTGAATTAAAATATAAATAAAAATAGTTTTCCTTTTCTTTTAATGATGATGATGATGATGATGGTTACCATATTTTAAGACCAATGTGGTCTATCAAACATTAAGAAAGGATAAAGAATCTAAGTTTGATTCTTCATAATCTTCCTTCTATGGTCAAAGAGAAGGGAAATGAGGTCTCCAAAATCGCTATAGGTGGGTTGGATTAATAGGTCAATAAGATTGGAAGTGTGGTTGATGGCAGGGAATTGAGAGAGAATGTGAGTAAGTGTATAGTAGTCTAAAAGGAAGTGTTTTTCCTCTTCCACCTACTTAGAATTTAAAATATGACATATTCTATCATTCCAAGGGGTCTTCGGAATAGACCACCACCCCATCTCACTCCGAAGCTCATGGGAATTATTTCTTATCTTAGCGATGTTAATTTGTTTCTTATTGTTGGACAACATAGAGAGATAATTCTTATTATCAAGGGTGGGGTTGATCACTTCCCTGTAGTATCTTAGCTTCGTTTTACCCTCCAGATCGTGATCCTCCCACAACTTGTCCTTAAACATGGAGGTAATAGTATTTTTGATATTATCTTTGCTTCCCATACTGAGCTCCTCCTTAATTCCTCAATGGTTGAGCGATGACTGGGCATCCTTATGCCACCTGCACTTGAGGTGAAGATGAGGGTTTTGACTAAATTTAGAAGCAATTTTAGGGAGCCTTTTTGGTTCCATGTTGTCAAGCTTCTTATTATACATCAGATATATAAACATAGCTTTACTTTCAATGGGAGACAAACCAGATTTGATCAAAATTATAGGATAGGGAGCATTTCCCTTGATCTTAAGGTTGTAGGTTATGAATTTCTTTTGAATCATCTCAATATTCCTCCATGACTCTCTGGATATACTTCAAACCCAAACTTCAAATCTGTATAAGACAAGAGGGGTGAAAAGGGCCTCAAAGAGGGACCTATTTTTACTCCAAATGTAAAGATTGACTGACTTACAATTGTTTTTAAGCTTATAATAAGCTTTTCAGCCCCCAGTAATGCTTTTCTCAATACTGTAATTCTATTTGAGATGATGAGGGAATTCAATGCTCAAATAATTATAAGAATAAACCTGCTCTAAGCACTATTTATTATACACAAAACTATCATGGGTGATCTTTTTGGATTTAATGATCATGACTTTAGTCTTGTCTGTATTAACTGTCATACCCATCTTGGAGTAGTATTTATGAAGAATCTGGAGTTTCTTTTCAAGGTCATCATGGATTTTTTCAAGAAGAAATATATCATCGAAATATAGGAAAAGAGCAATGAGAACACTAGGAATCTCGGTGCCCTTGCACCCCGCAAATTCCATGCAATCCTCTAGCTTATCGATGTATATGCAAAAAAGAGTAGGGGATATGGGGCATCCTTTCTTAACTTCAATATTTCATTTAATTTCTTTAGACCACCCTTCATTGGTCTTAAGCTTGGCAGTGATGGTCTCATAGAGACAGATCACATCAATCTTCAACTCAGGAGGGACCATGATATCTTTAAGTCTCTGCCAAATTTTATCTCGAGGAACAATGTTGAAATATTTTCTAAAGTACACAAAGAAACATAATAGATGAAAGGCATATACGTAAATTCCAAGTAGAGGAAACATATGTAAATACCAAGTGAGCAACATAAAAAATTACTATCATATCTCTACTATAGTTTTGGCAAAATGTAAAGTAATTTATGCCTTTGACCTTTCTTAGTTTCCCAATAATTATATTTTTCGATTGAAATAAGATGTGAAGTAAGAAAAAGTTAACTTCAGGAATTTTTCTTCTATGATCCATAAATTGTGATTAAAAAGTTAACTTGTCAAATTCTTGCACATATTTTTCATAGATTATTAAGATCACAGAAGCAAAAATTCTAAGAAGATTATTAATATGTTTGTTTTTCTTTTTTCTATATAAGTTATTAAGTAATAAAAATTTCATAATAAATTATTAATTTAGTTTTTTTAAATTGTTAATATATTAAAGGTGTTGTTTAATTATTTTATATTTTAGAGTTTTGGGTCAAATTCTATATTTTGTTATTTAAAATTTATGAAATAATTTTTTGTTAAATTTTTTATTATTATTTAAAATTTGTTTATGAATGTATAAATTTAGTGCCCTTGGATGCTCAAATTGTACAAAATTTATGAATCAAATATGTGATTTCAGGATTTTTTCTTCAACTTTGGACGAATTTGACTAAAAAATATGTCGTAGTCTAACCATCCTGCTTTTTTGTTGTGAAAATCATGAAAATTTCTACAATATTTTAAGAGAATCCTGCAAGAATTTTTGTAAATCTAGGTTATAGCTATCAAATTTCAATTTTTTGATGGTGCCTAATCTATTTCCACCATCAAAAACACCATTCAAACATTTTTTCCCTTGGATTCTGACCACTTTGAGCCCTCCTCCTTAGAAAACTCCAAAAAATATACTTGAAAAGACCTCCAAAAGATAAAACACTTAGATAGCTAATATATATTAAATATTGATATATTTGAGTTATTTAAAAAAATTATTAAGCAATATATGTAGTTATTGAAAATTTTAAAATAATATATATCTATATATATATATAAGGAAAAAATGGTATATCTTGATATAAAGAATACTAGGGGTCTAACCAACTTGCTTTTTTCCCTTAAAATTATGGAAATTCTTGCCAAATTTTAATAAATTCTTGATCCTTTTAGCCATAGTGGAAATTCCTCCGCCTCCTTAGACAAATCCTAACAATATACTTGAAAAACCTCAAAAATATAAAATACTTAAGGATGGCTAATATATATTAAATATTAATATTTTTGAGTTATTTGAAAAATTGTTAAGTAATATATATAGTTATTGAAAATTTATATTTTGACATCTACAATTACTACTAACTAATTGGTTAATTAGTTAAGTAATTTTTATCATTATTATTTGTTGATGAGAACAAAATGAGACAATTGATATTATTACATTTAATAGTAAAGTTGTTATAAAGAATAACAGAGTGTGAAATTTAAAAAGTGAATAGACTGATGGTAAATGATTCCAAGAACTGAAAAGGTTGGTTGGACAGTTTGAATAGTTACCTACTCCTCTAGGGATAAGAGATTGATCCCAGTGAGGAGTAGGGGTGACGAATTACCTACTCCTCTAGGGGTAAGAGACTGGTCCCAGTGAGGAGTATGGGTGCTATTACTGGAGAAAGGGAGAGTGTGGAATTTTCTTGAGCTGATAGAGATCAGTGGAAAATCACTCAGTAAATCCCTGAAAATATTTCTGGTACTGACTGGACTAGTGGTCCTGAGGTCGTAATAGAATATCTCCTGTCAACTCGTGCCAATTCAAAGGAAGCAAGCTGGAAGAGCACAACGTCATAGCCTCTCTTATCGGTTGGGAGGAAACCACACTCTGATTCAGACTTTTTAGATAAGTGAATGTCCTTTTTATATGGAATAGATAGAAAAATTTAACAGTTCTGTAGGTTATATGTTTTTCATTATTAGATAGGTATAGCCTAATTTGTGTAACAGACTGTTTATATAGAAAAATAGGTACCTAGAAAAAATGTTCTTTGATATCCTTCATGCTAAAAAGAGTATTGTTATTTTTCTTTAACGAAAAGGAAATTTATAATGCTGGCTCAAAATATTTCTGTGTTTAGAATGCACAAATTTAATATAGGATACCTATAGTAAATATAAGATTTTCTGAGAGTATATATATACAAATAAAACCTCAACAACAATTTCATATTTCTACAACGTAAGTAGATAGGAATTTACACTACTCATCTATATAAGCTTGTCGTGAGAGCAAATAAGATAGTATGAATAAGAGTCATGAACCAGCCAAGTAAAATAGCAGGAGACATGATAACAAATCCAACCTTGGTCGATGAAATATGATAAGAGTAATATTGTCATTATACATCTTTCAAATACTTGAAGGCTGAGGCCTAGTAAATCCTTATTAAAAAAAATAGAGTGCACAATGGTGGAATCAACAAAATAATTCACCCGGAAGAATATTTTCTTTCCACAGAAATATGATAATGTAAGAGTTTCATTTCTAAGGTTTGCCTCTCTGCGAATACTGATTCAAAAGGTCATGCCTAGAGAAGTCATGCCATCTAACTTAGAACCGAAAGTTAAGACCAAGAAACAATGAAATGCATGGATGTAAAAGACTAACCTCCAACCTCGTCAATATTCCTGTAAACACAAAATAACAAAACAAGGAATGATATTCTGAGTATAACTATTCTAAAGGGGTAAGTTGTTGTGCTAGATTAAGATCTAGAGCATAAAACACACTATTAATACCTTAGAAAGGAGTGCAACGCTTTGCCTTCCACCTTGAGAAATTCGTAAACCTATTTTATATATTCATTAAGAAAACGAAAGGAATTATATTAAAGGGTTGTAGTAGAATCTCAAAATATGAAATATGTCGAAAATTCGTAATCTAGGAGTACTGTAACAAAGAAACTTCGGGGTGACTTACCTAAAAAATGTTCACCAAATTTCCTCTGAGAGCTGGAAAATACCAGTAAGCTGGAGGGAAAGAGTAATAGCTTCATCCGAGAAGAAACAAAGAGGTATAGTTCTGGAAGTTGTTACCACAGTCAGCCGCAAGTGGCCTCCCAAGGTAAGCAAAGCAGAAGAGGAAACGAAGACCAGAGGAGCTTAAGCCAAAGGAAAAAGAAAAAAAAAAAGGGCTAGGGTTTAGGCATGGATCCCAATGCTGTCCTGCCAAAAAGCCTGGACCATTGATTATTAAAAAATTTGAGGGTGGAGATCAATCCAGTAAATCTCGATTCACGCATCAAACCCAGAATTGAGCCAACTGTGGGTAGTAAGTACAGGTGTAAATCAAGGACTTTAAATTAGCAGTACATGTCAGCTACTTCACTGTTGTGTAATTCAATTTTTCGATAAACTAAGGTTAATTGCATATACAAAAGGAGTGGTTGAGTAATCTTTTCTATAACATTCAATGACATTGATATATTAACTATGTAGAATAAGGATGAAGTATATGTATTATATGAATAATACGTTTACTTAAATCATTTATGTATTAATTGTTGTTTGTGGACTTTTGTCAACTATAGTGGATATAAGGACTATAGTTTTAAAGTAGGAGTTAATTAAATTATCCATTGGTTTATAGCATAGAAAACTATTTGATCAAATTTGACATTCATGCTATGGTAAAATTATTAACCATGAGATGGTAAATAAAAGAAAAAAAATGAAAAACATTTAGATGAATGTTACAAGTGGTATCAAAGCATGGTTACTACGATGGGCCCTAGGGCTCAAATAACCATGAACATGTGTATGTGAATAATGCACACAGAGAGAGAGAGAGAAAATGAGACAAGATATAGCATCACAATCACAACAAGAAGCTGGGGAATCTCAAGTACCACCAGTCATGAACCCAGAAATGTGGGTTCAGATAAGTGTGGAACAACAACAAAGGACCAACCGGTTACTTGAGGAACAGCAGCACCAAACTAGTTTCTTATTGAATATTGTACAACAATTGCAAGAGGAAATGGTAAGAGTCCGAAAGGATAATGAGTGACTATTGCAAGATCAGGAGAAGATATTAAATAGTTTATCAGACAAACAAAACCATGAGTTGGATCATCCAAGTGCTAATAGAGCCTTACAAGAAGATGATGAACAACAAATAAGAAATAATATCACAGACAGAGTAGAAAAAAGTCCCTCTCAAAGAAGTGAGAACAAGAATTACAATGAGGTAGAGTTGGGCAATCTGTCCAACCAAGAAGACATTAAGAGACAAAAAGTAGATTTGCAGGGAGAATTCCATAAAATGAAACCACCAACGTTTGATGGTGAGGCAGAAGAGGTAGCGGAGGCCTGGTTAATTAATATGAAAAAGTACTTTCAGGTATACGAATATAACAGCAATCTGAAGGCCAGATTGGCTATATACCAGTTACGAGAAAATGCCACCCGGTGGTGGGAAGAAGTGAAAAATGTACGCAGCATTGAAGAACATGACATTACTTGGGAATTGTTTCAGCAGTATTTTAAAGATAAGTACTTGAAAGAGAGATTTTATGATGACAAAGCTAAAGAATTTCATGATCTAAGGTTGGGACAAATGACCATGGATGATTATGTCACTAATTTCACTTCCCTGTTACGTTATGACCCTTATCTTCGAGAGGAAAAGGCTAAAGTACAGAGGTTCCTGAGTAGCTTACCAATTCATATGAAGGAACAAATCGAATTTGTGAATCCACAGACCATGGATGAAGCCATTTATAAGGCACGAATGTGCTATCAGCAGTCCAAGGCCAAGGGGGAAGGAGGAAAAAGCTGGCAGCCAAAGAAAATTCAGAAAAGTAATTCCAATTTCAAAGGCAGTAAAAGTGGAAACTTTAAAGGCGCAACGCAAAATACTATTAGTAAGAAATTTAGTAAGAATCACCGAAGAACCAGATGGCCAGCAGAAGAAAAGCCTACAGAAGCATCTAGTAAGCCAGAGCAGGGACAAATTACTAAACCTCCCCTACAGTGTTGGGGCTGTGGGCAGGCTCATTATTATAAAAACTATCCACAATGAACCAAAAACGATACTGTGGCAAATCTGCAGGAAGATTCTACAGTGGGGGACGTGGCACGTAACATACCCCACATTAATGCAGCTCTGGAAGATCGACAGGCTGATTATTAGCCCGCAATGATTGAATTAGAAGGTACATTACTAACTAAACCTGTTTCGATTTTGGTATATCTTGGAGCAAGTTTGAGTTATGTAAGCCCCAAATTGGTGGAAATGTGTAATTTAAAAGAACAAAAATTTAAGAATTCTTGGTTAGTACAGCTAGCTACCAGAGCAAAACGAAAGGTGACAGCAAAGATTCTGAATTGTATGTTGGAAGCTGCAAAACAACAGTTACAAGTAGATTTAAATATTCTACCATTGGGATCTTATGATGTGTTATTGGGCATGGACTGGTTGGAAAATCACCGGGCTCTAGTAGATTGTAAAGAAAATATTATTTACTATAGAATGCAGGACGACACGCGAAAAGAGATTCAAGGAATTAAAAAGACATTACAGATACACCCAATCACAACACCCCAAATGAGTAAGTGTATCAGAAAAGGATGCCAGCTGTATGCAATTCAAGTAGGGTATGCATACTCTAAGGAAAAGTCACCAATAATGGAAGATATACCTATAGTACAGGAATTTCTGGATGTTTTTCCAGAAAACATCCCTGGTTTACCACTGAGAAGGGATATTGACTTCACCATAGAGTTGTTTCCAGGAGCCTCCCCAGTGTCAAGGGCTCCTTGTAGAATGAATGTGCCAGAACTAACCGAACTGAAAATGCAGCTATAGGAACTGCTGGAAAAAGGTTACATTTTCCCAAGCATGTCTCTGTGGGGAGCACTAGTCCTTTTTGTTAAAAAGAAAGATGGAACCATGTGTATGTGCATGGATTATAGGTAGCTTAATAAGCTAACCGTCAAGAATAGGTACCCCCAACCAAGAATAGATGACTTATTTGATCAAGTAAAAGGGGCTAAGGTGCTTTCTAAGATAGAGTTAAGATCCAGATATCATGAGATTCGAATTAAGGATGAAGACATTTGTAAGACAACATTTCGCACTCGTTATGGGCACTATGAATTCGTGGTGTTACCCTTTGGACAGAAGAATGCACCAGCAACCTTTATGAGGATAAGGAGGATATTCTAAAAATCTATTCTAAAAATCTGAAGGAACATAAGGAGGATTTGAGAATAGTCTTGGAAATGCTAAGAAAACATCAATTGTATGTTAAGTACAGTAAATGTGATTTCTTTAAAACAGAAATCCAATATCTAGGCCATGTTATATCAGCTGAAGGAATAGCTGTTCATCTTCAAAAGATCAAAACTATTATGGAGTGGTGAGTACCCCAGAATGTGGCTAACATTAGATCTTTTATGGGTTTAGCTAGTTATTACAGAAGATTTATAGAAGGATTTTCTAAAATTTCTTTTCCTATTACATCTCTGGAAAGGAAAGGAAAAATCTTCAAATGGATAATTAAGTGTCAGAACAACCTTGAAAAGCTGAAGCAACTTCTGACTACAACACTAGTATTGAGGGTAGTTGACCCTAGTAAATAATATGAGGTTTATACTAACGCAAGTAAAGAAGGTGTTGGAGCAATCTTAACCCAGGAAGGTAAAGTAGTAGCATACAAGTCTAGAAATCTGAAGGACCATGAACAAAGATATTTTTCTTATGATTTAGAGCTTACAGCAGTGGTAAATGCTCTTCGAGTATGGAGGTATTACTTGCTCGGTAAGAGGTTTGTACTTAAATTAGATCTTAGCAGCTTGACTAGTTACTTCAAGCAAGCAGATTTAAACTCTAGGCAGGTAAGATGGAATGCATTTTTAAGTGAGTTTGATCTAGATATTTGGCATGTAAAGGGAAAGGAAAAATGAGTAGAAGATGCATTGAGCAGAAAGTTACATGGTATTTATGAGTTGTACTATAATCAGTTAGAAAGCCAATTCTTGGAACAATTAAAGGAGGAGGCACAGAAAGATCCGAAATATAAATTTCTATGGAAACAAATGGAAGAAAATAGGAGGCAAGGTAAAACATCTAAGTATGGAAAGAATGAGGAAGAGATGCTGACCTTCTGAGGGAGAATATATGTGCCTAACCATATAACTATAAAGGAGTTAATTATATTGAATGAATTTCATTGCAGCAATTATGCAGGTCATCTGGGATATTAGAAAATTCTTACCGCAATAAGAAAGGTATATTTATGGCTGGGTATGTGTAAGAATATTGCGAAATATCTAAGCAAATGTTTAGAATGTCAACAGGTAAAATTGGAGCACCAGCACCCTGTGGGAATATTGAAGCCCATACCCGTACTTGAATGGAAGTGGGAGGTTTGCCACGAAAAAAAAGACATAATGATTCAATCATGGTAGTGGTAGACAAATTAAGCAAATCTACACCTTTTATAGCTGTACAGTCTACCTACAAGACAATACAGATTGCTGATATATTTTTGAAGGAAATTTTCAGGTTGCATGGGATTCCAAAAACCGTGATTTCGGACCAGGATGCTAAGTTCACATCCGCATTTTGGAAAACTTTGTTTCTCGGTCTGGGAACACAGATAAAATTTAGCACTGCCTATCATCCCCAAACTAACGGACAAACAGAGAGGGTAAACAAATATTGGAAGACATGTTGCGCATGTATGTGATGTAGTAGCCAATAAAGTGGGAGGATTATTTGCATCTTGTTGAGTTTTCTTATAATAATGGTTATCAAGAATCTCTGAAAATGAGCCCCTTCGAGGCATTATATGGTAGGCAATGTCGTACACCTATAAATTGGAGCAGTCCTGAGACAAAATTAATGTTGGGACCTGAGATGTTGGTGAAAATGGAAGCTGAGGTAAAAAGAATAAGACGGAATCTAAAGGTTGCTCAAGACCGGAAAAAGATTTATGCAGATAAGAAAAGATCTTATCGTGAATTTGTAGTGGGAGATCATATTTATGTGAAAATTAAACTCAAGAGGAGTACCTTAAGGTGGACCTCTTGCGCCAAATTATCTCCTAGATACTGTGGACCTTTCTAAGTACTGGAAAGGGTAGGACCAATAGCTTATCGGTTGGCTTTACCCAACCACATTCAAGTTCACAATGTGTTCCATGTGTCCTTGTTGAAGCGATATGTACATGATGAAAAACACGTGATTCATTAGAAAAACATTCAGGTAGGATAGGAATAAGAATCCTAACTTGAAGTTCTGAACAAAATTGATGTATATTGATTTGAAAAAATTCTTTCTTTTTCAAGTAGAACTGGATGGAGAGTTTCTGGTCGAGTCGCAATGCATACTTGACCGAAGAGAAATCGTACTCCACAAACAAGTAGTTATCCAGGTAAAAGTGCAACGAAGGCACTTTGAACCAGATGAAGCTACTTGGGAGGATGAGAAGTTTATGCAGGAAGCATACCCGGAACTCTTTCAGAGCTAAAGTGAAACATCGAGGATGGTGTTACTTCCAGGGGGGAATTTTTGACAACTACAATTATTGCTAACTAATTGGTTAATTAGTTAAGTAATTTTTATCATTATTATTTGTTGATGAGAAAAAACTGAGACAATTGATGTTATTACTTTTAATAATAAAGTTGTTATAAAGAATAACAGAATGTGAAATGTAAAAAGTGAATAGACTGATGGTAAATTATTCCAAGAACTGAAAAGGTTGGTTGGACAGTTTGAACAATTACCTACTCCCCTAGGGATAAGAGACTGATCCGAGTGAGGATTAGGGGTGTTGTTGCTGGAGAAAGAGAGAGTGTGGAATTTTCTTGAGATGATAGAGATCAGTGGAAAATCACTTAGTAAATCCCTGAAAATATTTCTGGTACTAACTGGAATGGTGGTCCTAAGGTCATAACATAATATCTTCTATCAACCCGTACCAATTTAGAGGAAGCAACGGGGAAGAGAAGGACGTCATAGCCTCTCTTATCAGTTGGGAGGAAACCACAGTCTGATCCAGACTTTTCAGATAAGCAAATGTTCATTTTATATGGAATAGATAGAAAAATTTAACAGTTCTGTAGGTTATATGTTTTTCATTATTATATAGGTATAGCCTAATTTGTGTAACAAACTGTTTATATAGAAGAACAAGTACCGAGACAAATTGTTATTTGATATCTTTCATGCTAAAAAGAGTATTGTTATTTCTCTTTAACAAAACTGAAATTTATAATTCTGGCTTGAAGAATTTATGTGTTCGGAATGCACGAATTTACTATAGGATACCAAAGATATTTCACTGAAGGAATAAACTTCCATATGTATTGATTTAAAATATAGTAAAAATACTAGAACATTAGTTACTTCAAACAATAGAATAAATGTTGCATAATAAACAGTAAACAGAGATTGTATCATATAAAGCTGAAGAAGAGAATTAAAGCTATATTTGATTACCAAGAAAGAGAAGTTACAGGGTAAATCCACCTGTGAAAACTAATTAAGAAAAAAAAAAAAACTATGTTGTTCCTAGAACCAAAACATGCAACAAAAAGATTCTTTGGAACAACATAAAAGAAAAGATGAAGGAATTAATGATATTTCATCAGTACTATCCATGCAAAAATTTAGTTCAGTAAATAATCTGTAAAACCTATACAGGAGAAACTGTTGGTACTATCCCTGGAGTGGCCATGCTAATACACGTCATTTATCTAATCTACTATATGTGGACTGTGTGGATTTGGTGGTCCAAACACCACAGGAAAACAATCCTAAGCATGTAGATTAAAAGAAAATGAAAGTAAAAAATTATCATGAACTACAACAAAAACAAAAAAGAAAATGCTGAGAGTATATATATACAAATAAACCCTCAACAACAATTTCACATTTCTACAACGTAAATAGATAGGAATTTATGCTACTCATCTATATAAGCTTGTCATGAGAGTAAATAAGATAGTATGAATAAGAGTCGTGAACCAGCAAAGTAAAATAGCAGGAGACATGATAAAAAAATCCAACCTTGGTTGATGATATATGATAATAGTAATATTGTCATTATACATATTTCAAATACTTGAAGGCCGAGGCATAGTAACTCCTTATTAAAAAAAATAGAGTGCACAATGGCGAATCAACTTCACTCGGAAGAATATTTTCTTTCCACAGAAATATGATAATGCAAGAGTTGTGTTTCGAAGGTTTTCCTCTGTGTGAATACCGATTCAAAAGGGAATACCTGGAGAAGTCATGCCATCTAACTTAGAACCGAAAGTTAAGACCAAGAAACAACGAAACGCGGGGATGTAAAAGACTAACCTCCAACCTCATCAATCTTCCTGTAAACACAAAAGAAAAAAACAGTGAATGATATTCTGTGTATAATTGTTCTAAAGGGGTAAGTTGTTGTGCTAGATTAAGATCTAGAGCATAAAACACAATAGTAATACCTTGAAAAAGAGCTGAACGCTTTGCCTTCCACCTTCAGCAATTCGCAAACATATTTTATATATTCATTTAGAAAATGAAAGGAATTATATTAAAGGGTTGTAGCAGAAACTCAAACTATGAAATATGTCGAAAATTCATAATCTAGGAGTACTCTAACAAAGAAACTTTGGGGTGACTTACCTGACAAATGTTCAGCAAATTTCCTCTAAGAGCTGGAAAATACCAGTAAGCTGGAGGGCAAGAGTAATAACTTCATCCGAGAAGAAACGAAGAGGTATAGTTCTGGAAGTTATTACCACAGTCAGCTGCAAGTGGCCTCCCAAGCTAAGCAAATAATTTTAGAAGAAATGAAGACCGGAGGAGTTTAAGCCAAAGGAAAAAGAAAAAATGAAAGGGCTAGGGTTTAGGCATGGATCCCAATGTTGTCCCACCAAAAATCCTGGACCATTGATTATTAAAAAAATCGACGGTGGAGATTAAGCCAGTCAATCTCAATTCACGCATCAAACCCAAAATTGAGCCAACTATTGGTAGTAAGTATAGGCGTAAATCAGGGACAGTAAATGAGCAGTACATGCCAGCTACTTCACGGTTGTGTAATTCAATTCTTCGATAAACTAAGGTTAATTGCATATACAAAAGGAGTGGTTGAGTCTGCTTTTTTATAACATTCAATGACATTGATATATTAACTATGTAGAATAAGGATGAAGTATATGTATTATATGAATAATACGTTGACTTCAATCATTTATGTATTAATTCTTGTTTGAGACTTTTGTCAACTATAGTGGATAGAAGGACTATAGTTTTAAAGTAGGAGTTAATTAAATTATCCATTGGTTTATAGCATAGAAACTGTTTGATCAAATTTGACATTCATGCTATGATAAAATTATTAACTATGAGATGGTAAATATTAAAAAATAAATAAAAATTAGATGAATGTTATATATATATATATATATATGAAAAAAATCATATATCTTGATATAAAGAATACTCAAAGTCTAACCAGCTTGCTTTTTTCTCGAAAAATTATGGAAATTCTTGTCAATTTTTAATAAAATGCATAAGATTTTTTGTAAATCTATCAAACTACTATATTTTTTGAAACTTTTTTTCCCGATTCTGGCAATTCCTCTGCCTAAATAGACTTGTCCTAAAAAATATATAGATAACCAAAAATAATAATTTATATACCACATTAACTAGTTCCAAACTTCGACCAAATCTTTATTATGTAAATAATTTTTCTTTTATTATTTCTAATGGTTAAATTAGTAATTTTCTATTTTATTTAAAAGTTTCACCACTTTTTAGTGAAAATGTAAATAATCGCTTATACTATAAAAGGGTAGTCTAAAAAGTAATTAAATAACTTAGAAATCGCAGTGAGATTATGAAAAATTCACTAGAAATTTTTGAAGAAAAAATTGGATTATAGTGGTGAAACGTCAGGATTATGGGTGTGTGAGGATTTTTTTATGGTGTTGAATCATTTCCACTATAAAAAAAAATATTAAATAAAAAATTTAAACACTCCAACTACTTACTTTAAAAAATAAAAATAAAAATCTGAATTCCCAAAGAAGAAGAAGAAAAAAAAAAAAAAAAAAAAAAAAATGAACTCCCAACCACAAATAAGTAATTTTTTCAAAAAATATATAGTGATAATCAAAGTAAAATTAGAAAGTGCAGTCCAACCAAGTAACCGAGGTCTGTTATTCTCCTCGTAAAACTAAGATAATTGAAAGCACTTCACGTGCATCTCAGAGACACTAGGGGAAGCTTATTTTCCATTCTATCGGACCATAAATGTATGGGGCAGGAAATGCCCACTCTACAATTAAAGCAGATACATAATCTTGCGGTGAGCATTTCCTGCCTCGGTGTATTTATGGGCCTTTCCTGCCTCTACAATTAAAATAGATACATAATCTTGCGGTGAGCATTTCCTGCCTCGGTGTATTTATGGGCCTTTCCTGCGTCGGTGTATTTATGGGCCGGTTTACAAGAAAATAAGCTTCACCGAGACACTAGTCTTGGCACTCTAACTTGTGTGCCATGAAATTTTTTGATTAGTTCAATGTTGTCAATTTTTATATTTAAAATTAAAATATTTTGATGAAAAATGTTAAGGTGTTTTATAAAGTAATGGATTCAATTTATAATTGGGTGAATATATAAGTGCATAAATGTATTTTTTGTTTTTTAATAATGTATTTTAATTTATTTATATTTGTTATAATAATTCGAATTATTTTAAAATATAATTTTCTTTTAGAATGTTGTGTTTTTTTTAAAGTGGCAATTAAATATAACTCATATTTTTAATAAAGTGATACAATTTTTCGTAAAATAATATATATTTTTTAATGTAAGAATAAATTTAAATTCCCAAAAATTATAAAGAAATTCTCATATATATATATATATAATTTATGGCCTACGTGGTGTAAAGTAGTCGGTGACGGGGTGTATTGTTAAGACATTCTCTCTTTTATTAAATTGTAGTAAAATATTTAAAAATAAATTCCCAAAAATTATAAAGAAATTCATATATATATATATATATATAACAATAAAACAATTCATGGCCACGCAATGTAGAGTAGTCGGTGATGAGATGTATTATTAAAGTCACTCTATGTTTTATTAAATTCTAATAAAATATTTAAAAAATACCACTAAAAATAAATTACAAAACCTACTAAGAAATTTGTCCATGTAATAACTTAGGAAATTAAAAAAATATAATAAATAAATAAAGTTTATTATTGTAATGAAATAATGATTTTTAAAATAAATATAATTTTATATAATATTTTTTCTTTACATCAATTTTCTAATTTAAAACAAATTCTCCAAAAATATGTTCATTTGATGGAATCTACCTTAAAACAAATCCTCTAAAAATGTGATCACTTAATGGATTTCATTTTTAATAAATAAAATCCTACTTCATATACTTGAAAAATTTGCAATCATCATCGTCAAATTAATGTAAACTTAAATAATATAATTTCTTTATAGAGAATTCAATTTATAAATAGTAACAATAATTAATTTACACCATTTACAATTTTTTTTCGGAATATTGAGAGCGTTAATAGTAAATACAGCTATGCAGTTATTCCTCGTAACCATAAAAACTTGTTTGTTAAGTCAACAATGATCAAAACCCTAACCCTATACGCGTTTTAAACTCCATGTAGCAATTGATTCACAGAAGCATTGCAAAAGGACGGGCAGTCTGCCTCTTTCAGAAGTCAGGCCATCCAAGTGGCTTGAGGGACGAGGGCAGCTCCATTTCAAAGAGAGAATTCCGTGGCTTGAATTTCATATACAAAATGAGCAATCATGGGCAGGACGAAGTCGACAAAATCATGGTCTTTGCCCGAATCTGCTTGGTTGTGTTAGCACTAGCCATTTTGCTGCACTTCAATGGTAGGTGGATTTGGGATTTGGTAAAATCGGCTACATTTACCAGAAGGAGATCCCAGTTTAGGCGTCAGTTTCATTTTACTGGAGAAGAACCTGAAACGATGCAGAACAAGGGGCTAGATTCTGCAGTATTAGAGACGCTACCCAAATTTGTGTATCGATCGCACAATTTCACCGATGGGTTAGAGTGCTCAGTATGTCTGTGCGAGTTGGAGGAGAATGAAAATGCCCGGACTCTGCCTAATTGCAAACATAGTTTTCATGTGGACTGTATCGACATGTGGTTTCTTTCGCATTCTACTTGTCCCCTTTGCAGAACCGAAGTCCAGCCCCAAGTATCAATTTTTGGATCCCCTAGAGTTGTGCAGGTTTTGGCTACAATCCCTGAAGCAATTGCGGAAGAAATCCTTCCCAATCTGAATTCGGAGGAAGGGCGGACTGCAATCTCTGAAGAACAATATGATATCGAGAACCCACCAAATATATTATCCTATTGTGCTGAGGAGCAAATGAAAGTAGATTTGGATGAGGGGACCTCCACTGGAAGAGCATAAATGGTCCAGCGCAGAGTTAGTAGATTGTAGTAACCGTATTGCTCTGTAGTGTAACAACTCTGATTCTTTATTCTCTGTAGTGTAAAGATCATACATGTATGTTAATGATGGTACATTGTATGGTTTAAATTTTGATATATTGTTCTATGGTCCTTTTTTTACAACGTGTCACAAAAGAAATGGAAATGGGTTCTGCTTGAATTTTGCATATCATGCATCCTTGTTTTCAGTTCGAGTCTTGACAGTTTTGATTGGATTGCAATCTAACTCATTTAATTAAATTGCATAGAACCAGTCTGTGAAAGGGCAATTACAATCTGCTATTAAGAATTACATCACCAAAAAGGGAACAATTGTGCAATTGGAGGTACGTTCAGCTGATCCATTTCTGCTCCCATCTGAAATGCTGCTGCCACTTCTTGCAAAGTCTAGTGGTTCTTTCAGATTCATAATGGATACGGCCTTTCCACTAATAACCTGGAGAGAATCCGTCCCTTGGGCTTTTGGAGAGGTAAGGTCAACTGTAAACGCCGTGAGGCAAGATGCCGACTTTACTGTCACGATCTCTACGATCTTTACTGAGATAGGCGCACTATTCTCGAGTCCTGCTCGAGCTTCTTCATGGGCTGTATCTCAACAATCCCTGCTTTTTTCTCCATCTCCCCCGCGGCCCTGTCGTTTTGCAATTTATTATTATCATAGTCTTGTTGCAGGCGACTCTCATTAATAGACTCTGAAAATGCCGCTTCGGCCTCTTTATTCTTAACCCTCATGAACCCGGCCTGCAAATCCTCAAAACTATTGCTCAACATCTTTACTAGAATAACCTCAATAGTCAAAACTGCTTTGTTTGGACCGGAGACTTATCTCCTGCGTACGCTTTCTAGTTTAGAACTTGCTATCATATTTGGCGCATGCGTTGGGCGGATTTTTCCTGCTAGTCATGTCAGCCACACTTATGTCTATCTCCGGGACCTTTCCGGCGATTTCTAGCCGTGAAGGAATTAACCTTTCTGGCAATTCCTAGCCGTGAAAGAATTTTAACCAGCCAGCTGGCGATTCCTAGCCGTGAAGGAATTAACCTTTCTAGCGATTCCTAGCCGTGAAAGAATTTTAACCAGCCAGCTTGCGATTCCTAGCCGTGAAGGAATTTTGACCAGCCAGCTGGTGACCTGCCTAAACGAAAATGATAGATTCGTACCTCAAAACCGCTAGAACCGTGAATCCTAATACCTCAAAACCCCCAAGATTCTGCTGTCCGGCCATTAAAGCCACCTTACATCTGAATTTGAGGCTAAAATTATGTGGAGCAGCCATAGCCACCGGAGCTAGACTTACATTTCGTAAAGATTTAGAATTCCATCACCGAACAATTAAACATTTAAGAATTCGATCACCGAAAAGGGAAATTGAGAAGGAGATATCAAAATGCATTGACGCCGCTCATATTCCAACAGGACGGAGACGGCGGCTGCATAGCGCTCCAAGTTACAGGACGCCATCGATACGAAACGCCTGGTAAACGTTTGCAACGTTTCTTTGTTCTGTGTTTTTTGGTGAACTTTGTTGCTGCGTTTTGTGTTTATGCTTGCTGGGTATCTTCTTTGTTTTAGTGAAATTTGTGGGGTTTTTTTGTAGTTCTAATATGTCAGACCGGAGTCTTGTTATTTCAATAATTCTAGTATATGTTATGTGGGGAGAGCTTGGCGGACGTCAGCAGTGAATTTGCAAATTGATTGATTTATTTGGAAAAGAAACAATTGGCAAAAGAAAAGGTTTTAGGTAATTGTGATATGATTTATATTCTTTTAATGCAAATTTGTATTTTTTTTTGTTTGTTTTTTAAATAAAAGCAAAATGACTTTTGAGCCGTGGTTTTGGGAGTAGGGAAAAGTACTATTGGTTTTTGGTTATGGGCTGTCGTTTCCAGGGAACGTTTTAGGCCGGACTCCGGCAAAGATTTTATCAGAATCATGTTTACAGTTGTTAAACTTAAGTATTTTGAGTGCCCTAAGGGATTTTGGTAGTGCTGAATCTATTTCCAATCTCAAAAATGGATTTCAAACATTGCAAGTATCTGATTTCTTGAATTTAAGTTGCCCGGATTCTGGCAAAAAACTGCCGTCCGGGCTAAAACGTTGCCTGGATAGACTACTCCTTTGGTTATTTTGTCGGAGTCTTTGTTTTTTCAATTTTTCAATTTTAGGGAAAAGTAAACGGTGTCGTGGTTTACTCCCAATGCGATTTACAGCTGGGTTTTGTAGAGCATAAAAAGAGACTTTGTTGATGGTTATCTAATAGATTTTATTTTTTGAAAAATATATTTATGGTTGTTTGAAGTTTTATGGATATATTTTTTGAAAAACATTTTTATGGTTGTTTGAAGTTTTATATTAGGTATACAAATACAAGTAGTTTGGTTGGTTGAGGATTGTTTAGATACACAATTAGATGGAAATGATAATGGGTCATTGCTCCTAATTATGATGTAAAGCAAATGCATTTATGTTACATGTAGTGTATGGTTAGTTTTTTTCTTGCCTCAAAACATATATAGACATTCATATCTCTCTCAAAATTACTAGAGAATAACTTGACATAGTCAAACACATTTGTACACCAAGATTTCCTTCAAATTCAGATGATCTAATATTAGATTCCATTCTTTTAAGCATATATTTCATCATATTAAGCTGAAAGCATAGATTCCATCATATTCAGTTGAAGCATCCCGTGTTGGATTCATCATTCCATTCTCTTTGATCCTTTACTCTGAAGCTTAGATTTCATCAGGTTAAGCTCAATCAGTTTTGGATTTCATTCTCTTTCTTCCTTTACTATGAAGGGATTACAATGTAATCAAAATTAACATTTTCTAACACTTTTAGTTTGAAAATACTATTACATTACAATGTGGTTAGCATTAAATTTGTATTTACAAACTTGTTAATACTATTTTCCTCGAATTTGAAATTCCAATAACTTTATTTCTGATGTCCAACTTAACTTTATCAATAAATGGAAGCTAGCACTAAGAACTTGGTTTCTTATGTGTTCCTCAGCTCGGTTCTCCCAAACACAATGTTAGTTTACTCGTAAATTATTATCAATAAATGGAAGTTAGCACTAAAAACTTGGTTTCTTATGTGTTCTCTAGTAGGCTTCTTATGTGTTTTTTTAGCAGGGTTCTCCCACATACAGTGTTAGTTTACTCTTAAATTCGCTTGAGACTTTTTGTTGGGTAACTTTATATTTGATTTTTTTTATGTTATAATCTAAGATTTTGTCAAAATAAACAAGAAAATGATATGTTTTTCAAATTTATCATGAAGGTAATTATAAAAGGAGGCTATCTGTGTGATTCATATAAAGATCTTGGGTTACATAGATATATATATTTATATTGGAAACATTGTTCAATGTAAATTTCTAGCTATTTTTTATGTGCATTAGAACTCTATCTAGGCTACTTACAAGTTTTCTTTTGTTTATTTTAAGACATCAACTGCATTTGAATCTCTCCCTTTTGTCAAAAGGAGCCCCCTAATTCCAATTAAAAGATATTGGAAAAATAATGCTTTATGACTTTTTTCTTTATTAATCATTTTTTTTTCTAAAGTTATAGCTTCAATCCTTATTCTTAATTTCTTTGTAAATGTTACTTGGGGTTTAGCATTTTGTTTTTTATTAATCTCCACATAAGTAAAATATTTATTTAGGATTTTTAGAACCATTCTTATCATTTTCTTTGCAGGTATAAGTACTAATGTGTGTGAGGAAGAACTTTATAGTTTCCACTATAATGTGATAATGCTAGAGTTATTGGTACTGTAATGCTGTAACAATAGAGTTGTGTATCAATATATTTTAAATATGATGATCAATCCAATAAAAAGTTCACACACACATATATATATATATATATATATTTCTCAACCTCATGTTACACTACAATGATATATATATATATATATATATATATATATATATATATATATATATATATATATATATATATATATTAATTTACTTTTCTTTTTAATTTATTAAAAACAATTAAAAAATCATTAAAAACACTAAACATTTTAAATAAGAAAAAAAAAAAAACTTCAATAAATTTATGAATGAAAAGCACCTCGAACAAAAAAAAATTCATGAAATTATGGAGAACAACACCATGCATTAAAGCAGAGATGAACACAAATCTTATTTGTTTTCAATCTGATGCCAGAGTTAATATCGAATCATCCTGTACTAAGATGTTTATTCTTATAGATTATCAAGTCTTAGAGTTCAGCAATATAGTATAATTAGCAACCTTATGATTAAACTATTTACATATTTTTATTAAAATTTATTATTTTAATAGTGCTCACCTTCCTAAGGTTTTATGGTAACTATGCTAAACACAATATGAATCATAACTATTTTCTTTAAACTTGCTAGCGATTTCTTCTATTCACCAAATAACGTAAAAGCTAAAGAAGAAAGAGATCAAAAGTTAAAAACCCTAACCAAGGATCATTGCAGCCCGAAAAATATGTACTCGAAATCTGTCCTTGATATTGTGTGTACAGTGTTGGATTCCAAGTTCTATATATAGAATTTATTTTTTTCATGAGTATGACAATCAAGTTACACAACAAGGTTGTAGTAGACAGCTCGTAGTACAATATATTTTATATCGTGAGCGAAATCACTGTACAGAAAACAGACCAATGTAATTTTAAATATTCATGCTAGTGGTTGAGTGATCTGTGCTGTTACCTTCGGCTACATAGTTTGTAATATTTCTTGTAATTTTAAATATTCATGGTAGTGGTTGAGTGATCTGTGCTGTTACCTTCGGCTATATAGTTTGTAATATTTCTTCCATTTCAACTCTAGCAACGAAACATTCGAACATTTGTTATAAATTCTAATTTCCTTAGCAAAACTAAATCCACATAGCTTCTATGAAACTTGTATATTAGTGATCAATGTTATTTTTAGAGTTTATTCGTGTGGTTAATAGAAATTTGTTGACTTTTTAAATTCAACTGCAACAACACATCAAAAGAACGCAACACAAAAATCTTAACGCAGCAAAAGGACGCAACAAAGAAATCTTTTGGATTTGTTCGCAATCAACCCACGCAGTAAATTTCATCTTCAGCAAATCCAGGTTTTTGGTTAAGGTCGTAGCCTTGTGTCTACAATGAACGCTATGGACTGAACCATGCCATTGCTTCATTAAACTTCACTATGCCTCCATTAAAACACTGCACCAACTAGCATTTAAAACTTTGCCATCCGCGCCATTAAAAATCACCAACTACAGAATGGTGAACGCACATAGCAATTTCGCATATTTCATCCATTTCACAATTGGAATGCTATAATTTTATGAAAAAAGATTTAATTTAGTGTTTTGAAATCCGCTATAAAACTTTAGGATTAAAAGTTTTAAATATTTGTTTTTATGTTGTCGTAAGAGTTTTTATTTTAAAACATGTGAAGTTATATATATATTATGTAAAGCTTTTATAATATGTATGTTATAAACATCCCAATGTTTATAATATATATAAAGACAAAGTATTGAAATGAAATAGTATACCCAAAGGAAAAAAGAACATTTCCGTGATTGTAATTTTTTTTTACTGTGTAATTTTTTTTAAACAAAAAAATAGTGTGTATTTTTTTATATAGGCCACAAGGCAGAAACACAAGAAGGAGACAAAGAGCATTTTTGTGTGTGGTGACTATGTGTAAAAGAACCTGAAGGCTAAAATAGAAATTGCATTGTGTGTGTGCATTTTTAAAAGGAGACAGAGAACATATTTCAACACAGTGTGAGAAGCAGTTGTAATTTTTTTTTGTGAAAGCCAAAACAACAGTTCTAAGCCATTTTGTAATAGCTTTTCAAGGTTAATGAAATAGTTGTTTTGTGCCATCTCTGTCCAGAATTTTACAGTGAATCTCTATGTTGAAGTTGGGGAATTTTGATTCCTCTGTTGTTTGGAATACTTTAGAAATTCCAACATGGTATCAGATCTAATCTAGGCTCTTTAAAGTTGTCAAACAAGCTGAAAGAAGGAGTTTGTTGCAGCTTTTGACGAGCAGTGTAAAAGTTCAGCAAGCAAGGTAGTTACCTCAAAACTGAGATTTTTTTTTTTATGTTTAAAAAGTGCAGTCTAGAGAAGTCTTCTAAAATAAAGAGTTTAACTATCAAGCAATGAGAAGGTTTATTTAAAAACATAATCAAGTTTATAGCACAGTTCAGTGAGCTAACCATGGTAGGAGCCAGTACAAGCACGAGTATTGGAAATACTCAACTCCCACAGTTTAATGGGAAGAACTATGACTATTGAGCAATCACGATGAGAGCCTTGTTTGCCTCTCAAGATTTATGGGAACTTTTTGAATATGGTTTTGAAGAACTAGCAGTTGAACAAGATTTCAATGCCTTAACATAGGCACAGAAGGATTTTCTGATGAGTAATAGGAAGAAGAACTCAGAAGCTCTCTTCTATCTCTATCAAGAAGTGCATGAAAGTGTATTCCCAAGGATAACAATAGCTAAGTGGTCCAAGGATGTATGGGATACCCTCCAGATAGCCTACCAAAGAATGGAGAAGGTAAAGCCAACAAAGCTTCAATTAATGAGAAGGGATTTTGAAATTATTTGCATGAAATATTTTGATACAATAGACTCATTCTTTACTCTATTGATTGGGTTGGTTACCCAAATGAGATCTTATAGAGAGACAATAGAAGAGAGAATAATAGTGGATAAAGTGTTGAGGATCTTACCCTCAAGGTTTGATGTGATAGTCACAACCATTGAAGAGACAAAGGATCTATCAAAGTTTACAGTTCATAAACTACATGCATCACTGATGACACATGAACAAAGATTGGGAAGAACAACAAAATGATACTTGGAGCATGCCTTCAAGACCCAAATTTCCTTTGGAAGAGGAAGAGGTCAAGGAAGAGGAAACTATAGAGGAAAATGAGGAGGAAGAAGCCAAAACAGAGTAAGAAACAACTATGCAAATACAAGTGGAAGGGTCAGCAATCAAAGTCAAAATCAAGGCCAAGGCAACAGCAAGCAAAGAGGACAAAATCAAGCACATGGAACAAGATATGATAAATTCCAAGTCCAATGTCTTAACTGTAAGAAGTATGGCCATTATGCAAATGAATGTAGGAAGAAATAGAGTGACATGGGTAATAGACCCAGTGCTAACTTTACTAAGGAAAATATCAATCAAGAAAAGATTTTTTTATCATGTAATATGGCTAAAGAAAAGAGTGAAGATATATGGTTTCTAGATTCAGGATGTAGCAACCATATGACTGGAAACATTTCCATGTTTTCCATGTTAGATGAAAATGTAAAGTCTCAAGTAACATTGGAGACAGACAGTAAGGTCTATGTCATGGGGAAAGGTAGAGTAAGTGTTTTGACAAAGAAATGAGAAGGAAAATCCATATCATATGTTTATTTGTGCCTGGTATGAAGTGTAACCTCTTGAGCATTGGACAACTCATTCAAAATGATTACAATGTTTTCTTTAAAGATGATGTATGCACCATCATGGATAAACCACCAAGCAAGCAATGCATTGCACAAGTGAATATGACAAGGAACATAATGTTCCCTCTAAAAATGAGAGCAAAAATGATGAAATGAGGTGAAATGGAAATAGTGACACAAGAGAATTACCAAAGAGAGGAAAATGATGAAAACTGATTATGGCATTTGAGATTTGGACATCTCAAATTTGGAGGTCTGAATTTGTTGCATATGAAAGGAATGGTAAAGGGATCACCATTGATTGAGAAACCGGACAGCCTATGTAAATACTGCATCTTGGGAAAACAACACAGAGAAAACTTTCCATCAGGAAAGAGCTTAAGGGAGAAGGAACTCTTAGAAATTGTCCATTCAAATTTGTGTGGACCAATGCAAACATCATCACTGGCAAGAAGCCACTATATGTTGACTTTTATTGATGATTACAAAAAAAAACTTGGGTGTATTTCTTGAAATATAAAAGTGAAGTGTTTGAGAAATTCTTGCACTTTAAGGCCCTTGTAGAGAAACAAAATGGGCAATATATAAAAGTTTTAATAACTGACAGAGGAGGAGAGTATAACTCAAAATAATTTCTGCGTTTTTGCAGAGAAAATGGTTGCATATAGAAGCAATTTATAGCAAGGTACACAAGGAAACAAAATCGAGGTGCTGAAAGGAAAAATAGAACCATCATGGATATGGTAAGGAGTATGTTGAAGGCAAAACATTTGCCAAATGAATATTGGGCTGAAGTTGTACATTATGCAATATACATCTTGAATAGATGCCCAACCAAAGTTGTAATGAACAGAATTCCAGAAGAAGCATGGAGTGACATAAAACAAGGTGTCAACCACATGAGAGTTTTTGGTTGTGTGGCTTATGCACACATTCCAGATCAACTAAGGAAGAAGTTAGAAAGTAAGGGGGAGACTTTCGTATTTATTGGATACAGTGAAGAATCCAAGGCATACATGTTTTATAACCCATCTACCAAGAATTTTGTTATAAGTAGAGATGTACAGTTCATTGAGGAAGAAGCTTGGGATGGAAGCATTGAGAAACTAGTGAATGTGAAAACTTGTTTGTCTCATGATGATAATGTGGAAGAGATCGCTGAAATACATCCCTCATTAGTAGCAGCACTTGCACCAACACAAGGACAGGAAGGGACACTACAATCAGGTATGAGAGCACCCTTGAGAAGTGATAATAGTGCTACTCCAAGCACACCACATGGAGTAGATTTGAGTGCTTCTACAAGTACAAGTACGCCAAGTGAAAGAGGAACCAGATTCAGAAGTCTGAATGATATTTATGAGCAAGAGGCAGCAAATGAAGGTATGAACTCTTTATTTGCATTCTATTGTCATGTAGATGATCTTGTTCATTTTGAAGAATAAGTGAAAGGTAAGAAAAGGATAGATGTTATGGATAAAAAGATTAATGCAATAGAGAAAAATAAGACATCGGAATTAGTTGATCTCCCAAAAGGAAATGAAGTAATTGGAGTGAAATGGGTTTACAAGACGAAAAGCAATGCTAAAGGAAAGATTGAAAGGCACAAGGCCAGACTCATTGTCAAAGGCTACAAGTAGCAGCAATGAGGAGACTGTGAAGAAACATTTGCATTGGTTGCAAGAATGGAAACAGTAAGAGCAGTGTTGTTCATAGTAGCACAACACAAGTGGAAAGTTTACCAAATGGATTTGAAATGAGCATTCCTAAATGGAGTATTAATGGAAGAGGTTTATGTTGAACAACCTATAGGCTATGAGAAAGAAGTTTAAGAGCACAAAGTTTGCAGATTGAAGAAGATTCCTTATGTGCTGAAGCAAGCACCAACAACATGGTACAGTAGGATAGATGCCTATCTACTGGAAAATGGGTTTGAAAAATGTGAAGGAAAACCCACATTATGCATCAAAGATAAAGATGGTAAGATGTTCATTGTTGTTTTATATGTTGATGATGTGATCTTTACAGGTAATGATGCTTACCTCATTGAGAATTTTAAAATAGTTATGAAGGATGAATTTGAGATGACTGATATGGGATTGTTGAAATACTTCTTAGGAATAGAAGTAGACCAAAATGAAAATAAGATTTTTATCTCTCAAGCCAAATGTGGAAATGAAGTTTTGGAAAGATTTAATATGCAGGATTGCAAGGAAGAAATTACTACTATAGTGATGGGATTGAAGTTAAGCAAAGAGGACAGCAGCAAGGCTTTTGAACCAAGTTTGTACAAGAGCATAATGGACAGCCTCATGTATTTGACTACAACTAGGCCGGATATTATGCATCCTGTAAGTTTAATTTACATATTTATGGAAAGGCCAAAGGAGACACATTGGCAAGCAGAAAAAAGAATTCTGAGGCATGTGAAAAGAACAAAAAGGTATAACATTTTATACTCCACTTCAGAAAATTCTGAATTGATTGGATATACTGACAGTGATTGGCCTGGAATTATAGATGATAGGAAAAGCACCTATGGGTACGTTTTTCATATGGAATCAGGATCCATTTCATGGGCTCCTAAGAAATAGCCAATTGTGGCTTTATCTACAGCAGAGATAGAGTATGTGGTAGCTACAGCAATAGCATGTCAAACAGTTTGGATGAGAAGAATGTTGAGAAGTTTGTGTCATGAACAGGTAAAAGGCACAACAATTTATTGTGATAATAGCTCAGCTATAGCTTTGTCAAAGAATTCAGTGTTAAACAAAAGAACGAAACACATTGCTGCCAAGTATCACTACATCAGGGAGTTAGTGAACAATGTGGAAATTGTTTTGCAACATTGCAGAATAGAGGAGCAGTTTCCTGATATTTTGACAAAACCATTGGGGCAGAAAAGTTTTAATTATTTGATAAAATGTCTGGGAATGCAAGAGAACCCAAAATTTGAAATTAAGGGGGAGTGTTGAGCTTTTAAATTCAACTGCAACAACGCAGAAAAATGACGCAACACAGAAATCTCTTGGATCTCTTCACACTCAACCCACGCATTGAATTTCATCTTCAAGCCACCTGCAAATCCAGTTTTTTGTTAAGGCCACAGCCTTGTGTCTGCAATGAAGGCTTTGGACTGAACCATGGCATTGCTTCATTTAAACCTCACCATGCCTCCATTAAAACACCGCACTAAACAGCATTTAAAACTTTTCCATTCGCGCCATTAAACACCACCAACCACAAAATGGAAAACGCACATCACAATTTCGCAGTTTCGCATATCACATTATTTTTCGGCACCATCACAAGTTTTTGTTGTCTCATTTGCGATGCAATATTGCTGATATCACATATCGCATGCACAAAGTGTTAATCCATCTGTCGCATTGGGGAGCAGATCGCAAAAGTCATCCATTTCACAATTGGAATGTGATAATTTTATGCAAAATGATTTAATTTAGTGTTTTAAAATCCGCGATAAGAGTTTAGGATTAAAAGTTTAAAAATTTGTTTTTATGTTGTGGTGAGAGTTTTTATTTTAAAACATGTGGAATTATATATATTATGTAAAGCTTTTATAATATATATATATTATAAACATCCCAATGTTTATAATATATATATATATAAAGGAAAAGTATTGAAATGAAATAGTATGTCCAAAGGCAAAAAGAACACTGTCGTGATTGTAATTTTTTTTAAAACAAAAAAAGACAGAGTGTATTTTTTATATAGGCCAAAAGGAAAAAACAAAATAAGGAGACAAGGAGCATTTTTGTATGTCGTGACTGTGTGTAAAAGAACCCAAAGGCTAAAAAAGAAATTGCATTGTGTGTGTGCATTTTTAAAAGGAGGTAGAGAGCAGATTTCAACATAGTATGTGAAGGAGTTGTAACTTTTTTTTTTCTGAAAGCCAGAGCAACAGTTCTAAGCCATTTTGTAATAGCTTTTCAAGATTAATGAAATAATTGTTTTGTGCCATCTCTATCCAAAATTTTACACTGAATCTCTGTATTCCTCTGTTATTTGGAATACTTCAAAAATTCTAACAAAATTATTAATATCTTTTTTATCCCAATTTAGTTTTCATCCATAATAGGTTAAAGGATACAAAGATATTGGAATATTTCTTATTTTCTATAAAAATTTCAAATATATTGCAATCACGTGGCAAACATCGCCATCATATCAACGCTTAGATAGGAGGGTTAGGAGATATATGGAGAGCTTTATGGAGATGGAGAGCATTAGGCCTTGTGTGCGAAGTCACCTTCACCTTGTTCTCTTCCCCTTCGCTTTGTTTTGGTTGAGGTAGAGTAAAGTTGATATTTTTGTACGTTGCTCAATATTTCATCATATAGAGTAACAAAGTTTATATTTTTATGCCTTGCTCAAAAATTCATCAAACATGTAATCTCTATGTTTCCCAGATTATGTAACAATATTTTCAGTGTAAATGAAAACACATAGCATATGACTTCACATGTCAGACATATTAACAAGAAAAAAATAACATTATCTTTGAGATTATGTGTTGCCATTTAGGTATTTTACATCATTAAAAATAAAAATAAAAACATTGTACGTCATGCATTTCATGCACCGACATTTCCATTGTCCTATTTCCCAATTTATCCACTCAAAGAGTCTTTCAAGAAGTCAACTGGTTGCAGCTCAGAGTGATAACATTTTGAGCTATGCAAGGGATACTTAGACATTGATCATCATCTTTATATCCCTTTCATTCTGAAACGTTAGCAACGTTAGCCTTTGCTGATGGAATTAAGCGTAAGACATGTAAGACAATTAAAGTATCATCAGCTTTAAGTGTCTACAATTTTTCCTGAAATCCTTTTGGAAAATATTTAGTTGATTATGTGTAATGCTGTATTCTATAGTTCAATTATTAGATTGACAGTTTTATAAAACACATTATTTATTTATCTGAACATCCATTTTTTAACAAACAATGACTTTAGTGATTTTGGATATGCTGTGGAGATGGTACCAGATCTGATGTATATCAAATATCATTAATATATTATAATTTACATTTACAAGGAGATGAAAATGTCCAATGTGATATAATGATCTAATCAGTAAAAGTTGCATTCATTCATTCAATAGGTATACTGTTAACTATTCCTCAATGGCAGCTTGGTTCTCCACCATGTGCATAATTACTATTATCCTCAGTGTTAATCAATTGCATTCTAATTTCTCACAGATTCAGTTGAACCTAGATTTAACATTGGCGTATGATGGATACATTTTGTTTGACTGAGGAGGTATTATAATTTAATTCGTAGTTGATTTCCTTTCCCTTCCCTTACCTTTATTGGCACTCGATAAGAATGAGTTGTTATGACTTATACCAATTCATTTGTTAAGTGGTGACCATGCCCTAAGGAAAACTCAACAATTGGGTATACCATAATATGTTGTGATATCTCTGATACATTAAGCCATTATGTGAGCTCTAGTTGAAGTCTTAAAGAAGCTAATTTTCTTTGTTTCAAGGTTGTTTTACAACCGAGAACACTCTCCCTACGATTCCTTGTTTCTATGTTACTATTGGAGATACGACGATATGGTTCATCTAACATGTAACTCAAATGTTTGCCTACAAATGTAGGAACATGATACGACTAACTTGGATCTAGTTTTAACTCATTCTTCCTTATAATTATCTTTCGATCGACACAATGTTCATAATACACATCGGTTAGAGTGTGCAGTGTGTCCATGCGAGTTGCAGGAGAATGGGAATGCCCCGTTTTTGACCAATTGCAATCATGGTTTTCATGTCAACTGTATTACATGTGATTTCATTTGGATTCCACTTGTCCCCTTTGCGGAACCCGTAGACATCCCCACCAAAAAATTATGGAATCTGCTAGAATGGGCCGGTTTATTCTAAAGTCTCACGGATCTATCCCAATCTAAATTCGAAAAAAGGGCGGACTGCAAGCTTTGAATAAGAATATGATACAGAGAACGCAGCAAATATATTATTATGGTGTAGGGAGGAGCAAATGAATGACGTATGGATGACGGAACCTTCAGTAGAAGAGCATAAATTCATAAATAAAATCACATTATGCACATACGTGTCCAACATGTATTTGTATATGAAGATCTCGTAGTTCTGTCTGAAAATTAGAAAGAAAAAAAAAAGCATGGGAAAATTGTTATCCAAAACGCATAAACACATATAATATGGTGATGAAAAGAGAAAACATCAAGTGTTAGAAAATATTTTAAAAGACCATAGAAAAAATTATAAGAATCTAGTGCATTTGGTGACCTTTCTTAGAGAGTATTTATGGGCGTTGACTTATCAACATTAGAAAGAGTGAATATGTTAAATGAGTCGTTAAAACAAGATATTTCTCTATTTAATGGAAAAATCCCCAAATTTTGACATCTAATTTCTCTAATGACCCAATTGATAATAAACATTGAATTTTCAAAAACTTATAAAGAGTGTACATCTTTTTCGAGGACAAAATGTCATAGTAGCTTCAAAGCAATTATTCCTATGTAGTGTTCTGAGCCTTCAACGAGTCCCATATTGATATTGAAAAAATGTGACTTTGACATAAAGAAAATTGCACCCCCATCCACATAGTCTCGGCTCAGTAGGCCACCCCATCAAAAAATTCCCCTAGCAAGTATAAAATAGCAAGTACTTGATCTGTGATAATCTCTGGAGATAGTAGGTGATCATTAAAATGTTATGAAACCAAGTCACAAAATAGAAGAAAAGATAGATCAACAACTTAAAAATTAGCCTCTTTGAGGGGGCAATCTTACATAAATAAACAATTCTTGGATGATACAAATGAAAAAACCTCCTTTCTATATATAGGAGTCTAAGGGGTCACAATATAATCCTAGCTGACATAAAATTAAAAATGTAAGGGAACAAAAATAACAATAGTGGGCTTCTATGGTGAAAAATAATAACAATATGGAGACTAGATGGGCACGACAATAACAATAAAGGGGATATACACACAATAAAATAAGAGGATACACTAGTAGTATAGGGACCTACATTCCCCTCTACTTCAAACTAGTGTTGTCCTCAATGCTTGATTATTTCTAGATGTTGATATATAAAATTCTAATCCTCCCATGTAGAATCTTCAACGGGTAAGTTCTTCCACTTGTTGAGATACTTTGAAATTGATCGATTTTGTAGTTGTCGAGTTCTTGTTTCCACGACATCTCCAGGTTCCATTATGATGTTTTCTTCCTTATCAAGTTCTGACATTATTGTTTGAACTGAGATTTTGTTACCCATTACCTTATTTAAGCATGAAACATGGAAAACTAGGTGCACTCAAGAAGATGTAGGCATCTCCATTTTGTATTCCATAGTACCAATATTTTGAAAAACATTGTAAGGACCACAGTACTTTAATGATAATTTATTATATTTCTTAGCTTGTTTGAGGGACATTGGTTTGTATGGTTTTATTCGTAAAAATACCCAGTCACCTACATCAAAACTTCTATTGTTGTGATTTTGATATGCGTGTTGTTTCATTTAGTTCTGCACCAAAGTTGGGTTATCCCTTAAGAGATGGAGAACTTGTTGTTGATGCTCGATGTGATATTCCACTCCTTTATCATCAATATTAGCTTTCATTTCATCCTTCAAACTATTCACCTTAGCCCCCATGTTTGCTTTTAAACCATCTATATAACCTTTGGTTTCTCTTTGTGAGATCGAAATTTATCGCATTTGGTATCATAATTTTGATATATCATACTGCAATTCTTCGTCTTCATGCATCAGAGTAGAGTTTTCTAAGGGCTTGGTGGGTGTGGAATTATTTTTGGGGGGATTTTTAGAACCCAATACTGATATCTATACTTCGATATGCCATTGGAATTGTAGAAATTTATGAATCCTTGCTCTTTATGTGTAAATTATTATCGTTAATCTAGTTATGCTCCTCCTACTTAGAAAATTTATTAGTTGAATAAATTCAAGTTAAAATCGAAGCAAAACACATAACATATCTCTACCAATCTAGATTTAGAAAATTTCATGCGCACATAGACAAAGTGACAGTTATTTCTGGACAAATAGTCCCTAGAAAAGCTTAATGCAAGAAAACCGTTCTCTAGCTGCTGGAGGGTTTTATTATTAATAATTTCTCTTAATACACAAATTTGGCTTTCAAATCTGGAAAAACCGACAGAGAATATACAATATATACAACTCATTAGCTGATCTAGGGCCAAAATAAAGACTGATCCACACTCTCAAACAGGATTTACAGAACTCATTCAATATTAGGGCCTAGAAACCCCAACGCTTCCCCTGAAAGCCTTTGCATCGGCCTCTGAAGCCCCTCAAACCCTCAATGCTGCTCCGGAAGAGACCGCGTTAACCCAGACTGGGTGACGCAGTCACTACGCTGCTCCTAAAGGGTCTTTGTGTAACTCCTAAGGGTTTCCTGCTGAAAACCACGCTGTCCTTCGAGGGACTGTGCCGTCCTTGCTGCTGTCGCTGCTCTCCTCTTCTACGTTGTCCTTGAGCTGATCTCCACCTCTTGTGTATTCTAGACCCTGGAATCAAATCATCTCCTTGACCTAAATTCCCCTCTCTGCAGCTGAAACACTTTTGAGTATTCTTAGCAAACCCAACCCTAGAATCTCATCTTGGCTTCAGTGGTCTACCTCTGTGTGTCTTTACAAATGACCCGAAGCCTTTCATTTATAAGTTTCTTGTTGGGAAACTAATGACCAAGATTAAATCATTAATCAATGGCTAAGATTAAAAGAAAGCTTGATCCATGTGACTTAAGACAATTTCATGACATGTTTAATTAAATTCACTTTAATTATTTAAGTTTCCTAAGTTTTAACTTAGGAAATACATTAAAGTGATTTATTAATTTTATATCCCCTAAACTATATGAAATTTTCCAAATCAATATATGAGTCTTGTAAATCAAGTTTACTCTAGTCCTTCCTCAAAATTTGGGACCTGTAGTACAATTGGTGCTACTGCAAATACACAAAATCTCAACACTCACTCGTAGCATCAAGGGTGTTCTTTAGCAATACATCACGCTATGCATTACATGATTTTGGGCACTGATTCTATGCTACTAAATCTTGGCCTACTATCACTCAACTCTACATTGTTGTTGCCATTCTGTACTATTGTCCATGACTCTGCCACTACCACTCCAACTTCTGTATTGTAGCTCCCTCTCAATATGTTGCATCTGTGTTGCTCGTAGCACTGCTAATGCTGACCCGCTACACTGCAACTTTAGTTGTTGAGATAAATAACTGAATCTCCTGCCCAATCTTTGACAGAAAAGTTAGATGGGCTGCATCCTCATCATTGAAGTTCCACAGGCTGTAGATCTATGCTGGAATCTAAAGAATGATGCACAACTATAGCTCTCCTTGCATAATCAGACTCCCTCTGCACTACTGGAGTCACATCAACCCCTTGTGCTGAAATCTATCATGTTGTTGTTGCACTGCGTTGGCCCTCTGAAGCCTTTTGCGCTGCTATAGCTCTGCTCTACGCTGCTACTACTTCTACGCTGTTGTTTCCTTGCTCTGCACTGCTTCTTCCAGTATGCATATCTGCATCTGCTTCATTTGTGATCTATGCACCCACTGCTCCACTCGACTCACTATTGTCTTAAGGCTGTCATAGCTCGCTTTTGATCCAAGATATGAGATTCTCAAGGATCCTGCCTTACTTCTATGTAGCTCCTCTACATATCCATATCACCCCACCTATGTGGTTCGTGAGCACTCATGGCTGCATCATCTCCTGACCCATCATCTGCAACAACTGCTTTGGAAGAAGATGCTTCCTTGTTCCTTTTCTTCTTAGGAAAATTGCTGGAAAAATGTCCCATTTCACCACACTAGAGGCACTTGATATTTGAAGATCCTTCCTCTTATTTGGCTCCTTATTTGATGCCAAGGCTGCATCTTCCTCATCTTCCTTATTCACTTTTCTCAATGCAACGTTGTGCTCCCTCTTGGTGATTCTACGTAGTTTTTATTGACGGAGAATTGACCACAAGTTGTTCCAATTTGGAAGGTCCGCTCTACCCAAGATACTTTGGACAAAGGTTTCCCACTCATCTGTGACTGCATTGAGGGAAGTCTTGAATAAAACATCATCATGCACTATTTCACCCTTTGCAGTCAGATGATCTATGATTGAATACAATCTAAAGAGGAAATGATCCACGTATTCTCCGTTAGTCATTATGAATGACCTCATCTGAGTCTCCAACATCATTTTTTTTTTGGATAGACTTTCCCTCATGCAGGGAAGTCAAGGCCTTCCACATCCCGCTAGTTGTCTTATTCTCAGCTAAGTGTGCTACAATATGGTCCTTGATTCCATCCATAATCTAAACCACTTGGCATGCCCAACAACTTTCTTATGCTTCCAAAGGAGATCCAGATCTGTTGGTGTTGCTAGAGTTTTCTCTGCATGATCTCTAAGAATGTATGCCTCAAGGACTATTAGGATCCTTTCCTTTCAAACTGAAAAGTTTTGGAGCCCATCCAACCTATCCTGATCATGCAGTCCATGAGGAGCCATCTCCTCAGAATTTGTCGGAACTTCCTTTACTCTTTGTTAGAGAAATGGATCTAAGGCCCTTGGTGAAACATGCACCTTCTGCTCCCTCTAACAACTGATTTCCCTCCTTGGAAATCTACCAATTTAACTATGATTCATCTTCTTCTTTTATTCTCTGATCAATCTTCAAGTTTCCTTTGGTTAGAAAATCTATGAGAAGTTGATCTCTTCCCATTCTTTGTCACTTGTGCTAAAGCTAAAAATCTAAAAACTTATAAAATTTAACCGCACCAACACCTTCTGAATTTTTGTAGCCTTTCTGCAGTCTTTTCTAGATCTGAAAGATTCAGATCTGAATCACACTTGCTGGATTCAGACCAAACCAACTTTGTTTCTAAGCTGCCTCTACACAATAATTGTGTGGGCTTGCTAGGAGACAATGTAAGTCAACGTCACCCTTTCCTCTGCATGAATCTGCCTCTGAAAACAGCATTGTCCCTTCAATATGTGTTTCTGCTACTTTTCCAGTTTCTTTCTTTAGCTACAACCTTCAGCCTCTTCTATTGGTGACCCTCCCAGATCTGCAATTACTCTGATACCATGTAGAAATTTTTGAATCTTTACTCTTTATGCAGAAATTATTACTGTATATCTGGTTATGCTCCTCATACTTAGAAAAGTTATTAATTGAATAAATTCAAGTTAAAATCGAAGAAAAACACATAACATATCTCTACCAATCCAGATCCAGAACAAGTTCATGCACACATAGACAAAGTGGCACAGTTATTTCTGGACAAATAGTCCCCGGAAAAACCCAATGCGGGGAAACCAGTCTCTGGCTGCTAGAGGGTTTTACTATTAAGAATTTTTCTAAATACACAAATCTGGGTGCCAGATCTAGAAATACCGATAGAGAATATACTAGATATACAGATCACTTTCTAATCTAGGGCCAAAATAATGACTAATCTACACCCTCAAATGGGATTTACAGAACTCAGTCAAGATTAGGGCATAGAAACCCCAACGCTTCCCCTGAAAGCATCTACGTCAGCCTATGAAGCCCCTCAAACCCTTAGCGCTACTTCGGAAGAGACTTTGTTACCCCAGACTAGGTGACATAATCACTACATTGCCCTTGAAGGGTATTTGCGTAACCCTTGAGGGTTTCCTACTAAAAATCACGATGTCCTTGGACAGATTGTGTTTTCTTTGCTGTTGTTGTTGTTCTCCTCTTATGCATTGTCCTTGAGATGATCTCTTCCTCTTTTGTATTCTAGACCCCAGGATCAGATCATCCCCTTGGCCTAAATTCCCCTCTCTGCAGCTAAAAGACTTCTAAGTATTCTTAGCAAACCCTGCCCTAGAATCTCAGCTTAGCTCCAGTGCTCTCCCTCTGTGTGTCTTTACAAATGACCCCAAAGCATTTCCTTTATAATTTTCTCATTGGAAAACCAACGGCCAAGATTAAATCTTTAATCAATGGCTAAGATTAAAATAAATATTGCTTCATGTGAATTAATACAATTTCATCCCATGTTTAATTAAATAATTATTTAAGTTCCCTAGGTTTTAACTTAGGAAATATATTAAAATAATTAATTAATTTAATATCTCCTAAACCAGATGAAATTTCCCAAATCAATTTCTGGGACTTGTACATCAAGTGTACTCTAGTCCTTCCTCAAAATTTGGGACCTAGAGCACAATTTGTGCTAACCCAAATACACAAAATCTCAACAAGAATCACTTCAAACTCATTTTTCAAACAAGAATTATGTAGTGTTTAAAAAAAAATACACACATTTTTCTTGCTTTTGAGGAGCTCAATATTGAAACTGATTTATATCTATAATTTCGGATCCCCAAGATTTGGTATTCAGTTATATAGAAGCCCTCTGAGTATTCTTTACAATGCCACATTTTAGACCTAATTTGGATTCTTCAAGATAAATCTATGCCCGATCTCCCTCAATGATTCCAATCCGATGCCTGAGATGAAGGCTATGATGATTTTCCCTCTTTCACATGTTTCAGATGAAATTCGGGAACATGCAAAAACCCTATATTCTATAGATCATATCTCCAAGCATTTAGAAAAACACAATATGACATTTTTTTCACGATGCTCCTTAGGATTTTATCTCAAATAGTTTTTTTTAGCTTCTTAAACATCGTAGAAATTTTTTTATAGAGAAAATGACACAATGACCTATTTGCAACACATAAACCCTAGAATGCAAAGCTCTGATACCAAATGTTATGAAACCAACTCACAAAATAAAATGAAAGATAGATCAACAACTTAGAGTTTGAGCCTCTTCGAGGTGGAAACCTCCTTTACATTATATAAATGAAAAATTATTGGATGATACAAATGAAAAAACATCCTTTCTATATACAGGATTCCAAGGGGTCACAATATATTCTTAGCTGACATAACAATAACAATGTAAGGGCACAACAATAACAATAGTGGGATTCTATGGGGAACAATAATAACAATATGGGGACTACATGGGCACACCAATAATAATAAGGGGGCTATACAAGAAATAAAAATAAGGGGATGCACTAGTATAATAGGGACTTAACAAAAAATGGCTTTATTCCTAGCAAGCCATATACCCCAACAAATTAAGAGAGGCATCACCTTGAAGGATCTTACCTCTCGAATGTAACACCATTCAAACCATGGTTCTAAGAGATCTCCTTTCCATTAACAATCCTATCCAAGTGTATTTGTAACTATATGCCAAAAAAACATTGTGCAAGGAAAAGTAACCAACATATCGTTGACATATTCCCCCACATCATTACACAAAACACGCCAGTCGAGTCCTTCAAATTCCTCTTATGTAAATTCTCTCTCGTTGAAGATAAAATGTTTGATATATAGGCTAGATGGTTTAATTTTCTATGGAAACCCAAATTCCTAGCAAAATCAAGACTTTTCATGTGGTGTTCCTTCAAGAACAAAGTCTAATCTCGAGGGAGAATCCAATTTTTGAGGAATTTGAACCATTTGTATAAAATAACAAAAATAATTCTTCTTATTCTTTAGGCAACCTAATATGAGATTGATGCAGGGGCATTAGGCTGAAGACAACCTTTGTACATAAATAAATATAAAGGGGGGTCTCATGTTTTGTTTCCTTATGAAACTATCAATAGTTGAGTTAATTTTAGTTAATTTGTGGAGGAAAATGTAACTGCCCGAATGATTAGTGGGCATAGAAAGAGATAGTACGTTTCATCCTGTCAGAGGGTTAGGCTAAAATTAGGACTGTAGGAATTGCATAGTTTTGTTGAACGTAAGAGAAGATGAAGCAATTACTGTTAGTTGTATAAATAAACCTCTATGGCATGGTCTAGGACGTTCCTTCAAAGAGAACTGCATAGAGCTTCTTAGGGTTAGAAGGCCAAAGAGGCAGAGTAGGAGAGTAGGAGGCCATTGGGATTGAAGATCTGGCCGAACATAAGGATTTTTTCAAGTAATTTTAAATATATATAATGGAAGAAACGGTTCAGTATTGTATGTGCATCTGTTGAATTTAAACCCTGCGTGAAGAATGTTCTCAATCTCTATAGTTAACCACAAGAATGGCTTATTCTTTATAGGTTGTTGCACAAGAGATAGTGTGATACATGCTCTGTCGTTGGGGTTAATGTATTGTGTGTATCATTGGGGAGAAGAGACATCCAGGTTGAGGATTTGATGTTTGTTGAATGAGCATAACTTGTTGAATTAAATTTCTGGCATTGATTTATTGATGGGTTAATGGCATTTATGCAAGCCTTTGATAGGCTAGAGACAACTGCGGTTGGATATCGTGAAATTGGGCCTGTGTGTTAAGTTTTAGAATGGGAAGAAGGTGTGTACTGTGTGAGGGAAGAACTCTGTGGTAGAGTTCTGAGATGGAAGATTTAGAGTTATAACATGGTGGCTTGAGTAAGAAGCGCAAGGCAAACAACGAATGACGTTAGTCTCAGTATGCAATTTTTGAAGTGATGGAAAGGTTCTTTAATGAAACCTTAGAACCATGCAATGGAGCGGTTTGACTACAAAATTGGATGAAATGTTGTTAGAGAGCACGACAGAACCTCGAATGAGGGAAGAATGGAACCCCGAGGAGAAATGAACAGTGAAAGCTACTTTGGAGGTGAAAGGCGATTTTCACGCAAGTCATAAGGCGGTAAGCTGTATTGTGAAAAAAATGCGATATCGGTGGTTGGATGCCACGTGTCCTTGAGCGGTTTTGAAAAACCACAAGTTTCGCGTAAATCTTGAGCATTAAAGCTCGAACCACAAAAAATGTGAAACTTCATATAGGCCGTTGGATCGTCGGAGTAGGCGCGATGTCGCCTCAACCGTCCGATGTGAATGGTGACTTAAACCCTGGGCCCCAGTTCCATCGCGCTATTCTAGGGGACTAAAAGGTGCATGCTTCAGTTATGCGATGATCGTCGGATCATCGAACCGAAGGCGATAAAGACAATCATCGTTGAATGTAAAGGTATGATATGTATACGTGGTCCAACGTTTTATTGTTCGAGTTAAACTCAATTCAAGTCGGGTTTATGTACATCTGTGGTGTGTGAATAATCTGCGAAGGTTAATATGATATAGTTGATTTACGTATGAATGCCATGGTATTAAATCAACCAATATGCACTTAGGAGATGTGCCATATATTCAGGTTGAGTGATGGTTGAACCTTAGAAGCGTAGATTTTGTGAGTGCATAGTACCTTGTGACCTGATATACGTATACTTATAAAGTGTGTTAAGGGTTTTGATACGAGACAGTGTCTTCGGTAGAATTATTATTATTAAGGGAGCATATGTATTTTATTATTATGGGTTGAGCCATAGAATAGAAATGGAACCTCCGCTAGCGGAATTATGTGAAGATGGACTATTGGGTTAAGCGAAAGTGTATATTATATGAAAATGGGGTTTTTACAACCTTGATGGAATAGTGGGCCTCTGCAAGAGGGGAAATTCTAGCTTATTTTTCTTATGGGGTTGTAGCTATAAAGGAATTGTGGAATAAATATCTCAAATCTCCGATTTGAGATATTAACAATCTCCAGATCATTTATTGAAATTCTTAGTTCAAGAAATTAGAACTGTGTGAGTTTGCCCAAAGGGTGGATTTTGTTGGGCAATAAAATGTGAAGGCACTTTATACACAGCTATGAGATTGAAATTTTGAAACAAAAGAGGGACTGTGGGTTTTACCCCGCTATCAAGTGGTATCAAAGCTAGGTTTGAATTAGCCTTTTGAAAATTGATTTTTGAAATGCACATGTACTGAACAGTAAAGAAAGGTTGACGTTTAAGTCTTTTTAACAGAAAATCTGTAGATTTGATTTGACATGCAGTGAAGGTCTCCAAATGAGCAGAATCTAGAGTTGAAGACAAAGAGTCTTGAAGATTGCAGCAGGTAGAGATGCGATGCAGGTGAGAAAAGAAGCAAGACCATTCAGGGTTCTTGGGAGGTGAGTTGATGAGCCTTATTTGACTCTGGTTAGAGAATATTGTTTGCAAAATGTAGAGTGAAAGAAATTGAGTAAGGAATCTCAGCAGAAGGAAGATCATAGCTTTAAGAGCAGTGATAAGAGGAGTATAGCAAGGGATTCTGAGTGCAAAAAGACTGTGGCAGAACCTAGAAGATTCCCAACATAGGTTGGATGAAGGAAGAACATATGTGTTCTTGAGAGAAGTTGCAGAGTGATGCCTAGAGAGAGCAGAAGAGAGTGCTTAGAAGTTTCCAGCAAATAGGGGACCAGTACTTGCCAAAAGCTGGATCCGGAGGAAGGGATTGGTGAGGTAAGTTGCAGCAAGAGAGCTTGTTGCTGCAGAGTCTTAGTGCAGCTTGTGAGTAAGGAACTACTGGAAGAGAGGATGGCTGCTGACAGCCACAACAGATATTGCAGAGGTTCTGAGAGAGGCCACAACAGAAGAGCGAGCGAAGATGCCAAAGCAAATGGCATGAGGAAGAAACTCACTCATGAATAGTGTTGGAAAGAGATAGCTGAGATCAGTAAGCAGCTTGATGAACTGGAGAGGATGATAGAGGAAAACCAGAGATTTGGTTGGCTCATGAAGAAGAAAATAAATTTGCAGAGGCCACAAAGGAAGAAGGAGAAAGTGATGAATGCTCATAAGAAAGAAGAAATGCTCAAAATGATCGAGTATTTTGAGAAGAATTTGGAGACTGAAGCTTCAAGCGGGACCAAGGGGTCGAAGAGCCTTACATATGACATATTTTGTATGTTTGCAGGAACAACAGGTGAGAGAGAACAAAATGGTGATGGTGTCACTAAGGAGGAAAATAGAGCAGCTAGATGTTTTGAAGATGTCCATGCACAATCGGAGAAAGGTTCTGCTTTCCAACATATTGGAAGTAGAGGAGATTTAGCTTATGATGATGGCCAGAAGTTGGAGGCTGGACAGCTTGAAGAGGCTGAAGTGAGAGCCATTGAAGAATCTCTGAAGAGCATAGAAGACTTGGAAAAACAGGAAGAGTTGATGATTGATTCATCAAATGAGACCATGGGGTCTTATGTTTTAAAAACTGACAAGTTGTGTATGAATGCAGGTTTTGATGAAGAAATGTCACATGATGGAACTGTGATGAATGAAGCTGACTATTTCCAAGCAAGATATGATGAGTATCTTTTAGATGAAGATCAGATTGTGTTATTGCAGCAAAGGGAATTCATTAATTCATTGTTTAATGAAATATATTGTTTCAAGGGAGTTGTGTTTGATGATCATGAATTTGTCATTAATGCTCATAATGACAAATTGCTTATGTTAAATGGCCAAATGAAGAGTGATGGACAGATAGCTGAAGTTTTTGTAGAGATGGGAAATCATAATTATATTCCGATGAAGGCTGAGGATATAGTGACAACAAAAGATAATGAAGATTGTGAAGATGTTTTCTCAGAAGAGATGCCAGGATTGTGGCATGAGTAGAGGACTAAAGTACATAAAGAAGGAGTTCAGATTGTAACGACAGAGATGATTGAAGATGAGAGAGTTCATTTTTATGAACTAGAGCAGAGAGACATCCTTGAAGAGGATGATGCAGAGGAGAGACTGACTGATAGTCTCAAAGATTGTTTGAAGGATTGGAATCAGCATACTGATGTGCTGATTGAGAAGAAAAGAAAGTTGGGACAACATATTGAGATGCTGGCTGAGGAGAGAAAGGCCCTGAGGCCTTGTGAGTTTTTTTTTGACAATTGTTTGATGAATGTAGATCCTATTGGCGATGGAGCTAGGTTGGAAGCATTGGGCAGTCAATTGAAAGAGGAGAAGAATTCTGTGGGAGATTTTAAACCATGGAATGGAGAAGTTGAGCTGCTAGAGAGTATGCTGGATCAACAAGATCCTATACAAGAGAGGAAACCTCAATTTCAGAATTGGGGATTGCAGAATGTGAAGACACAATGGGATCAAGATAGAGAGGAATTGGTGATGGAGTCATCAATTGAGACCATTGGGTCTTGTAGTTTTGAAATTAACAAATTGGTTGTGTTGACAGGAATGGCAAAAAAAAATACATCTTTTGGAGTTTTTTTGAAGGGTGATGAATTGTTGCAGAAGAAGGGAGGAGAGGCTATCATGCCTCTTGTAAATGACCTTGTTATTTCTGCAGATGAAAAGGAAAAACTAGCTTGTTCAAATAGACAAGAGGATATTGGAGAGAAGGTTGGATGGAAGACTTTTGGGACTGCTACAGCAATGGAAAATCAGATTTTTACTCTGATAGAAGATGAAAATGTAGTGTTTGGAAAACTTGATATGGTTAGCAGAACCAAGCAAGAAAAATGAAGGCAACTGCTGAAGATTGCCAGGGCAGAATAAGAAGGACATGCCGAGTTCAAATTACAGCATGCTGATGATGAAATACAAGCACAAAATGAGTGGCTGAAATGTTTGTAGAAAAAATTCAGAAAAGAGATTTAAATGACAGAACAACAGCTTGGAGTGTTGCTGGAAGAAATGCTGGATCAACAAATTGAAGTGTTGCCAGAAGAGAAGAAAGAAACACAAATATTTTATAAGTTTGATGTTTGTCTTATGATTGTAGGCACTAGTGGAAGGCCTAAGGGATGTTTAGTCTAGAAGAAAAGTGGAAGTGATTGGAAATTTAAATACTAGTCTAGAGAGTTACTGAAGTCAGAGAGTGAAGAAATTTTCATGAGTGACAATCAAGAAAAGTTTTGCTATTGCAGAGAGCAATATGGTATGGATGATTGGGTGGCAGCTAGGGCAGTAGTAAGAACTGAAGAAATACGAATGCAACAAATAGAAGTAAGAGTTCATACTAAAGAGGAAGCAGTGTCCAGTAGTTAGAATAAATATTAGACAAAGAAATTGAATTTATAAGAAGACTGATGGTGAGAGTTTCTGAGAAAAATATAGCAGCAAAGAAACAAAGAAGTAGCAAAAAAAGAAAGACCGAAGGAGGATGTAAAAGTACAACTAGTGGAAAGCTACAGCATAAAGTATGGAAGCCAGGAGGAATGCAAAGGAAGAACACTGCAACAGATGACCAGTTGCAGAACAAGGTGTAGGATCCAGGAAGACGAAGATGAAAGCACATGATCAAGAGATCATGAATTATTTTAACCTCGGGAGTCTGATGCAGGGGCATTAGGCTCAAGACAACCTTTGTACATAAATAAATATAAAGGGGGGTCTCATGTTTTGTTTCCCTATGAAAGTATCCATAGTTGAGTTAATTTTAGTTAATTTGTGGAGGAAAATGTAACTACCTGAATGATTAGTGGGCATAGGAAGAGATAGTCCGTTTCATTCTCTCAGAGGGTTAGGCTAAAATTAGGACTGTAGGAGTTGCAGAGTTTTGTTGAACGTAAGGGAAGATGAAGAAATTACTATTAGTTGTATAAATAAACCTCTGTGGCATGGTCTACGATAGTCCTACAAAGAGAACTGCATAGAGCTACTTAGGGTTAGAAGGCTGAAGAGGTAGAGTAGGAGAGTAGGAGGCCATTGGGATTGAATATCTGGTCGAACATAAGGCGTTTTGTAAGTAATTTCAAATATATATAATGGAAGAAATTGTTCAGTATTGTATGTGCATCTGTTGAATTTAAACCCCGTGTGAAGAATGTTCTCCATCTCTATAGTTAACCACATGAATGGTTTACGCTTTATAGATTGTTGCACAAGAGAAAGTGTGATACATTCTCTATCGTTCGGGTTAATGTATTGTGTGTATCATTGGGGAGAAGAGACATTCAGGTCGAGGATATGATGTTTTTTGAATGAGCATAACTTGTTGAATTAAAGTTCTGGCATTGATTTATTGATGGGTTAATGGCATTTATGCAAGCCTTTGATAGGCTAGGGACAACTGCAGTTGGATATCGTGAAATTGGGCCTATGTGTTATGTTTCATAATGGGAGGAAGGAGTGTACTATGCTAGGGAATAAATCTGTCGTAGAGTTCTAAGATGGAAGATTCGGAGTTATAACATGGTGGTGTGAGTAAGAAGCACGAGGCGAACAATGAATGACATTAGTCTTAGTCCGCAATTTCTGAAGCAATGGGAAGGTTCTTTAATGAAACCTTAGAACCATGCGACAAAGCGGTTTGACTACGAAATCGGATGAAACGTTGTTAAAGAGCATGACGGAACCTCAAATGAGGGAAGAACGAAACCCCAAGGAGAGGTGAACAGTGAACGCTATTTTGGAGGCGAAAGGCGGTTTTCGCGCAAGTCATAAGGTGGTAAGCTGTATTGTGAAAAAAAATGCGATATCGGTGGTTGCATGCCACATGTCCTTGAGCGGTTTTGAAAAACCGCAAGTTTCACGTAAATATTGAGTGTTAATTCTTGGACCACAAAAAATGTGAAACTTCATACAGGTCATTGGATCGTCGGAGTAGGCGCGATGTCGGCTCAACCGTCCAATGTGAAAGGTGACTTAAACCCTGGGCCCCAGTTCCATCACGCTATTCTGGGGGACTAAAAGGTGCATGCTTTAATTACGCGATGATCATCACATCATCGAACCGAGGGCGATAAAGAAAATCACCATCAGATGTAAAGGTATCATATGTATACATCGTCCAACGTTTTATTATTGGTGTTAGACTCAAGTCAAGTCGGGTTTATGTACATCTGTGGTGTGTGAATAATGCGCAAAGGTTGATATGATATAGTTTATTTACATTTGAATGCCATGGTATTAAATCAACCAATCTGCACTTAGGAGATGTGCCATATATGCGGGTTGAGTGATGGTTGAACCTTAGAAGCATAGATTTTATGAGTGCATAAGACCTTGTGACCCGATATACGTATCATTATAAAGTGTGCTAAGGGTTTGGATACGAGACAGGGTCTTCAGTAGAATTATTATTATTAAGGGAGCATATGCATTGTATTATTATGGGTTGAGCCATAGAATAGAAATGGAACCTTTTCCAGTGGAATTATGTGAATATGTACTTTTGGGTTAAGAAAAAGTGTATATTATATGCAAATTCGGGTTTTACAACCTTGATGGAATAGTGGGCCTCCTCAAGAGGGGAATTCTGGCTTAGTTTGCTTATGGGTTTGTAGCTATAAAGGAATTGTGGAGTTAATATCTCAAATCTCCGATTTGAGATATTAACAATCTCCAAATCATTTATTTAAATTTCTAGTTCAAGAAATCAGAACTGTGTGAGTTTTCCTAAAGGGTGGATTTGGTTGGGCAATAAAATGTGAAGGCACTTGATACACAGCTATGATATTGAAATTTTGAAAAAAAAGAGGGACTATGGGTTTTACCCCGCTATCAGAGATTCCCTTAATACCTCTATATATCCATTCCATAATATATGTATATCCTTAGGAAGGGAAATATGTATGTGGGATAAGCATCCTTGAGCCCATAAATTATTTTGAAATAGATATACTACCCTATTCAACGTGATCACACCTCATTCTTAAATAAAGGTATTTAGATCCAGGGGAAATATGTGATCATTACTCCTTCCAAAAAAAGTGGCTGAGCTTATTCTTAGCCAAAATCCATCTCATATTTTCCATGCCAAATGTAATGTTCCTAATTTTTCTTCAATAAATTGGAACATTAATTTTTGTCTAAATTCATTTAGGAAATGAATAATTGGGTAAGGAGGCCCAATGACAATAAAAACATAAATAAAATCCCTCTAGTATGAAAAGGGATTAGCCATGGAACTAGATTTCACACCCCCATGTGTGAAAAGAGATATTTGCAAATAGGATTGACCAAGTCAACCAGCGCAAGCTATGAGGTGGAAAGCACTACATGGGACAACGTAGAGATAGAGGAAGGAATATTCATTTATGGAGGAAACCCTAATGGATGGGGCCCATGGAGAGGGAGCTTTCACTTGCTATATATGGAGAGGAGGAGAGCCATTTTTATTCATGCATATGTTTATTATTTCTTGTCTATTCAGACATTGTGCATTCTCTGCTGTTTAGCAAGAATTGCCTGGGGAATTCTTGTTTAGGATTCCTTCTCCTCCTTGAGAGGCCTCTTGAGGGTTTGGAATAATTTCTCTCACATCTAGGCTTAAAGTCAAGCTTCCTCCATCAGGAAAACGTTATTTTTGCAGCAGAATAACACTGTGTTGCTGGGTGTTGCAGTGAGTAGTCACAATACCTCTTCCATTGCTTGTTTCTCAGAGGGAGAGTCTTTCTTGCATTTGGAGGATCAGTTTGGAATATTTGGAGCTTATTTTCAGATCTTGGCATCAGGCCAACACATATCCTTGCCCCTACAGTGCAGTTTTCTCCAGAAACTACATTATTTTCATAGTGCAATTGCTGCAGAGTTTTGCAGAGTTGATTGGACGGTGAGATCTCAAGTGTAAGGATCAACCTTCCACTTTGAATATCCATTGGAGAAGTTCTACTTCATATTTCTCATCATCTTCAGCCTTTTCTATTGAGTTCCAGATTTGAGTTGCTACAACTACTCAGCAACTCCGGCATTTTTTCCTTTTTGCATATTTCAACCAATCCCTTGGAGGATTGATGTATTATTGTTTCTAAGGGCTAGAGATTTGCTCCCCTAGTGTATTTGAGCCATATATTGTCATATTCATGTATTGACATCATTTTTCAGCAATATTCTATCATAGACTGCGTCCTCATAGCCTGGGTTTATGGAGAAATAGAAGTGTGCTTCTATTTTCATGTACATGTCTCGTTGAGGCTTGCATTGCCTTTCTTGAGAATTTGTTTCCTCAAGAACTTGTATTATATTTGCCGCTATACATTATTCATTGGCTATACATATATTCTTGTCTCGTAGCACATGAAATAACGTTGTCTCTTCATGGTATGCTCATACATCATTTCAACCCCCTTCTTTTGGAAATTACTGTAGCAAGAATATTACAAAAGTTATAGACAGAGTTTGTAGAGGGCTAGGTAGCCTCTGGATGTCATCATTTTTATAAGGTGACATATCTAGTAAGTGCCCCTATATTCAATCTCTAGAATAGATTGTGATATTTCAGAAAAAGGAACATTACAGTTGTATTAGAGCAACTTTCCTGGCTCAGCTTGTGAGTCTAAGCCCAAGAAGATTAGAATGTTGAAGAAGATGAGTTTATTCTCATCTATGTTCAGATCCATAAGAGACCTCTCCAAGGATGTCAAGAAGATTCAAGAAGAAGAAGAGGAAGGACCATGCACTTCCTATTCTCATTAAGAATAATACATTGAGCATGGAAGACACTTGGATCATCATATTCTGAGTGCTTACCTTATTGAGTATAGATCTCAACCTAGAGCCCTCAAGGAGACTCTAGATTTTCCTCATTTCATCCAGTTGAAGGAAGAGAAGAGACCATGTAGCAGAAAAGAAATCAAAGGCAATAACTTTCTGTTGTCTACCTTTGATGGGTCATCTAATGCAAAAACTTGGGTGAAAGAGTTAGTAGCATTTTTTTTTCTACATCCTATAGTAGAGAGAGAAGTTGTTGAAATCTCAGCACTGTATTTGAAGGGTGAAGCCTATGATTGGTGGAGCATCCACTTGAGCCATGAAGGGGTGAAACCTTTTGCAAAGTTCATCCGAGGGTTGATCAAAACCTTTGATGATGAAGGGGAAAAGAAAGAAAAGATCATATCACCACTTGAGGAGCCTTGTGATAACACTGTCACACTCATGGAGGAGCAGCCACATGCATCAACAGTTGGGGCAGCCAACACTTTTGAGGAAGAAACTCTTGCAGCCCTACAAGAAGTTCCAAATGCACATCAAGGTATGAAAATATTTCCACATTCCATTGTTACAATAGCTTCTTTTTATCAATGTGGAGATTTACTTTTGCATGACCAAGGGTCAAATCACACTGCTATCATAGAGAAAATTAGTTTCACTGCGTTGTGCAACATGGAAACATTCAAGTAAGAACCAAACCATTACTCTCATGAGCCATTGTTGGATTGTATATCACATTGGAGGTTGGGGTTTGAAGCCTTGAAGGATGATAGTGAACATCTTGCAGTGAGAAACCCTTTCTCCCTTCAAGATGACACTTTCTAAATGAGGTCCTCTCAGCTCAAAAAGGAACTTCTACTTTCAAATCCAAGACATCATTGGTTTTGGAAGACTATTGATGAGAGGGATGTCTCAAGGAGAGATCTCAATAGAGGTGCACTTGAACACACCATGGAGTGCAAAGATTTTCTTCCTGTCTCACAAGAGCAGATAGAAGATGGAGGACATCTTAGGATGGATAACATCTCTCATGATTGTGTTGGACATTCCTTGAGCCATACACATAATGATGGGATGTTGTTTCCTACCACATATTTGGGTCTTGATAGGGTCTCATTGATCCTTGAGAAGATTTCATTTCAAAATCCCATGAAGTGAAAAGACAGGAATTTGATTCGGGAGGATGGTACCCCTCATGGGAGGAGTACCAAGGTGAAGAGAACAAGAAAGAATCCACAAGTGGTTGAGTGGATGTGGTTGATGAGAAAGGAGCTGCGAGGTTACTTGCAAATTTATGATACCAGGCAGCAGGAGGCTTGCCTACGCTGGTTACTCTTGAAAGAGTTTGGCCATCACTCGGAAAACACTCTTCCTAAGAGTAAGAGGATGGATACTTGCATCATTGAGCAGCATAGAGTATGGATGCATGGTGTTGATATGATACTCATACCATTCATGTAGAAATTTGAATAATTGATATATTATTCACCGAGATTCTCCTGATCACACACTATTTTAGCTTCATGCATAATACAAAATCTCTTCTACCATCGATCATCACATGCGGAAATAAAATCAATAGCATGCATACATTGAAACCACAAACAATCATTCAATATTTAATGGGAAAGCTTAAAGCTGAAAACCCCAACTATCTATATATTATATGTCATGGAGATCATGTAACAATCATAGTACAAAGCTCCTCACAAGCTCTCAGCGCCACCTCCAATTGCTACACACTATCAAGCTAGATCTAGCAAAACACATGCTCCAATCTTTTTCCACTTGATAGCTAGCCTCTATTTCATTTTCAATGCTATGGGATGGCTTCATTAAATAGATAAAACACCTGGCTTGTACTGCGCAATCCTCATGGGCTTATCCACCTATCTTTGTGTTGCAAATAGCAACAGTATAGTCACAACTAATAGTTAACCTACTCTTTCACCTATTTCTGCACTGGTCTCCACTGAAACTTTCCATGCACTGAAGTTAACTGATGCATTATTTAGTTGATTAATGAGTTTATAATTAGTGAGTTAATTAATAATTAATTCACACCACTCTCACTAACTGTATCAATTAGTTAAACTGAATACAAATAGCTCAACTATGTTTAGATTAGTTAAATTGAATACAACTCCACTAACTTCCTCAATCAACTCCACCAAACTCTGTCATATGAGTTCTAACTGAAGTATCCATGTAATAGCTCCACTTAACTCTCAAGAATACGGAATCTTCCTCAGCGCCTCAGGCTACATCCGTGCACCAACTCAAGTGCTCCAAGAGAATAAGATAATGTTTAGAGTCCAAATATTATTAAGAGCTAATAATATGCTGACATGTCTATTTTTAGATGTGCAATCTAAAAATAGATTCCACCCAATATGTCTAAAAACAGAAGTCCATGTTTTTTCCGACTTGACCAACCATCCACAAATAGCATCCTCCAACTCATAGAACATGATCCATATGTCTAAAAATAGACTTTGTGCCAAAAATAGCCTGCGGGCCCACTTAGTGAAGGCGACTCCTTTCCACTAAGCTCATCATCTTGTTGCAATCTCAACACTCCCTCTCAACAATATAAGGAATATCTGCAACCCCTATCCTGCCCCTGTGGTATTCGAATTTTCTCCTGGTGAGCGCCTTCGTCAAGATATCAGCATCCGGATCCTCCATGGGAATGTATGAAAGTAACATGACCTTTCGCTGCACACAATCTCTGATATGATGATACTGGATGTAAATGTGTTTAGATCTATCATGAAATACTGGATTAACCGAGAGTTTGATGCAACTCTTATTATCACAATAAATCGCAGTTGGCTCTAAATGTGAACCAAACAACCTGACCAGGATCTTCCTCATCCATATAGCCTCGCATGCAGCCAAAATTGCTGCCATATACTTGGCCTCTTCTGAAATGAGTGCCACGGATCTTTTCTTCTTGCTGTACCAAGAAAATTTTGTCGACCCGATACTAAAAATCCCTCCAGATGTGCTCTTTCTGTCTGTTGGGCTCCCTGCTCAATCTGCATCCGTGAAGCCACACATATTCACCTCATCCGACTGTCTGTATCATAATCCATATCCCGATGTGCCTCTGAGATATCTCAATACATGCTTTCTTGCCTTCCAGAAGAGCTTGGTTGGCTTAACCATAGCTTGTGAAAGCTGGTTAACAGCATAGCATATGTCGGGTCATGTATTGACTAGATACATAAGCGACCCCACCAACTGTCGATAAACAGTGGCATCCACTACCTCCGCTGAAGTAGGATCCTCCTTCCTCCAACCACCAGGAAGACGAGTATCAACAGGCTTGCAACCATGCATGTTGAAGTTCTCCAGTATCTCCCGGGCATACTTACCCTGAGAAACAAACAATCCACCACTCCACTACCAAATTTCCAATCCCAAGAAATAATGAAGGAGGCCCAAGTACTTCATCTCAAAATCCTTTGGAAGATCAACCTTGCATGAGTGTATCAACAGTTCATCACCTGTCAAAATCAAATCATCTACATAAAGTACAATGATCAGCAACTTACCCTCCACCACAATTTGGTATAGGTTAGGATCTGCCTCACTCTTAGAGAATCCAAGTCGGATGAAATAATTGTCTATCCATGTGTACCGAGCACGAGGTGCTTGTTTCAACCCATACAGCACTCTCCTGATCCTGCACACATGCAACTCACTGTTGAAGATATCGAAACCTTCGGGCTGCTGTATATACACCTCCTCCTCAATGACTCCATTGAGGAACACAGTCTTCACATCCATCTGATGAATGTGCCACCCCATCTGCGCTGAGAGAGAAAGAATCATCCATATGGAAGAATACCTTACGACAAGTGCAAAGGTCTCCTCCTAATCGATCCCCTCAATCTGTGAAAAGCCTCTGGCAAAAAATCTTTCCTTATACTTCTCCACACTCCCGTCAGCTACCTGCTTCACTTTGTAGATCCATCTCGAACCCACCACTGATTTCCCTTCCAGTCTCGGGACAATTTCCCATGCATTGTTTCTGACAATTGAATCATACTCTTCCACCATGGCATCTACCCATGCGGGGTCCTCCACAGCTTCCTCAAAAGAGGATGGCTCTATCACGATACACTTGCTCATAAGAGCCATGTATCCAGTATACCGGTCAGGTGACTGTCTCTGTCTGCGCTGTGATGTAGGTGCTCCTACAACCTTCTCTGCATCTTGAGCCAGTCGCTCAGCTTCTGTAGTGCGCTTTCGCCCTCTGATGGTTGGCGCTGCATGAGTGGTCTCTTCCACTCCATGAACCTCATCTTGTGGCTGATCCACATCCTGAGACTCATCCTTAGGAACTAATAGCTCCTCATCTGCATGCAAGTGTGGCTCCCTCTCAAGCGAACACTTCATGGCTTTCTCCTCATGAAATTTGATATCCCATCGCACAACATTCTTGCGACTGTCTGGAAAATACACATGATAGTTGTGGGGTGTATCAGTGTACCCCACAAATATCCCAACCTCCGTTAGTCGAACATTTTTTCTTCCCCGGCATCCTTTTTTTTGGTCAAACAGGAACCAAAAATCCTCAAATGGGAAATATCAGGCTTCTTACCAGAAAACGCCTCCTCGGGTGTACTCATGCCAAGTATCTTGTGAGGACAACGGTTCTGCACATATACTACAGTATTGCATGCCTCCGCCCACAAGTGAATGCGTAGGCCATGATCATGCAACATCGCCCGTGCAGCACCCACAATCGTTCTGTTCTTCCTCTAAGCAACCCCGTTCTGCTGTGGGTTATGAGGTGCTATGAGCTCTCTTCGAATTCCTTCTGCACCGCAAAAGTCCTTGAATTCGCCAGAGATGAATTCACCACCATTTTCGCTCCTTAGAGCCTTCACCTGCTTCCCCGATTCTTTCTCAACCAGTGCCTTGAACTCGTCGTAACTTTGAGTATGTTCGCTCTTCTTCTGGCATGAAGAATATCCAACAGTTACGAGAAAAATAACTCTAAAATATCACATAATACCTATGCTTTGTTTAGGTCATCGAGAAAGGTCCACACACATCGCAGGAATCTCCAAGGATCTGGCGTGACTATCCTTTCCCCTCACTAGTACCTCTTCAAATTTTCCTGACAGTATCCTTTGCACCGACCGACTACGCAAGAGTACCCCTAGGTGCCTTCCAGAGGAAATCACGTTAGCATCTTCAAATCTCCATGGTGAAGGTGGCCCAATCTCCGGTGCCACAACTCGCCATCATCCCGGCTCACCACTCCTTCTGCCTTGCCTGCCATTGCTACGCAGCCATCTACCTTCAATTGATAAAGGTTCTTAACTCAAACCCCTATCCTCCGGGTCTCACCAGTTGCCTTACTATGCAGGAAAGCCTTTCCCTTGCTAAAGACAACATCATATCCCTTGTCTTCTAACATTGCCACAGAGATAAGATTCTTCCACCTGAACATCCATCACTTCCTTCAATACAAAGGGTTTACCAGACTCCCTCTCAAAGGAAATGGTACCGATACCGGTCGCACTGTATCTACCATCATCACCCATCTCGATGTGCACTCCAAGATCTTTCTCATCCAAATCAGTAAACAAATCTCGTTCTCCTGTCATGTGAAAAAACGCACCACTGTCAAGAAACCACACTGAACCCATCACTCTTGAGACCAAGCATGCGATCAGAAAAATAACCAGCTCAAACTACGAGGCTAAGGCCTCTCTGGCTGTAGTCCCAGTAGCCTGCTTATTTTTCTTCTTCTGTGGACAATTAGTGCTGTAATGTCTGTGTTGGTGACAGTGAAAGCACTTCACCTTGGACATGTCCTGCGTCTTTCCTTTCGCATCGGATTGAGAAGCTTTCTTGCTCTTCCCCTTCTTTTATTTGGCAGCAAAAGCGCAATTCTCTTCATCAGAGTTTTCTAATGAAGATCTGTCCCTGGTACTCCGCCTTATCTCCTCTTGCACAAGATCCGACCAAAGTCGCTCCCATCCTGGAAATTTCTCCTAACCATTGATAGAGTCCTGATAGGAATGCCAACTCTTCAGAAGCCCAAGCAGAGCCAAGCTCACTAATTCCTCACCATCAACAATAACCCCCACACTTCCCAGCTCATCCCTGCATTGGACGAACTTCGTGAGGTACTTGGGCATACTTTCGCCTTTCTCCATTTTTATGTTCCCGAGTTTGTCCTTGAGCGCCAAATTCCTCTGGTCGCTCTTGCTTTGAAATAAATATGTCAAAGCTTTCCACATAAAGAATGGAGAAGCTTTACCATGAAGTCTAGATACTATGTGATCCTTCACACCTTCCAACAGAATCCTTCGACACTTTGCTATTTTCTTTTGCCATGCGTCAAGTACGGCAGCATCACTAGAAGTAGGCTTTGGAATTTCTGCATCTATGAACTCCTTCAACCCATTGTCATCCAGCACCACCTCCATATTTTCCTTCCATGGAATATAATTTGAGCTGCCCTCAAGGGCATACTCCAATTGCAATCCATTGAAAGACATCTCGACTTCGACACCAAGAAAACACTGCTGCAAATTCGAATTCCACCAGCACAAAACTCAACCGCTTCAATGTTTTGCAATTGCTCCAATGATCAATATCGCTCCGATACCATGTAGAAATTTGAATAGCTGATATATTATTCACCGTGATTATCCTGATCACACACTATTTTAGCTTCATGCATAACACATAATCTTTTCTACCATTGATCATCACATGCAGAAATAAAATCAATTGCATGCATACATTAAAACCACAAACAATCACACATATGAACACAATATTTATTGGGAAAGCTTAAAGCTGAAAACCCCAACTATATGTATATTATATTTCATGGAGATCATGTAAAAATCATAGTATAAAGCTCCTCACAAGCTCTCAACACCACCTCCAATTTCTACATACTATCAAGCTAGATCTAGCAAAACGCATGCTCCAATCTTTTGCCACTTGATAGCCAACCTATATTGCATTTTCAATGCTATGGGATGGCTTCATTAAATAGATAAACCACCTGGATTGTACTGCGCAATCCTCATGGGCTTCTCCACCTATCTGTGTGTTGCAAATAGCAACAATATAGTCACAATTGATAGTTAACCTTCTCTTTCACCTATTTCTGCACTGGTCTCCACTAAAATTGTCCATGCACTGAAGTTAACTGATGCATTCTTTAGTTGATTAATGAGTTTATAATTAGTGAATTAATTAATCATTAATTCACACCACTCTCACTAATTGTATCAATTAGTTAAACTGAATACAAATAGCTCAACTATGTTTAGATTAGTTAAACTGAATACAACTCCACTAACTTCCTCAATCAACTCCACCAAACTCTGTCACATGAGTTCTAACTGAAGTATCCATGCAATAGCTCCACTTAACCCTCAGAAATAGCGTAATTCCTTCTGTCAGCTCCTGTGCCACATCTGTGCACTTAACTGAAGTGCTCCAAGAGAATAAGATAATGTTTAGAGTCCAAATATTATTAAGAGCTAATAATATTCGACATATCTATTTTAGACTCGGAATCTAAAAATATATTCCGCCCAATATGTCTAAAAATAGACTTTGCGCCAAAAATAGCATGCGGGCCCACTTAGTGAAGGCGACTCCTTTCCACTAAGCTCATCATCTTGTTGCAATCTCAACAATTCATTATGTCTCCATCACATGATTGGTATGATGGAGGTATGTGGAGGCAGAAAAATACTTTGTTGCTTTGCTTGGGAGAGCAAGGGCAGAATTGCTCTCATACTTTGCATGATGTTGTAGGAGGAGGAGATGGCATTATCTCCTTGGTCTTAGATTATTTGGAAGCTCTTCCATCTTGGGGAGTATTCCATATTTTTTGCAACATTATTAGAAGAATATTTGACAAGGAGCATGTCAAAGAACAAAGATTTGTATTGACATGGGCTTATTTGCATAAGCTCACAGTGCTATCACCTTGGAGCAGAGACTTATGGATGAAATGTGCCCAGCAGAAGTGTGGTGGATCCATAACCCACAGGTCCCAGGATAATTTCATATTTGTTTCACTTGATGAACAAAGAGCAGATAATGATGATAGAGACATCTATCACTATGGCATATCCTTCTTTCTTGGGATATCTTCTTGCAGCACATGGTTCATTCTTATTCATAGCATGCCAACACACTATGGAGGACTCATTCATGGACCCATGTACTATCTTAATTCCAACATATGGTGAGAATTTTGTATTTACATTCATTTATTTGCACACTCTAACCATTCTTATGTAGTGCATTTCTTCACAGGAGAGCAAGCTTGTCACCTTGCTCCATGAGTTTTATTGGGCCAATCTACATGATAGAGGCAACTATCTCTTTTGTGGCCTTGGAAAAATGTTTTATCATCACATGTATGCTCAGTTGCTGCACTTTAACATGTATCATATGAATCCATGCATGGTTAACCATGTAGAAAGAAACATTTTGCCTTGTACTTCCCTCAAGTAGCAGCTTGTAAAACTGCGTTGTACTTCTTTGGGAAGTTGTAGGTACCTTCTTGCACCACATGAAACCTTCAGAATTCTCTTCATTCTATTGCTGATCATGACTTCATTTTCTGATATAGATCAGATTTCTATGAGAAGCATGATTATGAGAGAGGCACATGAGTTGGATGTGTCTTTGAGTGGATAAAATTCTCACAAATTCTGCACTACATGTTCTAATGGGAGCATGAGAGGAGATATGGCCACCACAGCCACATGTTTTTTCTATTTTGAGGTGGGCCATGAGATTGATAGTCATCCATTTTACAGCCAGGGGCAACTGTTTGATCTTGTATTATTGTTGTATTCAGCCATTTACTATTCATTAGTAGATGTGACAGATCTTGTACATTGCTTGGCATGTAATTTTCTGAAGTTGTAGTGGATGAAACTGCGCTCTATCCTTGTGAGGCATTGTTTGAATCATGTATCATTATTTAAAACCTTCAACAAACTTCTCATTATTATGTTCTATGATGACCATGTCCTATTCATCATGGATGGATTATTTTGGGTCAGCTTGTTCTTCATTGTTGGAGGGGAATTATTTGGAGGATTGTTCTTCACCTTGCCATTCGAGCGCAATAATTTTGCATCCCAGGATCAACACACACTCTACACTTGTTATAAGTGGAGATAAGGAAAACTTGGGGTAGGCTATTATGCTTACCATGTTCAGATTTTCAGCCCACTTTCATTTCCGGAGCTTGAGGTGGAAGCAGATTTTTAGGAGTTGCCTTGTTGGGAGGTAGCTCATTTTGTTTGGATGATTTCTTGGGGATGGAGGATCCACATGGGGAAGATATTTCGCATAAAATTTCTAACCCCATGACTTGAGTTGAGGTTTCCCAGTTCTATCCTTGCAGTTGCTTGAGGACAAGCAACATTTGGGCTGGGAGGACTGTAATGTTCCTAATTTTTCTTCAATAAATTGGAACATTAATTTTTGTCTAAATTCATTTAGGAAATGAATAATTGGGTAAGGAGGCCCAATGAAAATAAAAACATAAATAAAATCCCTCTAGTATGAAAAGGGATCAACCATGGAACTAGATTTCACACCCACATGTGTGAAAAGAGATATTTGCAAAGAGGATTGACCAAGTCAACCAATGCAGTGTATGAGGTGGAAAGCACTACATGGGACAACACAGAGATAGACGAGGGAATATTCATTTATGGAGGAAACCCTAATGGATGGGACCCATGGAGAGAGAGACTTTATGTGCTATATATGGAGAGGAGGAGATCCATTGTTATTCGTGCATATGTTTATGATTTCATGTCTATTTAGACATTGTGCATTCTCTACTGTTTAGCAAGAATTGCAGGGGGAATTCCTATTTAGGATTCCTTCTCCTTCTTGACACGCATCTTGAGGGTTTGGACTGATTTTTATTACATCTAGGCTTAAGGTCAAGCTTCCTCCATCAGGACATCATTATTTCTATAGCAAAATAAAATTGTGTTGCTGGGTGTTGCAGTGAGTAGTCACAACACCTCTTCCATTGCTTGTTTCTCAGAGGGAGAGTCTTTCTTGCCTTTGGAGGATCAGTTTGGAAGATTTGGAGCTTATTTTCATATCTTGACATCAGGCCAACACATATCCTTGCCCCTATAACGCACTTTTCTCCAGTAACTGCGTTATTTTCATAGTGCAATTGCTGCGGGGTTTTGCAGAGTTGATTGGAGGGTGAGATCTCTAGTGTAAGGATAAACCTTCCACTTTGAAGATCCATTGGAGAAAGTATACTTCAGACTGCTCATTATTCTTCATCCTTCTCTATTGAGTTCCATATTTGAGTTGCTGCAGCTACCCAGCAACTCCGACATTTTTGCCTTTTTGCATATTTCAGCCAATCCCTTGGAGGATTAATGTATTATTGTTTCTAAGGGTTAGAGCTTCTCTCCCCTAGTGTATTTGAGACATATATTGTCATATTAATGTAATGACATCATTTTGCAGCAGTATTATATCATAGACTGCATCCTCATAGCTTGGGTTTATGCAGAAGTAGCAGTGTGCTTCTATTTTCATGTACATGTCTTGTTGAGCCTTGCATTGCCTTTCTCGAGAGGTTGTTTCCTCAAGAACTTGTATTGTCTTTGATTCTATACATTATTCATTGGATATACATATCTTCTTGTCTCACAGCACATAAAATAATGATGTCTCTTGATGGTATGCTCATACATCATTTTGGCCCCCTTCTTTGGGCAATTCCTGTAGCAGGAATATTACAAAAAATATAGATAGAGTCTGTAGAGGGCCAGGTAGCCTTTGGATCTCATCCTTTTTATAAGGTGACATATCCAGTAAATGCCCCTATAATCGATATCTGGAATAGATTGTGATATTTCAGAAAAATAAACATTATACCAAACTAGTTTATATAAATGGAAAGGAAGAAATGAAAATTTTCCAAATGATAGAAACATTGAGTCTCTACTTATTTGGAATTTGAACCCATTCCTCTCTGGAAAATGGATAATTTTATTTCCTATATACCACCCTCGTTCATAAAATTTGAGTGGTGATAAATCTCTAGCCAACTTTTGTAGCTAGTGATTCTTGAAAGAGTGGAAAATTGTTTAGTACCCATCCTCCCAGAGCCTTCAAAAGAGCTATCTGGTCCCATTTCACCCAAGAATAACAAACTAATCATAAAACCTTGATCGAAGAAATTTGAGACATAGTTTCCTCATCCTTTCCATAATGCCCTTTGGAATCGAAGGGAGAAACATCTAATAAAATGGAATTGATTCAATTACAAACTTAATAAAAACTAATATTCCTTCTCTAGAAACCATCATATTCTCCATATCTTTAACCCTTTTTCCAATTTGAAAATAAGCTAGATCCACTCTTTTTTCTAATAAGAGTTTGACTTTAAGTGAAATACCAAGTATTTTAAAACTTCTTACATAGTGGTGAAAGTAAGTGGGAAGTACTCTTACAAACAAAGGAGATCAACATTACGCAAGTCGAGAGATGACAAATTTTCCTTGTTTTAATTCATGATCATACATGTGGCTACTCCAAAAAGAGTGAGAGCCTGTTTTATCACCTTTTTATCTCTTCTTGAACCATCATCGAAAATCAGAGTAGTCATCAACAAACAAAAAATGTGTGATACTTAGACTAGAAGAAACACTTAGGCCATGAAGTTCCCCTATATGCTTAGATACCTCAAGGAATCGTCGAAGGCCTTCAAAAATCAATAAGAAGAGTAGAGGAGATACAGGGAAGCCTTGACATAGTCCTCTTTAAGCATGAAAAAACGAAGAGGTAGAGTCATTTATAAGAACAAAAAATGAGACATAATATATGCAACTCAGGACCCAATTTACAAAGTCTAGTCTAAAATTTAGATGAGTGAGAAGAAGTTTTATAGGTAACTAGCTAACTTAGTCATAGGATTTGGAAAGATCAATTTTCCAAATTGAACCCTTCGGCATTCCTCTATTTTAGGATGTGAATACCTTACTGTGCCACCCTTATAGCCTCGTGAATATTTTTACTTTCCAAGAAGTCATGTTCTTACTTTGAGACTGCTTTAGATAGGATTGGATTTACACAATTTGAAATTACTTTAGCAATAACCATATAAATATAGATGCAATGTGATATGGACTAGAAATAATAAAAAATAGAAGAGAATGAGGACAATGAAGGTGATTATTAAAGAGGAAATGACACATCCTAAAGTCCTTGATTCTTCAACTACCCATAGAATGTATTCCTTATAATCTAAAAGAGATCCAAAACAAATTCAATAGACCAACCATCTAGACTTCGGATTTTAACCTTGCAAGAACTTGATATGACTTTCTTAAACTCTTCCACAATTATTGGACACATCAAATGAAAATTTTGCTTCCTCGTGTATGAACCCATGGAAGTAAGGAGCTAACCAGACTACCTGGATCTTGAGTCTCCATGTAGCCTTATTTTCTTCTAAAACAATTATTTTCCTAGCTTCCAATGATACAATAATTTCTTTGGATTCTTTTAAAAAAGAAACCCTTTGAGCCTTCCTAAGAGATTGCTTTGAGTTTATCTTCTACTTCTTGAAGGACTTGTACTTTTTTTTTCACTTAAGGACAAACCATTCGATGATAGTTGATTTCATAGATTTGATATTCTCTACAAACTAGGAAATCAAAAACACACCAAAGAGAGGATTGAAATTCCACCAATTGGCCTATACCAATGACAAAAGCTCCTCATTATTTATCTGAATTTAATTTATGGACAATGTGGCTTCCCACCATGGTATTTTATTTCCAAAATATTCGTGAGTGATAAAATCCACTACCCAGCTGAATCCATTGACAGATTAATGGTAGATATTTTGCTAGATTCTTAGCAACTACAAAGCGGTCAAGTATTTTATCAATCCTATCCTACCCCATCCTATTGTCCTCCAACTAGGTTTTAATATCATCTGTTATAAATCCTCTAGGTTATGCTCCATTAAAAATCAATTGAATAAACTTGTAGTATTCTTTGCTTGAGCTTACGGTCCCCAAATGTCTGCCACACCTAATAATAAATTCAAGCCCCTTCCAATTATCAAATATTTATAAGAGAAAAAGGAATTCAAAGATATGGATTCCTAGAAACGTTTCTTGTCCAGATATGGTCCTTAAACATTTAGGACCAACAATTATTTTTTTTATCTCAATTAATAAAAATTCAAACCTAAAACCATCTCGCTTATAACTTTCATATATTGAGGATTCCATCCAATCGTTAGACCACCAAATATTGCAAGAGAATCTAAAAAATAAATAAAAAAATTATCTTCCAATTAACAACATACCTACCACCTTTGCTACCACATCCCCCTCTCCTGGAGATTTTGGATAAGGAGACTTACACGGTAATTCAAATTGACTAACCTACATGGAGCCAATTGTTTTTATGGCTTGGCCAAGCCTCTATAGTTAAAGGATTGAATAATCATGAAGAAACCACTTCATGAACTTATTCTACTCTAAGCACCAGAATAATGATGATTTATTTACCATAAAAAATATGTAGCCAAGCCTTATTTTGTTATTTGGCCAAAATTTATTTTCATCCCCGAACTTTACTAGCATTCACACTTAAAGGATTATGTCCAAGACTCACTTTACAACCAATCAAGGATGAGTCTAATGAGCGAGGATGAAAATTATATTGGGATTCAAGTTCTGTAAAAACCAATGAGATATATTTAGGTATTAATATAATCAAAGAGGGGGGGGCGGAATTTTCCCTCCCAACATGCAAGGAAAAAAAAACATATCAAGTTTGGATCGAGAATAAGAAAGTGTTTGAGATGTCACAATTGGGTCTAGAACGGTGTTGACCCAATACTTTCCTAGAACATAAAAGCACTAACCATATGAGAACGGGATAAGAAGATATGGAAAGTCCACAAAGCTAAAGTATGAGTAATATCCACCAGAATCTTCTTACAAACGTCCAAGCCCTTTCTATTTGTTGTTAAATTTTCCTCCTCTGCCAAAAGATCCACCCCTTGGTTAGCAAAGAGAGAGCTAAGATCTCCAAATCAAACTCAACCCGTCCCACATCCACTCTTTGAGTTTCCAACCCACCCACCAAAGGGAATTCTAATCCTGATAAAATCCTCTTTTTAAAAGGAGAAGAACCATTGTCTCCCTTCTTTCCTCGTAAAGGAAGTTAGCATTGTGATACATTGTCCATGAATATCGTACCAATAAAAATTGGAGGAAATTAATCTATAGTTCGGTTATTGAACATGAGATATACCCTTGTGATTCAATTAAGTCTCTCCCAAAGGTCATCATGAACATCCAAATTTATGAAAACCTTATCTACCTTCATCTTCTTGATCTCCACAAGAAAAATATCTGCATAAAAGAAAATGCTGAGCTTGTTACTAAAGATCACATGTTCAAAAATACACTGGAAACATAGGAAATTGAATTGAAATGGGAGCTTGGTCCATATTTCCTTTTGACATCGAATAGATGGGACTATGTTTTGAGTATTACTAAAGTATATTCAGTATTACATGACTTTTTCATAACCCAACATATCACTTTAACCAAAGACAACGTAATAGTGAACCACCCCTTGCCATAGTGTGGAACTTTGGTAGGTGATTTATAAATCTCCCATTTCATTGACTCACTCCAAAGGGTTTTTGTGCTAAAAATCCTACCCGTGACACACCCTACGAACACCAATTCATCCATCTAAACAACTTGATTCATCTATCATTTCCATAAACCATAGAGGTCCTTCCTTTCTTTTCCTTGATCCTTGGAAACTTACATCTCTTAGAGCATCCCATAGGATGGAAAGGGCTAGAGAAATACTTCAAGGTTTTTCCCTTAGCATTCAAATTCCAGAATTGTAATTGCTTTCATAGATTCAAGAGCAAAACTTATTTTCCGACAGAACCACAAGCATCCGAAAATGACAACTCAAGAAATACCAAGAAACTCGATGTAGTACATCAACTTCAATCACCAAATGGTTCACTATTGTATTTGAAATATAATGTGACTGACTAAAGTTCACCTATAGTTATAGACAATGCGACGATAATATTCCCATCATATCATTTCCGAGATTATGATGTCAAACATATGCTCCAACGCATAGCGAGTAGATTCTAGCAACCATATTACTTCATATTGTAACGTGTATATTAGTTTGTAGTGTAAAATATCAGACATATATGTTAACGATGGTACACTGTATGATCTAAATTTTGATATATTTTTTTTTTTTTCGGTTCTTTTTTATGGTATAAATGAGTAAAATGTGCCACGGAAGAAATAAAATGGGTTTTGGTTGAATTTTACATGAGATGAATACATTGTTTTTAGTTTATATATATATATATATATATATATATATATATATATATATATATAATTCAAATTGAATTCATTTAATTAAATTGCATCAAACCAATATGAAATACAACTAATGCTCACTTAACGATCTTGAACATTCTAAAGAATTGCAACACTTAAAATGTGCCACACAAGAAATAAAATGGGTTTTGGTTGAATTTTGCATAGATCAATCCATTGTTTTTAGTTTATATATATATAATGGGTTTTGGTTGAATTTTGCATAGATCAGTCCATTGTTTTTAGTTTATATATATAATGGGTTTTGGTTGAATTCAAATTGAATTCATTTAATTAAATTGCATGAAACGAATATGAAATACAACTAATGCTCACTTAATGATCATGAACATTCTAAAGAATTGCAGCACTTTTTTTCTCTCGAGAGTCTAAGGTTGAATGATTTTTTGGACATACTTGACGTATGATATTTTTGAAATACTTGTTCTCATTTGATACAATTGTTTGCGATGGAAGAAGGCACAAAGAAACTTCAATGTTCAAACATGTTATATGGATGATTGAATCATATCTTTGAAAACAATGTGAGGAAAATATTTTCAATTGTTATATACTTTTCTACTATTTTGATTATACTTAGCAATTTAATTATTGGGAATTATGTTGGGTGGTTTTTACATTCTAACATTTATTATAATATTATTTTTTATTTTAACAAATATATATTTTGTTTGTGTGAAGTTTAGTTTTTATAAAATTTTAATGAGCATTAAAGATTAGTGATAATTGTGAAAGATATTTAATAATTCCGAAGGAAAAAAAAAATTCAAAGAAAATATAGAAATAATTATTTAAAGAAAATGAGTTATTGCCCACTTATAGCCCAGTATGACCTTGATGTCAAGTATGTTTTCTCAAAAAATAATAAATTTTATTTTTGCTAATGTCGACCAAAACATTAACCTAGTCTCTAATTTTATATAACTTGAATATTTAGAATATATATAATTTTTTAACTTATTAATGGGCTGAAATTAATTAACTTATTTGAATGGATCATAAATTTACCTTTAACAAACAAAATTACCACGTTGAATTTTCAAATTAAGTAAAATTTTAAACATCTTTACTCTTTACTAATGTCAATACCATTTCCTAAATCAAAGGAAAATAGTTAATTCAACACAAACAATCAAAATCCAAAATATTTTAATATTATTTTAATTAGATATTTTTAAAATGAATCTTTAAAAAGAAAACCCATGTTGTATGGATGAATTAAAATCTTTAAAGATATAATATTTCCCCATCAAAGTTGCAATATTTCAAAATTTAAATAAATAAAAATCTAAATAAACTCGAGGGATGGTAAATAAATAAAACCTATTTTTATACTTACTCGAGAGTTATGGTAAATAAATAAATATTCATATAAACTAGATGTGTGGTAAATAAACAAAAACTTATTTTCATATTTACTCCATAAACCTTTTTATATTTAAAAAAACTCAAAAAGCTAGGTTTTATTTAGATGAAGCCTACGGGACGAATACCATGGGACAAATTAATATTGATACCATGAGCTAAATACCATGGGCCAAATACCATATTTATAAAATAAGTATGGTAAATAAATAAATACGAAAAAGGTATAAAGAGGTATGGTAATTAAATAAATATAAAATAGGTATAAAGAGGTATGGTAAATAAATAAATATAAAAAAGGTATAAGAGGTAAGATAAATAAATAAAAATATATCAAATATGATTATACATAAAAATATAATTATATAACAAGCCTATGGGCCAAATACCATAGTAAATTAAAGAGGTATGGTAAATAAATACAAATATAAATAAAGGAGAGGTATAGTAAGTAAATAAAGCCTCTTTTCATATTTACTCCACAATGTGCTTCATATTTACAAACACTCAAAAAATAGTTTTTATTTAGGTGAAGCCTATGGTCCAAATACCATGGGCTAAATTATTATTAATACCATGCAAAAAAAAAAACATTATTAACCCTAATATAATATTAAAAGATAATTATTATTACTATTATTATTATTAAATCTAATACTCATATTAATATGTTATTAAATTTAATAACTTTCTAGTAATACAATAATAAATCTATTATATTATAATATATATAAATGTATCATGATATCTATTAACTCTAGATATATATGGGAGGGAAGAACAAAGATATAGAGTGATTGATGTGGAGATATAGGGTGATTGACAAGGGAGAGATAGAGATAAACTAAAGGAAAAGGGAGAGGAGGAGTGAAGAGCGAGAGAGGGAGACACAAATATGGAGGAGGGAGAGAGAGAAGGAGAGGGGAAGGGAGATAGTGATAGGATTAGAGGAGACAAATATGGCAGAAGAGAGAGGGGGTTAAGAGATAAAGGGAGAGAGAGAGAGATGGAAGAATAGAGAGGGAGGTAAGAGAGAAAGTGAGAGATAAGAAGGACCAAAGAGAGGACTTGAGAGAGGGAGGGATAGAGAGAAGTTGGAGGGGGAGAGAGGGAGGGAAGAAGAAATATGTAGAGAGAGAGAAGTGGAGAGAGAGAGTGTGAGTGGAAAGGGAGAGATGGAGAGATATGTGTATGTTTAGGGGTGAGAGAAAATACAAAGTAGGATATATGGAGAGAAGGGGGGGGAGAAGGAGAGAGGGAGCGATATAGTAATGTAGTTGGAGGGACAGGGGCGGAGAGAGAGAGAGAGAGAGAGAGATGGGGAAGAGAGTGGGAGGTAGGAAGAGAGAGGCAGAGAGGGGAAGGATGAGAGAGAGGAGGAGAAGTATGGGGGAAGAGAGATTATTGGGGAGAGAGAGAGAGAGAGAGAGAGAGAGAGAGAAGAGAAATGGAGGTAGGAGAGGAAGGGAGAGAGATGAAGGACGAGAGAGAGGAGGAGAGAGGGATCGATAGAGAGATGGAGTTGAAGGGAGAGAGAGGTAGGAAATAATAAATATAGAGAGTGAGAAGTGGAGAGGGAGAAGGAGTGACAAGGGAGAGACAGAGAGAGAGTGTATGTTTTGGGGTGATATAAAGAGACAAATAAGGAGAGATGGAGATAAGGAGGAGATAATGAAAGATAAGGAGAGAGGGAGGGATATAGTAACATAGTTGCTAGGTGAAGAAATAGAAAGAAAGATAGAGAGAGAGAGAGAGATGGGAGAGAAAGGGAAAGAGCAGAAGGAAGAGAGAGGATGTGAGAGAGTATAGAGAGGGAGGGAAATAGAGATGGACTTAGGGGGGGAGAGAGAGGGAGGTAAGATGAAAGACACAAAGATATAAAGGTGGAGAGAGAGAGAGAGAGAGAGAGAGAGAGAGAGAGAGAGAGATAAGGAAGATGGAGAGAGAGGGAGAGAGGACAGAAGGAGGAAAGAAAGATATTAGTGGGGAAGAGGGAGAGAAGGGGAAGATAGAGATATAGATGGAAGGTGAAGAAAGGGAAGAAGAGAGAGATTGGGAGTGACAAAGAGATTGATATATATGGAGTGCGAGAGCATGTGTGTTTAGGGGGTGATATACAGAGACAAAAAATAAGGGATGGAGAGGTATATAGATATGGATGGAGGGTGGAGAGAGGGAAAAATATTTCTTGCACTAGATGGATTGATCTAAGTGGAGATGGTGATTTCTAATACTATTTGATTTTTTGCACTAGATTCATCGAGTTTAGCGTAGATTTTTTTTCTAATGATATTTGATTACTTGAACTAGATGCATTGATTTCAGCATAGGTGGTGATTTCTAAAACTATTTGATTGCTTGCACTAGATGTAGTGATTTCAATGTAGATGTTGTTTTATAATTATATTAGATTTCTTGCACTAGATGCATTGATTTCAATGTAGATGATTCCTAATACTATTTGATTGTTTGCACTAAATGCATCGATTTCAGTGTAGAAGTTATTTTCTAATCTTATTTGATTGCTTGCGTTAAATGAATTTATTTTAATGTAGATGTTGATTTCTGATTTGATGTAATTGGATATATGATGGTACATTAATTTTAAAGTGATTGGATTAACAATATGCATGGATTTTAGTGTAAGCACAAACTAGTATTGACAATGCATATTGATTTTTGTGTTATAGTAATTTCACCTATTAATATTGGAGAGAAAGAGAGACAAGGTATCATGTTTATTAAAACAGCTCAAGCTAAATATTTAAATGATTTATGATTTAATTTTTTTTTCTTCATATAATCGATATGAAAAGATGACAAAACTAACGAGGGTGACAATAGGAATAGTAGAAGAGAATAGTTTGATATTGATCACAAGGAAGACTATTTGTAACATGAGTACATTCTTATTATTCACATTTTCTCTCTTTCAACATTATTATTGTCACATTGCATTCAAAAAAATTATTTCATCAATTTTCATCATTAAATTTATTAACAATATTTATCACCTCAACAAACTGAGGTAACTAAGAAAATTTAAAATTAAAATGACCAAGGTAATTAGAAATATTTAGCATATTTAAAATTATTATATTAATATTTGATATATTTACATATTATTGATAAAATTAATCATAGCTCCGATAGATTTTCCTTGGAAGCACACCATTGAAACCAGCCTAGATCTATCTTAACTCTGGATCTATCAAGCACAGAGAGGGATCAAATCTCTTGAGGTACAAACCTTTCCTCAAGTTTTACACTCAAAAAATAAGTTTACACCTCAACATATTTGATCCCTCTGGATGCTTGATAGATCCGTAATTCAAATGAATCTAAACTAATATATTTGAAGTATCATGTGAAAACAATAATATTCACATCATATCATTCTGAAGATTGTGATATCAAACATATGGTCCAACGCATAGCTAGTAAATTGTAACAACCATATTACTTTATATTGTAACAAGTATATTAGTTTGTAGTGTAAAATATCATATAGATATGTTAACGATGGTACACTTTATGATCTAAAGTTTGATATAGCCTTTATTTCGTTCTTTTTATGGTATAGATGAGTAGAATATGCCACACGACAAATAAAATGGATTTTGGTTGAATTGTGCATATGATCAATCCATTGTTTTTAGTTCGAATATATATATATATATATATATATATATATATATATATATATATATAATTCAAATCGAATTCATTTAATTAAATTGCATCAAACGAATCTGAAATACAGTTAATGCTCTCTTCATGAACATTCTAAATAATTGCAACACGAATTACAACACTTTTTTGTTGTCGAGAGTCAAAGGTTGAATGATTTTTTTGACATACTTGAAGTACCATGGGGACAAGAACAATTGTACTCACTCGTATTGGCCTTTGATACAATTGTTTGTGATGGAAGAAGGCCCACAAAACCACTTCAATGTTCAACATGGTATATGGATGATCGAAGAATACCTGAACATGGTATATGGATGATCGAAGAATACCTTCAAAAACAATGTGAGAAAATTTTAATTAATATTAAACACCAAAGAAATTGTAAAAGATACTTAATAATTCTAAAAAAATAAAAAAAAAACATTTTATTATTCAAATTAAACATAAAAATCATTATTAAAAAAATGGGTTATTTAAAACTAAATAAGATATAATTGTTTATATGACTTTTAGGTTTTTTATATACATCAAATTTGCTTGATATCTATGATATATAAGAAAAAATATTATTTATTTATTAGATGTTCCCATCATTGTTGTGAATATTGGTATTGTTTGTTTATCTTCTTGGTTGTAGGAATATGTTTCGACTAATATACATATGATGCATAGAATTAGTAGGGCTTTGATAATGCCTTAACTTGCTGGCATTTTTGGTTATAAGCAATCAAATGTTGAGTGAGTTGTTTGTTTATCTTCTTGGTTGTAGGAATATGTTTCGACTGATGCATAGAATTAGTAGGGCTTTAATAATGCGTTAACTTGTTGGTATTTTTGGTTATAATCAATCAAATGTCGAGTGAGTTTAAATGCTAATTATATACATGACACAAATTGAGGAATATGGACGGAAATATAGAGAGAAGAGTAAATAGTATAGAAAAAAAACCACAATTATGGTGTGGCTAAGGTCATATCTTTCTGTCTCTTCCATTTTACTATTTTCGTAAACTATAATTCAAATTTGATCAGAATGGATAATTTAACCATGTTATAGTGAGTTTCCTGGGCCACGAGGATCGAGTGGGACAAGATTACAAGTGGGATTAAAACTTCAAGTACTAATGCATTTTTTCTGAAATTTTGTTGAGGTTTAACTGCACTGCCAAAACTTCTTGAGCTAGACATATATTTTGTAAAGATTTAGAATACAATCACTGAAAAGGAGATATCAAAATGCATTGACACCGCTTTGATTCAGCGAAAGAGAGCTCCTCCAACGCTAATAATAATATCATCAACGGCCTTCTGCATACATATTCCAACAGGGCGGAGACGACGGCTACATAGCGCTTCCAGTTACAGGGCAACATCCATACTAAACGTCTGGTAAACGTGTGAACGTTTCTTTGTTGTGTCTTTTTTGGTCATCTTTGTTGTTGCGTTCTCCTTTGTTTTACGGAAATTTGTGGGTTTTTTCGTTGTTTTAATATGTCAGACTGCAGTCTTATTATTTCAATAATGTTAGTATATGTTATAGGGAAATCCCTGTTTATTTTTTGTCTTTTTAATATGGCATACAAGTAATTTTCTTATTTCAGTATTTTTTTTAGTAAATAATATGGGTGCAGATTACGGCTACGATTTTACAAATTAGGTTTTGATTGGTTTATTTGGAAAAGAAATTGGCAGAAAGAAAAGTTTTAGGTAATTGTGATATGAATTATTTATTTTTATGCAAATTTGTATTTTTCTTTGTTTGTCTTCCACATGAGAGAAAGAGGACTTTTGAGCAGTGGTTTGGGAGTAGGGTAATGTATTATTAGTTTTTGGTAGTTTTGTGTAAGTATATGTTTTCTCAATTTTTCAATTTTAGGGAAAAGTAAATTGTGAATGGGATTTAGGGCTGGGTTTTGTAGAGCATAAAAATAGACTTTGTTGATGGTTATCTAAAGAGTTTATAAAAGGGGTTTTATTTTTTGAAAAATATATTTATGGTGATTTGAAGTTCCATGTATAAAGGGGATGGGGTTTTACATTAAGCATACAAATATAAGTATTTTGGTTGGTTGAGGATTGTTTAGATATACAATTAGATGAAAATGATGGTAAAGCATATGCATCTATGTTACATGTGGTGTATGGTTAGTTTCTTTTTTGCCTCAAAACACATACAGACATCGATATCTCCCTCAAAATTATGAGGGAATAACTTGGCATAGTAAAACACATTTGTACACCAAGATTTCCTTCAAACTCAGAGAGTCTAATGTTATATTCCATTCTTTTAAGCATAGATTCCATCATGTTAAGCTGAAGCATCCAGTGTTGGATTCCACTCTCTTTGATCATTTAATTTGAAGCTTAGATTCCATCCTGTTAAGCTCAATCATTCAGTGTTGGATTCCATTCTCTTTCTTCCTTTACTCTCAAGGGATTACAATGTAGTCAAGGCTAACTTTTTCTAAGACCTTTAGTTTGAAAATACTATTACATTACAATGTGGTTAGCATTAAATTTGTATAGACAAAATTGTTAATATTATTTTCACCAAATTTGAAATATCAATAACTTTATTTCTGATACCCAACTTAACAAGTGAAGTGCTTATCAATATGGAAGCTAGCACTAAAAACATGGTTTCTTGAGGCTTCCCTAGTAGGGTTCTCCCAAACACAGTGTTAGTTTACTTGTAAATTAGCTTGAGAGTTGTTTTTGGGTAACCTCGTATTTGAATTTTTTTATCCTTATAATTTAAGATTTTGTCAAGATAAACAAGAAATTGATATTTTTTTCATGATAGTTGATATTTTTTTCAAAGTTATCATGAAGGTAAGTGTAAAATGGGGCTACGTGTGTGATTCATATAAGGATCCCGGGTTATATAGATTTATATCTTTATATTGGGAAAGGTGAGATTGTTCATTGTAAGGTTTTAGCTATTTTTTTATATGCATTGGAACTCTCTCTAGGCTACTTACAAGTTTTCTTTTATTTATTTTAAGACATCAACTACATTTAAATATTTGCCTTCTATCAAAGGAATCCCCTAATTACCCATTAAAGTTATGAATTTTACTTTGGCGTTGTAGGGTTCCTCAACCTACCTTCAAGAAGTATAAATAAGGATAATATTAAGTGTTGCTTCTTTTATAGGAATAAGCTTCCATTTAAGGAAATATTAAATGTTCGTTTTATATAAATAAGATGGCATCTAAACCATGTCTATTTGTCGTAGAGATTGCTTCCACCCTTAAATCTCAATGATTATAGGGTTTATATGCACATGTAATTTTCATCATTATTTTGAAAGTGTGAACATATTTTGCAAAAGGTATAGTGTATTTTTTAATTCTGATTCAGAGATATTTGACAAAATAATTATTTATGAATTTAATTTTCCCTTATCAATTAGTTTTTTTTCTTAATTTACAACTTTAATCCATGTTCTTAATTTCTTTGTAAATGTTACCTGTGGTCTAACATTTTGTTGTTGATTGCTCTTGACATAAGTGCAATATTTATTTGGGATTATTAGAGCCATTATTATCATTGTATTTGTAGGTATAGGTACTAATGTGTGTGAGAGAAAAATTATTGGAAATAAAACTTATATTTTCCATTATGATTTGATAATGGTAGATTTATTGGTACTGTAATGCTGGAACAATATAGTTGTGTATCGTAAATCAACTAGAAGATATATATATATATATATGTATGTATGTATGTGTATGTGTGTGTGTGTGTATATATATATATATATATAAATATATATATATATATATATATGTATGTCTGTATATATGTATGTGTGTGTGTGTGTGTGTATATATATATATTCTAAAGCATTAATTTATTGTTTTCCTTTCCTTGATCTATTAAAAAAAATTTTAAAAATCATAAAAAAAATAAACTTTTCAAATAAGAGAAAGAAACATTAATAAATTTATCAATGAAAACACTTGGAGCAAAAGAAATTCATGAAATTATCTAGAACAACACCAAGCATTCAAGCTTAGGATGAAAAAAATTCTTATTTGTTTTCAGTCCGATGCCATAGTTAATATCAAATCATCTTGTATTAAGATGTTTATTCTTATATATTATCAAGTCTTGGCCTTAAGCAATATAGTATAATTAGAAACCTTATAATAAAATTTTTTACATGCTTTTATTGTTTTAATGGTGCTCATTTATCAAGGTTTTATGGTAACTATGCCAAACACAATATGAGTCATAACTATTTTGAAGGAGGATGCCTTGGAATCAATGGAAAAGGTATCACTAATCCTATCATGGTGAAAGAGAGACCAAGATATGAAGTATTGAGATATGGCCATAGAGAGTTTGCAGAGTGTTCTAAAATTTTTGAGGCAAAGAAATCATCAGATGATGATATGTCACGTCAATATGGTAGTGATAGTGGAAATTTGTCTCCCAAGAGAGATTAATGATTGAAAGGAATTTTCATGTCATTTTCCATCCCACATCGTCAATGTTACAACCCAAGGGACGCGTATAAATTTCATGGGAATTTTCCAAATGCTCATAATTTTGGTTATTTGTGGGACATGTATCCTTGCACTTTTTGTGATGCAGTTGATCATTGTGTAGCTGATTGTGAACAACACAAGGTGATGGTCAAAAGTGTGGACCAAATTCTTGTCATCAAGCATGAATAACCTCCCTTAAGTTTGAATACTTCCTTGTCGATGGGCGAGAGAAAGTAATTTTTGTATCCATTGTAACATGAATGGGAATGGGAATGAAAGGTTTTGGAAACTTCATCCCAAGAAGGATAAAGAGGTTATGAAACCAATGTAAGGAAATCAACAAGTGGCAAAGAGGATACTCAAATAGTTCCTAAGGAAAGCTTCAAAGAAAAATATATGCAGAAAGAGAACCTATAATCTGACGAGAGACAAATATTGGGTAGACTATTTGTATAGTTTGTTTCTCTGTAAATTGTAAATACTTGTTGTTCATTACCTGTTTTGGTTACTTTATAAACTGAAACAATAATAATCACTTATTTACGACAATTATGCTGTTCATTGACATGTCATTTTATCTTGGCTTGTTTATGAGTTAATTTGTTTGCGGAGTTTTTGGGATGAACATTTTTTTTCGTCCATTATGCCTACAGTTGCGTCATGTACTTATCGATACAAGTGTTAAAGATGAAGCTTGTTGTGAATGAAATCTCTTATATATATTATACACGAAATGATTAAGTTTTTGTGGACAAAGCCAATTCTGTCATTAAATTATTGCATCTAGAGTAATTTTGTGTACAAGAACAGTTGAGGACAACAAAACAAAGTTTGAATCAGTGCATGGAAATCCTTGAATTGCTTCTCATTTTCAATATTGAAATTAAAGTTTGTCTTCAACAAGGGAACTTCAAGATGAAGTTGCTTGAACCATGAAAGATGGGTTTGGGAGAGAATGTTCAAATTCCATCCATCGATGTTTCTGTTCCTCCATAGTTATAGGAATTGTGGCTCGATTGTTGTCAGGAAGGTGAGGACTTCACACAGAGGATAGCTGGAGTACCTTGATTGCAGCTTGACAAAATCAATTGAAAACAAAGCACTAAGGATCTATATTTCGAAATTTTTAAGATTTTTCCTAATTTCTTTTTCTAGGAGAAGATAAAATTTTGGAGTTCGAAAGTTACTAGTGGGGAGGTATGATCCAAAGATCAACATTTTTCTCAAAAATGAAAGTGTTCAGAATGTGTCAAAACTAGCGTCAATTCATATTGTTCGTCTTTATGATTCCAACAACACTTGAATCACCTCAATCTGATGTTGTATAATTATGATGTTCTAATTGTTTGGCTCAATAGTTAAAAAAAATTGTAGGCGTGCTCAATGGATTGTTGTCTGGGAAATCCGTACTGTTGATGTCAGGATGTTGAATCGGCATACACCCAAGTGAAGGACCAGTAAGGGCTTGATAAGTGTCTCTTTGTAATTTTTCCACTTGGTTGCATTTAATTGGTTTATGTCATTTTTGGAGGTCCAATTAAAGGTTTCCATGTGGCCCAACTAATGGTCACCATGTTGTGCCTTGGGATAGTTCACAATTTTATGGTTTGGCCCATAGGCCTCGATGAGAATCGAACCCATGACCTACAACATACCACCGCAAACCTCTAACAATATTCCATAAATGTGTTTATTAACATATCATGGTGATGGGATCTTGTTAGATACTTTTGGTTTCCACATTGGGGGAGAGGGGTCAATCGTAAGCCCTAGCCCCTGGTCATTGGCACCACATAAAATCATCATTAGAACAAGAATTGGGCTTAGAGACAACCCCTGGCCCTTGGTCGCATAACCAACCACGAGACTGTGCGTAGACTATTTAGCGTGCTGGTGAAGAAGGGAGGGCTCTAAGCCCTAATCCCAAGTCATGCGAATGTGTAACTGACCTCAGTAGGAATTTTGACAGGTGGGTCAGAGTGTTGGGCCCTAGCTGTGGTCCCATTCTGATTGCATGTAACCTCCGGTAGAAAATTATAGGGTTTCGATGGTCGGGGAATATGGCTAGCCATGACCCGTGACCATATTTATTATGCGTAGGTGAAGAAGAATAACTTGAGGGCTATCTTGACAAGGGCGTGTGGTTAGCCCCAATCCCCAGCTACATCAACCCCAGATGACCTGACCCCGACAGAAAAGGGGGTTAGGCCGGTGATGGCAGACCGTTGGTGTAGCTTTTGGCCTTATGGTGCACCATGTGGCCCTGGTTTTGTGCCTAAGGGTTATTGGAAAAATTAAAGAAGAAAAAAAATGCACCGGATATAATAAAATTTGGCACCTCCCAAGCAATATAAAGGTCAAAAATGTCATTCTCTTTGCAAGAAAATCGAATTTGGAGGACGAATAGTAAGGAAAACTTTGGAGAGCCATAACTTGAAGATTTTTTGGCCTTTTGGAACCCAATAAGAGCCAAAATAGGGGTTTTTGGACATTTTGAATCTAATGGAAGACTTTCTTCATTATTGGAGTACTTTAGTAAGGAATGTTTCACAAGTTTGAATCTATGGGTGTCAAGATTAATTAGTGGTTTGAAGCCTTTTTTGAAGTATTTTGATCATGTGGAGGACCTTGTAGGGGTTTTCTAGCCTTCATATGTTACCTATAGTAGTTATGACATCTAGGGTGTGGCTCATGTTTGTCTTTTCTCTTTATGTATTTTTTAGGAAATCTCTCTTTTAGTACTTCAATTTGGAATTTTTGTACTTTTATGCTCATTTTCAAATGGAGTAGAGGGTCTTGATGTGAGATCCATTTTCTTGCTAACTGTTTAATGACCGATTGTATGTTTTCATGCTTTTTAGAGTGAGAGTTATTTGCAAGAAAATGTTTCCTTGAAGGGGAAACTAGGCACTCATTTTGTCACCACACTTTATGTACTATTTAAGACTGAAATCTATGGAATAGTCTCTCTATGTTATCAGGCCCACAAATGTAGCCCAGAAGGGGTGAACTTCGTCACCAAATTCTATGTTGTCTCTCTTAATGTTTTCTTGTATGATTTAAATGATGATATGTTTCTTGTTTAAAGTTCACATGGAAACTAACTTATTATCCTTGAAGAAACCATAAAACTTGTTTATATCATAAGACCCATTTTTACTTGCAAAGTGTGATAGGAAGTTCAATTTTTAAGAAGGAGAAGCTCTCCTCTAATTCTAGATCAATCGATGACCCCAGGAGCCAGAGTCCATGTTTTCGAGCATAAATTGGTGCACCAAGGGAATTGACTTGGAGGGAAGGTTCAACGAGAGCCTTTAGGATCCTTCACAGTGACACAATTTCCAAGCAGGACCAACAAACAAATTAGCACCCAGAATCACAAAAAAGTGAGATCTTTTATAATAGTCACCCTCACCGGAATTGTCTCTCCTTGATCAACCAATTTTACTAATAATTGGAACTCTCCAAGTGAGTGAAGGGGTAACTCTCAAAAACTATAATTACCCACTAATAATCCAAACCTTTACAAATAATTACTCCTCTAGCGACCCTTTGGACACTTTCTTTTCGCAGAATTTAAGACCGTTATTCCACAATTTATAGAATTTTCCAAGCCGAAGTCTCTTCTGGTTTTTATGGATTACAAGCTTACCTCTGTGTCTCAATTCTCTTCCATGATTACACTAGTGCCTAAAACAAATTTTTCCTTAAGAAATTTAACCTTCACTCGTGTGAGCCATTTGATCTGTACCAGTGGAAGTAAATGCGACTCTCACTATGATGGGTTTTTCATGGATATTTTTTGATTCTTCGTGATACAGTTCCAGATACAAGGAAAAACATGCATATTTCTCATACTTATCCTTTCCTTCTCCTCAAGTTCCCTGGCATGTGTCGAAAGATGGTTTCGGAGAGGGGATGATGTGTAAGATGAAATGGGGGAGGAGAAGAATGGACGGTGGAACACACTAAGACATGAAAACTTCACTCCAGGATAGGAAAGGGGGAAAATAGATTAATACAACTTTTAAATCCAAGATTTGTCACTTTTGTCCCTGATTTTTAGTGTAGGAGGAGAAATTTATCATCAAATTTAGGACTTTGATTAACATATTTAAGGGAGGGGTAAATAACCATCAATTTAATTTACCTTGTTTCAACCTACTATCATTTCGAAACCCATATGGACTTGCATATCCACATCCTTCATTTAGAACTCTTAAAATGTGAAAAAATTGCAAATTCCCAAAGAGAGGGAGCATGCCAAGGGTTTTATTTAGTATATGATTTAGCTTTTTATTTTGGGATACAATGTTTGAGTCCATGCGATTTATGACTAAGAGAGATTCACTCATAATATTCATTTCCTTGGATCCTTTTTTCTATGCTAGGATGAGACCATGATATAATCCATATTTTTCTTCTTGCCATCACCCCAAGCAAACCGATCAACAATTATTCCATCAGGATTAATTAGAATCTCTACACCTCCTGCCAAACAATATGAGGGTGTATAGCTAATGGCCAATCTGTTTATGGAAAAATAGATCCTAATTATATGGCTACTAAATAACATACATATTCAATTGTTGTCTTTATACCTTCATTTTCTAGACCTTGTTTGTGTTTTTTTGTTGTCTTTCCTTTTCCAAGTAATGATTGTGTTTGTGTTTTTATTCTTTCTTTTCCTTTTCCTAGTAATTATTTTGGGACGGTCCATTTCAAGGACCCTGGCACTCATACCCAAGGAGAATTTAATGCATACCTCGTGATAGAGAGCCAAAGTCTTGGCATAGAGGGCTTCAACCAACTAGGATACCATTTTTTAGGAAGAATTAACAAGTCATCTAATTGATGCTTTCGAAAAAACCTATGTTTTTATTGGGATCTCCTGGTACTTTCAAGACCCTCACAAATATATCTTATTTTACCAATTGAATAATTTTTGAAATATAGATAATTTGGTTTGTCTTGTGTGACGTTTACTTTTCATAGATTTCCAAATTTAGATTTTGTAAAAACAAATTAAGGATAAAAATTAATGAAGGATGAAGACAATTAAGAAAGGTACCAATATTTAAAAAAAAAACACTTTACATTATGGTTCCAACCATGGCGAGTTCATGGGTTTCTTTGAGAATTATGTGCTTGGGGAACATTATGTATGATAGTTATTTCTTACTCTGCCTTTGTGGGGTTTTATGTTTTGTAATAATGAAGTGTTAGCTATGCATTTATTTGGTTATTCTATGTCTCCTTTGTTGGTTATTAATGTAAAGTATTTCTCTTTTCACTGGCATGGGCTCACAACTATGCACAGTTCTTTTTATATTGGGGATGATTTGAAGGCTTATGAATTTCACTTGTAAATATATGGAAAATAGAAATATACTCCAAAGGGACATGTCTCAAAAATCTATGTATCTTTGTTTGATATGTAATATAAAATCTTGAATTTAAATAAAAAGCACTTTAAGAAACATATAAAACATTGTAAAAGCTATCCAATATTTAGAAAAACCAAAATCCATTTATTATTAAGATGGAACAACAAGAAAATAGTTGTTAAAAAAGAATAAGTCATTCACAACCAAAATAGGATATAATTGTTTATATAACTTTTAAGTTTTTTATATAAATACTATTGAAATTAGATCTATTATATATAACAATACCTACTAGTTATTTATTAGAGGTTCTTCACTTTTGTAATTTTTTTTTTTTTTTTTTATCTTCATAGTTGTAGGCATATGTTAACATTAACATAGATATGTTACAGATAATTAGTTGGGATTTGATAATTCCCTAACTAGTTAGCAATTTTAGTGGTCAACAAGCAAATGTTGAGTGAATATAAACATTGAATGTATTTATGACACACTGAATGTGTAACTAGTTAGCATTTTTAGTGGTGAATAAGTAAATGAGGATTGAATATAAATATTCAATGTATTTATGACTTACTAAATGTGTACATAGTTTATTGTGTATGTGCATTGCATAAAGAATATGGAAGGAAAGCTCGAAAGAAGATGAAGTATTGTAGAAATAGGACCATATTCATGATGTCACTAAAGGAATAATATTTCTCTCATTTTTGTTTTACTATTTTCCCACATGTAGTTACAATTTGATGAAAATAGCTTAGTTAGCCATTTCATAGTGAGTTTCTTGTACCATCACAATCTCCTGGGATAATCCCATTACAAGGCGATTAAAACATTAAATACCTATTTTTTTTTGTTAAATGTTTTTTTGGTTTAGAGGCACTATCCAAAACTTAGTGAAGGCACTTTCCCACAACTCCACCTATTGGTATTGAAGAGAGGATGATATGGTTTTTTATGTTTGATTCTTGCAATGAGAACTATACTATGTGGTATTGTGTACAATGGTTAACACTACCATACTAGATTACAATTATAATTCATTTTGATTAAATTAGAATGTGCACGACTAGTTGAGAAAGAAAAAGAGACCAACCCCCCCCCCCCCCCCCCCCTCCCCCACACACACACATATATCTACTTCACTATTGATTTTAGATACTTCCTTTATTATGTAAAGTAAGGAATATAATTTTTTATTTATAGTCAAATTAATTAAAAATATATTATTATATGGATAGATAAATAGAGGTTGAATTTTAATTGGAGTGATACTAAGTGTTATTGGAAATCCCCATTATATGAAGTGATATGCGAATTATGATAGTTATATGAAGTAGGTTCAATACATTAATTTGAAGCTTTTTCCTTATTTTAATAGTGATTAATTAAAGCTTTAGACCAAAAAAACAACTTAAAAAAAATAATAAAACCCTGCATAAAATTATGAGTGACAACACCCAACACAAAAATGAATTAATGAAATTATAGATAACAACATCATGCATTCACATCCAACAAAAAAATGCATTGATGAAATTATAAATAATAACATTGTGCCTTCATTTTTTAAGAGGATGAACAAATAATTCAGACTTATAGTTGTTGTGGAATTATCTCTTACTGAGATGTTTCACATTATTTTTTGTCCTTAAAGCTTATCAATCCCAAGCCCTAAGTAATAAAGTACAATTATTGGCAACCTCTTATTTAAACATTTAAAATGTTGATCTGATGGATTTTATTGTTGTAAAGGTACTCATTTTGCAACATTTTATCCTAAGGATGCCAAACATAATACCAATTATAAATATTTTCTTTAAGCTTGTCGGGGATTTCATATATTCACCAAATAATGTAGACAGTGGACAAAAAAGAGACAAAAAATTCAAAACCCTATGCAATTGCGGATGAATTCACATGGTTAAGATTCATTATAGCCCCGAAAGCATCCCTTCTAGGACAAAAATACATCATTAAAGTTGTGTCTACATTGTTGGATTCTAATTCTCATTTTATTATTAACAACGTCCCATAACAAGGAGTAGAGATCTATATATATAATTTAATTTTTCTTGAGTATGTCAAATTATACAATAAAGTTTTTATAGAAATATTATATAGTAGAGAGCTCATTTCAATAAACAGTTAGGTGGGGAGGTTTGGTGCCCACATGTTTTGTGGTCCAATCCTAGGCAGGAGAACCCAAATATTTTACCATTCATTATAAATATAATTTAAGTGGTGGAAAGGAATGATTAATATCCCTTATCCATATTGAATTCCCTGAAATAGAATGTTAAACTATTAAAAAATATTGAAAAACTTCTTAAAAAAATAGACCTCTTCTAACAATACTATAACAATATTAAGTAGATATATTGTCATCATATAAGATTGTCATGATATACAGTGGTAAAACTAATATTTATATACATGCTTAGCAATTGATCACAAAAATTTAAAATAGATATTAAAATCACAAACATGTTTAGTAATTGATCACAACTCACTTGCAACCTTATTGTTTCTAAAATTATATACCCATATTTTCAGTGTTTCACACAATCACATAGCATATGACTTCACATGTCAAATTTATTCACAAACAATGTTAAAATCATCTTTAAAATTGTGTGCTACTATTTTAGTATTTTACAAAATAAAATAAATTAAAATAAAGAAAATAAAAACAAACAGAGATACAATTAGAGTAATGTGCATTTGATCCACCTATATTTCCATTGGCCCATTTGTTTGCATAATCTATATTATCTAAGTCGTCTTTAAAGAAGTTAATTGATTACAATTCAGAGCGATAACTTTGGTAGCTCTCTGATAGTGATATGTTTTATCGAAAAAATGCTCTACACCAAGGAGATCGCCATGACATGGGGTTTGGAGGTTTCAGCGCATGTTTCCCCAGGCAGACCTCCCTTCAAGCTCTCTAGGTCATGATCACCCTCTTGGTAAGCCTTGAGGCTCACCTATGACAGAAACCAATGGGCAGAATTTTGTTCCCCCTAAAACAGGCCAACCTCCCACAGGGGCGGTGATAGAGGTCGACATTGATAGTTAGCAAAAATTTGGCCAACATCATGATACAACAGGAGAGACTCCTAGAGCGCAAAAGAAAACCACACCTAGAGCAGAAGCAAAAAATATGACATCAGCCACATGCATTATGAAGGACACAAAAAGAACCATGATTGAGCTCCTTGTGGACTGCATCAATGAAAGAATACAATTCATGAAGAATCACGTATTGATCGTCAAGTTCATCAGTTTTTGGCCCTCTGAAAAAGCCCTTCGAGGATGGATATATTATGTATGGAAGCCCAAGGGTAACATTGACCTTCATCTGTGTGCCAAAGGCTTCTTCAATGTGATCTTCACCTATATTGAAGACAAAAACAAAATGATGGATGGAGGGCCATACTTATTCAACTCGATAGGCTTATATGTTCGCAACTGGGCTAAGCGCTTCAACCTAGAGAAACAATATATCACATGGGCTTCGGTCTGGATCTGGTTCTATTCCCTCCCCCAGGATTAAGGGATATAGGCAATGCCCTACGAGAATTCGTCAAAACAGCGGAGGAACAATGATCAACCGATACGCAACATACGCACGAATCTACATCTACATGGAGATAGCGGAGTCGCTCCATGGCGAGGTAAGCCTATCACATGATGATTTTGAATGGATACAAACAATAGATTATAAAAATTTTCCTTTCAGATGCCGGAGGTGTCATCAACATGGGCACCAATTCAAATACTACCCCCAAAAAAAAAGAGGCAGCTAATAATGAAACAAATGACTAAGAAACATAAGGGTTTACGAAAGTAGCAAGCATGAAAAGGCACAACAAGAGAACCAACTCTAACCAGAACAAAAAGGGCCCTATGACTAGCAACAACTTTGCAGCCCTAAATTAGCTGAGTGAAAATGAGAACGAACATGCCAAAGAGGCAGGGCGCACCTCGTAGGAGCAACCCCAGACCTCAAAGAAACAACAGGACAAGATCCAACCGAAAGCCTTTTTGAAACCCCAATCCCCTAACCATGCAAGGGAAAAATCTACATCGAAGGGAAAAGGACATGTGTTGGATCCAATCCCATAAGCCATGGAGTAAGAGCTAGAGAGCATTAACCTTGAGGGCCTAGATCTATTAAGGTTAGAGGATGCATGCAACAAGAAGGACTTTCTCTCAATACCCAAGCAGCAGATCCAGAACCTGGAAGAAATCCTCACCCGAGCGCAACAGCTCCCCTCTTTGGGAATTCAAGGAGGTACGCTCATGAATACAAAATAATTCATGAAATAATCCCGCAAAAGAGGCAAGAAAACAACGTTGTAAAGAACAGTAGAATTGGGAAAAGAATCATAAAATCTTGGAGATTCTCCAAGTTAACCCAATTATACGCCTGCTCTATCAAGCCCCTCAATGAATATCATCTCATGGAATATCATAGGGCTCAATAGCCCCACCAAGCACAGGATCATCAAGAAAATAATCACTGAGGAACACCCTGCAATTTCGTACATGCAAGAAACCAAATGCTCCAGCTCCACTCTGGAAAAGAACTTCAAAAGGATATGGAAAGGATGCAAAACAATAGTTGTTGATGCCAATGGAGCTTCATGAGGATTGGCAATCATCTGGAACCCCATCATCATCACCCTTGATAACTATCATGATAATAGGCACTTCATTCAAGCCAACTTTCGCTTGATTGGAATGGCCATCCATGTCTTGCTAACAGATGTCTACTTTCCCCAAAATCTCCACCAGAAAACTGAGCTTCTGGACAACATTGTTGAGCTCAATAAATAGATATCTCCAGCACTTTTTTTGCTTGGAGGATATTTCAATATGATAACCAATCTACAGGAAAAAAAAGGGTGGAAGGCAACATCTAGACATGGATAGCAATGGATTCAAGAACTTCATAAAAGACAACCACCTCGTAGATCTACAAACTTCCAATGGAATCTTCACCAGGAACAATAGAAGAGGAGGTACCCATCAAATCACCTCCAGACTGGACCGATTCCTCGTCACATAAGACTGCTTATAGCTGGGGGGTGACCTTGTAGCCACCATTATTCCAGTCGTAGGCTCTGATCACTGGGCGATATAGCTACAATGGTTAAGACCAATTATGTCTGTGCCCAAACCATTCTACTTCAAACACTTCTTTCTCATACATCCAGGGTTCAAATAAATTGTCTCAGACTGGTGGTCCTTCCTTCCACCACTTTAGGGAACAAAATGCATCAGTTTTAGACAAGGCTAAAAATGCTCAAAGGGAAACTGAAGGAGTGGAACAAAACCACCCTCTACAATATCTTCAAAGATTAAAGAGATATGGAAGAGAAAATGAAGAAGCTTAAAAAAAAAATCATCTCGGAAGGTCGTTCGGCAGATTCGGAGAACAAAGAGAAAATACTTACAACCTATATGGAAGAGAGAGGAAGCCAGGAAGAGATCCTATGGAAACAAAAATCTAGGATCTATTGGCTCAAAGATGGAGAAAGAAGTACAATATTTTTCCACCACTCCACCATTCAGCACAGGATGCACAATAGAATCATCGTTCTCAAAAAATCAAAATGGAGAAAATCTAGAAATTCACGATGATATCACAGAGGAGCTGCGCAACCACTTCAAGGACATTCTCCATGAACCCAATCACCAGAGGCATGACGCTATAGGGAAAATCATCTAGCATATACCTAAATTTGTCATGGAAGAACATAACAGGATGCTTCTCAAAGCCACCACTCTAGCTGAGGTGGAACAAAAATTCTTCCAACTGAAGGAAGGGAAAGCTCCTGGCCCTGATGGATTCACCACCAACTTCTTCCACTTCTTCTGGGAAACCATCAAAGAAGAGGTTTGGGGTGTTTTTGAGGAATCATATACCACTCACTGGCTCCTTTCGACTCTTAATGCCACCTTCCTCACTCTCATCCCAAAATAAGACAATGTTGCTACGCCAAGTAAATACAAACCTATAACACTCTCTAATTTCCTCTATAAGATAATTTCCAAAGTTAATTATAATAGACTGAAGCAACTCCTTCCCCTAATGATCTCCCCAGAACAAACATTTTATGTATAAGGACGAAAAATCCCTGATGGAATAATTCTAGCCCATGAGGTCATACACTCTCTCAGAACTGTGAAAAACTACAGTATTCTCCTCCAAAGTACTATATATCAGGCTTTTCAAAAACTTCCGGTGGGACTACATATAAAACAGGCCCTCATTGCCTTTTGCTTCAGGTACACCTGGGTTAGATGGATTATGAGCCTTATAACCTCCCCTTTTCTCTCCATCTTGTTCAATGGTATACCCTCAACAACCTTCAATCCCTCAAGAGGTATCAAAAAAGGAGATCCCCTTTCGCCCTTTATTTTCATTATTACGGTTTAAGGGCTTGACCGTCTCCTCAAAATATTTGTCCATTCAGGCACTCTGCAAGGCATATCCCTCCACAATTTCCCCCCCACTTCTCATCAATAATTTGTGGATGATAATATGATCATGGGACACCCCTCAATCTAGGAAGTTGGCTCCCTCAAATATCTACTAGATTGTTTCTATAAAGCTTCTAGCACAGAGGTGAACCCTTACAAATCTCAAATCTTCTTCTTCCATACTCCCCCTACCATTCAACACAACATTGCCCGCATTCTAGGCTTCTCCATAGCCTCCTTTCCCTACAACTACCTTGGTGCCCCTCTCAATGCCGTTGTCATTAATCATTCCTCATGGCGAGCACTGCTGGACAGAATGGAAACCAGGTTATCCAACTAGACTCATCGCTCTCCAAATATAGCGGGTCGCATGGTTCTTACCAAAGCAGTACTTCAGTCTCTCTCCATTTACCTCTTCTCAGTACTCGCATCCCCTAAATGGGTCCTCAAGGCTATGCTCAAACTACAAATGACTCTCTTGTGGGGAGGAACCAAAGAGAAAAATAAATGGGCATTAGTCAACTAGAAAGAAGTATGCATGCCAAAAGATCATGGGGGGCTATGTTGGGTATGTGTTATATTCTTTTCACAACTAGCCCCATGCACTGTATGTTGCGCTGGGCACAGCAGGGGGGTCACAAGGGGGGAGGTAGCCCCCACTGTTGGGGTTTGGGGCAGTGCCTCGGCAAATTTTTTTTTGGTGTGTGGACCCTCCTTAGAGCGCGGACCCACCCATGTTTTGTGCATGAGTTTTCACATGGTTTTGGGGTACGATGGTTTTCAGCCCCTGGTATTTTGTAGATCCGGTCAAGGGAACTACGGTTATGTTCTAATCCAGGGTTAATGGATTAGGGTTTATGTATGCTTCGACATGTATATATATGTGTTGTAACACTAAAAGGAATATAATGAAAAATAAAGCTGGTCGTCCCAATTTGGGATCCAGAGGAAAATCTCTGTGTTTATCTATTTTATGTCTTATGCTCTCGCTATTGTTTTTTTTCTGTTATAATATTCGTGTGTAGATAATTTATGTTTAGGGTTAAAACTTACATTTGGTATCGGAGCTGTTTCGACTTCAAGGGGATGCCTTTGTTGCTGAAGGTTTTTTGCTCGGGCCTGAGGTAGACCCTGTTCAGTGGGAGATCTGCGGGATCGATTCTTGCGGTGAAAGAAGATGGCGAGTGACAGAAAGATAGAGATCGTGAAATTTAATCGTAAATGTTTTGAGTTGTGGAAGCTCAATATGGAGGATCTCCTGGTGGATAAAGATCAGTGGATCGTGGTAGATCCAGGTACTAAACCAACGACAATGTCAGATGAATACTGGAAGAAACTGGATCGGAAGGCTAAGAGCACAATATGGTTGTGTGTCTCAGATTCAGTATTGTTGAATGTATCTGGGGAAGCTACGACAAAGAATTTGTGGGAAAAACATGGGACTTTGTACCAATCTAAGTCTCTAGTGAATAAGTTGTTCTTGCGGAAAAAGATGTATAACCTGAGGATGAAGGATGGAGACTCGGTGACAGAGCATCTGAACGCCTTCAATACTGTGGTAAGTCAGTTGTCATCTGTTGATATTAAAATCTCAGATGAAGATAAGTACATCAGCTTGTTGTGTTCTCTATCGGACTCGTGGGACAGTCTGGTTATTGCAATAGAGTAGCAATACAACTACCTTGAATTTTATGACATTGTCTTAGCCTTCTTTGTTGGAGGAAATGAGACGGAGAAATATGGAGGGCCATAATGGAGATGCCTTATCTGTAAGAGGACGGTCCCAAAATAGAAACAAAAATAAGGTTTCGAGTGGGAGATCGAAATCTCTAGGAAAGTTTGTAAAGGTGTACTGGAAATGCGGAAAGGAAGGGCACTAAAAAAAGGACTACAGATCTAAAGCTCCTGAGAAAGGAAAGGGATCTGATTATGCTCCTTCTGCAGAGGAAAAAAACCACCTCAGATGAAGGTGGGGATGTGTATTTGGCTTCTTCTTCAAATATACATGTAGATCATGAGGCATGGTTGATTGAATGAGGTGCATCCTTTCACTTCACTCCCCATAGGGAGTGGTTCTGCGAGTATGAGAAATATGATGGTGATGTCTTCCTAGGGGATGATAGGAAGGCCAAAATCATCGGACGTGGAAAGGTCAAGCTAAAGCTGCAAGGTGGAAGGATTAGAATAGTTCCTGGTGTTCTTCATATTCCTGCATTGGCAAGAAATCTGATTTCTATAAGCAATATGGATGATGCAGGTGTAAAAAAAGTGTTCGAGAAAGATGCCTGCAAGATGGTTTGGGGAGCACTGGTATTAATGCGGGGAGTTTAGACTGGAACTTTGTACAAGCTACAAGGTAGCACTGTTATTGATGGGTGTAATAGTTATGTGGTTCTTGAAAGTGGATCGGAAATCCTAGCTATCTCTGGAGAAAATACCATGCTATGGCATCAAAGGCTTGGACATATTGGAGAGAAGGGCCTTCAGATACTACATAGAAATGGTATGGTAGAAGGTATGTTTAATTTCTCTCTGGATTTCGATTTAAAATGAACATTTTGTATATGGGAAGTAGAATCGGGTGAGTTTTCCTTCTGGTACTAAGAGGGCAAACAAGATATTAGAGCTTGTGCACAGTGATGTGTTTGGACTTGTGTCGGTTCCATCACTGGGTAAGTCTGTGTACTATGTTTCATTCATGGATGACTTCTCAAGGAATACATGGATATATTTCTTGAGGAATAGATCTGAATTCTTTGTCAAATTTAAAGAATTTAAGGCTCTGGTGGAAAACTAGATAGAGAAGAAGATAAAGGTTCTGAGGACGGATAATGGTGGGGAGTTCTGCAACAAGGAATTTGAAGAGTTACGTAAGAAGTGTGGTATAGCACCGCAGACTACTCCATACACACCTTAGCAAAGCGGAGTTGCAGAAGAATGAATAGAACAACGATGGAAAAGGCAAGAAGCATGCTTAGTGGTGCTAGGGTTAGGACGGGAGTGCATTGCGGGCGTGGAAGCGCATGTTACTTAGTTAATAGATCACCTTCATCAGCATTGGAGGATAAGACTCCACATGAGGTATGGACTTGTAAGAAACCCTCTCTTTCACATCTAAGGGTACTTGGATGTGATCCATATGTACATGTTCCAAAGGAAAAAATGACCAAGTTGGATAATAAATCTGAAAGGTGCATCTTTATTATGTATAAGGATGGTTTAAAAGGTTACAAGCTTTGGAAGCCAGAAAAAAGGAAGGTTGTATGCAGCCGAGATGTGGTGTTTGGAGAGGTGAAATATTTTGTTAAACATGAAATCATACCAAAGGAACCTGAGAAGATAGAGTTTGAGCTAAAGGAGTATGAATCACACTCTACAGCAGAAGAAGATTCAGAAGAGGAAGAGCCACAAACTCCGGCTATGAGAAGATCAGTTTGGGAAAGAAGGCAACCAAAAGGTATAGTCCTTCTACTTTCTGTTCAAATTTTGCTTTAACCATAACTGGTGATGATCCCAGAACTGTCAGGGAGGCAGTAGATTCAGAGGATGGAAAACTCTGGAAGGAGGCCATGGTTGATGAAATGGAATCCTTGTACAAAAATGAGGCATGGGATCTCGTGGAGTTGGGCTAGAAGGAAGCACCCTTTGGAAGCAAATGGGTGTTTAAGAAGCAGATGAATGTAGAAGGCAAGGTGGAGAAATACAAATCTCGATTGGTAGCAAAAGGTTATTCCCAGGTGCCGGAAATTGATTTTGGTGATATTTTTTCTCCTGTTGCCAAAGTTACTTCTATTAGATTACTTTTATCTGTTGTTGCTGCATTTGATTTTGAGATAGAACAGATGGATGTGAAGACAACATTTCTTCACGGGGATCTAGAAGAGGAGATCTACATGAAGCAACCTGAAGGCTTTATGGTGAAGGGTACGAAATAACTAGTATGCAGGTTGAAGAAGTCTCTGTATGGGTTAAAACAGTCACCAAGGATGTGGCATCAAAAATTTGATACCTATATATGGGGACTTGGCTTCGCCAGAAGCAAGGAGGATCACTGTGTTTATTTTAAATTAATTGGTGACCGTGTTATTTATTTGGTCTTGTATGTGGATGATATGTTGTTGATTGGAAATGACAGAGAAATTATCAAAGATTTGAAGGCCCAATTGTTCTCCAAATTCGACATGAAGGATCTTGGTGCTGCAAACTATATTTTGGGCATGGAAATTAAGAGATATCAGTCAAAGAGGAAGCTCTAGTTAAACCAGAGGAATTATATCGAGCAGGGAAAATTTTAATAACCCCCCTAAATTTATATATATAACAAATGGGCGAATCACCATGACACATATGAAAAATCGAAGGCGATTTTATTAATAATATAATATGTATATATAATTTTTTGGCAAATCTCTCACGAGATTATATTATCTTGTTAAATCATGGCGAATCACTACTAAAAAATTGTGAATTGTTGTCTAGTGGAGTTCGGGGTGTTGGTTCCAATGAAGATATGGTAGTTGAACTAGGATTAGAAGGAAGAGAACCACCGAGACCAAGCATGGCACATGGTGACTCGTGAGGGAAGTAGTTCTCGTGTAGTTTGGAAAACGCGTTCTTCTAGTTCTGCTAAACAGTCTGGAAATTGTAGAGTTTGCTTCCCTTTATCTTGAAATATTTGGGTTAGCACCTCTACCTATTGCTTTCTGGACTGGCTGATCATTGAAAAAGATATTGCTGCTATTTTTTTCTCAGTACAAATTTATGTTTCAGGGGTTGGTGTCATTAAAAAACATACATTTAGGCACTTACTCAAACCAAAGTCTGCTAATCATTATCTTGAAAATTTTGTTATCTGTGGGAACTGAACTTGAAAAATAAGGAGAGAGGAACTTGAATTTCTTCCATAAGGCTATGGTGAAGCACATAATTTGTGTTTCTGGGATGTGCAAATGACAATAAACAACATCAAGTTTAAGAAAGATAATATTACTATTTCTAAATTTAAGAAACAACGCTGACTATTAACAATTTTAAAATTGCTTTTAATCACAGAAGATAACGGTAAGCATTATACATTGAAGCTAAGGTAAATTACACTTTTGTCCTCATCCCATTTTTTATAATAAACAAATTATTTATATGTCCAATCAGCAGTACAGAGAATTGAGCAAAATTAAAATATCACTTGTGCTTGATTTTGCAATACCGGCAATGAGTTAGCAGTACTAGATACTCAAATATATATCTCATGAACACAAGTAAAAGCTTTTCCATGGAATCATCAAAATTTTAATTTCTTGCCTTCAAATTTCCCTGTCCTTGGGTTATGCGTATTGTTATGGTCATTTTATGCTGCTTCAACAGGACAGCCAAACCAGGAATATCATGTATAATAAGTTTGATTGGTCACCAAAATTTCCTGAGAGAAACTTGCTGAATATTTTTGGAAATTTGCAGCCAAACCACATCTCAGTTTCAAGTCACATTAATGGCTGAGTGAAGCCCAAATGTGGGTTATGTTCATCCAGCAGGGGCCATGGTTACAAATGTGCATGTAGAAACAAACACTCATTAGATGAATCGAAAGCACATAAACATAATTTAATAAAGGCATGCCCATGTTTATATACACTTACAATAACGTGCATAAGAAGGGGTAAACTTCAGGTTGTGGACAGCCCAAAGTCTCCAACAAAAGAACAGTACTACTATGTCTCATGTAATTCATGTCCAAAAACTGAGCATGCAGTGCTTGCCTCAGATCCGTTCTTGTGCATATCACCAATTCCCTACTCAATAATGTGTTTGGAGGTACTATTGATTTCACAGCATCCATCATACCCAACATCAGAAACATGCTTTACAAAATCCATGTAGGTTCCATCAGTGGAATCTAGAAAATCAGGCACCCATCCTATTTGCACTATATCTTCAAAATAATCTAAGTCAGTGGAACGCGTACCAAATTCAGCCATTCTTCATCTGTAATTAAGTTGATCCAGAGAGTCTGCAGTGGAATCTAGAGGGCCCTCTGTACAATGGCTAAACGACCATAGCGGGAACACAGGATTCCCCTCCTATCCTGAGTTTTTAATTGACCTTACAAAACTCCTTCCAGAAGCCTTCCTTTTGTGATGTCTTTTTCCATTAGCATTATTTCAAATTTCAACGGATGCAGAATTGTCACCTAAAAATCACCACTCAATTTAAACATGTAGTAAGCCAGAGAAGCACTTAAATGAGGCTTTGATCAAGTATGAATTTTTTACAAGCAAGATTTCAAGTCTCCTAAAATATACAACTTCATGAGGGTTTGTGTATTGCAAACAGACATACATCTTTTGTTTCCAAGGAAAACCTCATGAGTAAGCCTAAGGGATGTTTCCCACATTTGTGAACAACATCCCCAGTAAACCTGTCAATGTAGACTAGTGCACCTCACCGAGAGGAATTTAAAATTCTAAACTGGGCACCTGCTGGCACAAACCTAGCCAAATGTCCAGTAACATTGGCAACAACCAGTTGAGCTGACCCTTGAACTTTGTGAGTGTCTGCATTATCATGTGATGTGCAGTGAATACGGTTCAAACAATATAAAAGAGAATAATGAGTAAGAGAGGAAATGCCTGAATTGGCCCCAAATGAAAGCTCAGCAAGACATCGAACTCATTCCTTCCAATGTTTAAGTTCTCTTTCTTTAGCATGTAGCTTAATCTTAGTTGACTTCAGCACCACCTCAACCTATGAAATCCTTTCTTCTTGTTGTTTATCCAATGGATCATGTATACGCTTATCTAAATCATATGGTGACACCCCATAGTTATCAACATGATAAATATCTAAGTGTTCCAAGGGAGTCTTGTCTGTAGAACTCCATTGACCTGGAAGCCCATCTGCACAAAGCTCTCCCTCCACCAATTCAACGGAGGAATTGTGAACTGTAAAATATCAAACCAAGTAGAGGAGGATTAAAATATTTACTAGGCCAGATACTTCATATATATGCCTGCTACAATGTTATGATAGACTTATTAAACATGTATTTAAGTTAAACAATTTAGCATCGGATAATGAAACTTTGTCCTTTTGGCCATTATTCAACCTTCATATCTGGGAAACAGCTGATTAAATGATAGCAGAGCATAGATTTTTCAAGACAATTCCAAGAGAATTCGTTCATGCCCAATTGTATTAGAATAATCCCTTGGACCATTATTACCAAAATGCATTTTCAGAGGTTTACTCTAAAAAAAAATTACTGCAAAAATTCTTCTTACTTTAAAAGAAAGTAGAATAGAAGAGACACCAGGCATGTCAAAATTATTTTAGATATGTGCATGATATAAGTCAGAAATGGAATTCAAAAAATATTTCTGTAATCAATGAAAACATGTTTAATATACAAACAATATGATTGATTTATGGATATCAGAGGCACAATGACTACATTCAATGTTCAGATTTAGCAAGCTCAAAAATTGTTTAACATGTTACAACGTAGGGTAGACCACAACCCAAAAAACAAATGTCCAAAAGCCAGATACAATTATTTATAAAATGTGTTACAGGCTCTACCGCTAAGTTTCAAAACATCACAAATATGTTCTTTGCGTGAATCTCTATTATCTTGCAGCTTCTTAACAGAGTTATTCCTCTCATCATGAAACTGTTGAATGAAAACATGATCTATGATTAATTTTTTTAGTGATCAAAGTACATCTAACTTAGTTTGGCATGCTTCAATTTACCATGATGAGAACAAACAATTTACCCTCATGAAAACATGTATCTATGATTAATTTGTTTAGTGAAAAAAGTACATCTAACTGAGTTTGACATGCTTCAATTTACCCTCATGAGAAGAAGAATTATATCACAACAAAGGAAATAATGTAGAACAAGAATCATGTTATGGAAGTCATTACCAAATGTTTGATATTGTGACACATAAGATTAAAACAATTTCAATACGTTGTGCTCTTTATCTAATAACTCATCCAAAACAGGTGGTATGTAAATAAAAGAAATGAAAATGCTTTAGGTGGTTCAAACTCCATCCAAAATTGTGTAGGGGGTAAGGATAGAACAACGGAAAATACATTGAAGTTTCAACAAGTCCCAACTTTAATTGAAAATTTCAATGAGACAAACTTACAAATTATGTTCCCCTTAGTTTGGTGGTGTTGAGTGATGCAAAAAAAAAGCAAAATTCTTAAGGAAAGTAGGGCATTTTCCTGGAAGAAAAACGTTGCATTGTTTCACTCTGATAGCAAATATAAAAGCTTTTTACAACTTCTATTGAAAAAAGGTAGCATTAGAGGCATTCACATGCTAAATGGATTTTTAAAATAGCCTGCAAGTGAGTACACAATCCTAACAATCCCTGAAATAGAAATATTCTTAATGAAACCTATCTTTCTTAGTGGAAAATCGACATTAAAAACTCTACTTAATATGTGGAAACTAGAAAACACTAGACATCAGCTGAATTACTCAAACATAAAAGGATCATGATAAATCTAAAGTATAGAATCGCCATAAAACTCATGTCACTAGAACCTGATGTACTCCTTTGATGCTTTGAATTTGACTGGAGAAAATCCATTTGTATGTATTATAGCTCAGCTTGTAATTCTTCTTCAATCTCAACCATTCCAGTGACCTGTTGTGCAGGTTCATCTATTGCAGTTCCTTTTTCTACATGTGGATAAGTCCTTTTAGCACCTTTTCTCACCACACAAGAAGATTGTCCTTTACTTCTCCTTGTCTTTGTATTTATACTTTTCCAAGGGGTGTGAAACCCCAACAGTCTTGTCACTTGGTCTCGCTGGCTAACCTGAGATGACTTGACCCTTAAAGCAACTCATACTTAAATTAGATTATTAAATGTCTTTCCTTGGGTTCCAAGCCCACTCCTTTGGGTCCAAAACCCAAAAAAAAAACAGAAAACCCCAAGGTTTTTTCCAAGGGGAAATACCTTCTGAGCTACCCAATTTCAACAATTCTTAGCAAACTTAAGCTAGGACTATATGTCCATTCCCAAAATGCTATAAATTAAATTACATTACCTTCCTCAATATAGTTTTGTAGAATCCATTAAAATTATTAAAATAAACATTCATTTGCTTGGCAAAGTAAGATTTGTTAAATCAACTAGAAAAGACAGTCATACAGATCAGCCTGTATGTACCTCTGCACCCAATGTATGTAAATAGAACTACAGAGAAAATTTCAATTTTAGCCATTCCATCTAGTCTGAGCAACATGACACCCCATATTCATCAAAGCTTATCTAACTCATATGGTGAAACGCCATAGTCGTAAACATGAGAAATATCTAAGTGTTCCAAGGGAGTCTTGTCTGCAGAACTCCATTGACCTGGAAGCCCATCTGCACAAAGCTCTCCCTCCACCAACTCAACGGAGGAATTTGTGAACTGCAAAATATCAAACCAAGCAGAGGAGGATTAAACTATTTACTAGGCCAGATACTTCATATATATGCCTGCTACAATGTTATGATAGACTTATTAAACATGTATTTAAGTTAAACAGTTCAGAATCAGATAATTAAACTTTGTCCTTTTGGCCATTATTAAACCTCCATATCTGGGAAATAGCTGATTAAATGGTAGCAGAGCATAGATTTTTCAAGACAATTCTAGGAGAAACCGTTCATGCCCAATCGTATTAGACTAATCCCTTGGACCATTATTACCAAAATGCATTTTAAGAGGTTTACTCTCAAAACATTTTACTGCAAAAAGTCTTCTTACTTTAAAAGGAAGTAGAATAGAAGAGACACCATACATGTCAAAATTATTTTAGGTATGTGCATGATATAAGTCAGAAATGGCATTCAAAAAATATTTTTGTAATCAATGAAAACATGTTTAATATACAAACAATATGATTGATTTATGGATATCAGAGGCACAATGAATACATTCAATGTTGATATTTAACAAGCTCAAAAACTATTTGACATGTCACAACGTAGGGTAGACCACAACCCAAAAAACAAATGTCCAAAAGCTAGATACAATTATTTATAAAATGTGTTACAGGCTCTACTGCTAAGCTTCAAAACATCACAAATATTCTCTTTGCATGAATCTCTATTATCTTGCAGCTTCTTAACAGATTTATTCCTCTCATCATGAAACTGTTGAATGAAGACATGTATCTATGATTAATTTGTTTAGTGATCAATGTACACCTAACTTAGTTTGGCATGCTTCAATTTACCATCATGGGAACAAACAATTTACCCTCATGAAAACATGTAGCTATGATTAATTTGTTTAGTGATCAAAGTACATCTAACTAATTTTGGCATGCTTTAATTTACCCTCATGAGAAGAAGAATTATATCACAACAGAGGAAATAATCTAGAACAAGAATCATATTATAGAAGTCATTACCAAATGTTTGATATTGTGACACATAAGATTAAAACAATTTCAATAATTTGTGCTCTTTATCTAATAACTCGTCCAAAACAGGTGGTATGTAAATAAAAGAAAGGGAAATGCTTTAGGTGGTTCAAAATCTATCCAAAATTGTGTAGGGGGTAAGGATAAAACAAGGGCAAATACATTGAAGTTTCAATAAGTCCCAACTTTAATTGAAAATTGCAATGAGGAAAACTTACAAATTATGTTCCCCTTAGTTTGGAGGTGTTCAGTGATGCAAACAAAAAGAAAAATTCTTAAGGAAAGTAGGGCATTTTCCTGGAAGAAAAACGTTTCATTGTTTCACTATGATAGCAAATATAAAAGCTTTTTACATCTTCTATTGAAAAAATGCAACATTAGAGGCATTCACATGCTAAATGGATTTTTAAAATAGCCTGCAAGTGAGTATACAAACCTAACAATCCTTGAAATAGACATATTCTTAATGACACCTATCTTTCTTAGTAGAAAATCGACATTAAAAACTCTACTTAATGTGTGGAAACTAGAAAACACTAGACATCAGCTGAATTACTCAAACCCAAAAGGATCATGATAAATATAAAGTATAGAATCACCATAAAACTCACCTCACTAGAACCTGATGAACTCCTTTGATGATTTGAATTTGATTGGAGAAAATCCATTTGTATGTATTATAGCTGAGCTTTCAATTCTGCTTCAAACTCAACAATTCCAGTGACCTGTTGTGCAAGTTCATCTATCTCAGTTCCTTTTGCTACATGGGGATAAGTCCTTTTAGCACCTTTGCTCACCACACAAGAAGATTGTCCTTTACTTCACCTTATCTTTGTATTTATACTTTTCCAAGGGGTGTGAAACCCCAACGGTCCTGTCTCTTGGTCTCGCTGGCCAACCTGAGCTGACTTGACCCTTAAAGCAACTCATACTTAAATTAGATTATTAAATGTCTTTCCTTGGGTTCCAAGCCCACTCCTTTGGGTCCAAAACCCCAAACAAAAAACCAGAAAACCCCAAGGGTTTTTCCAAGGGGAAATACCTTCCGAGCTACCCAATTTCAACAATTCTTAGCAAACTTAAGCTAGGACTATATGTCCATTTCCAAAATGCTATAAATTAAATTACATTACCTTACTCAATATGGTTTTGTAGAATCCATTAAACCTATTAAAATAGACATTCATTTGCTTGGCAGAGTAAGATTTGTTAAATCAACAAGAAAATACAGTCATACAGATCAGCCTGTATGTACCTCTCCACCCAACGTGTGTAAATAGAACTATAGAGAAAATTTCAATTTTAACCATTCCATCTAGTCCGAGCAACATGACACCCCATAGTCATCAACGCTTATCTAACTCATATGGTGACACCCCATAGTCATCAACATGAGAAATATCTAAGTGTTCCAAGGGAGTCTTGTCTGCAGAACTCCATTGACCTGGAAGCCCATCTGCACAAAGCTCTCCCTCCACCAATTCAACGGAGGAATTTGTGAATTGCAAAATATCAAACCAAGCAGAGGAGGATTAAAATATTTGCTAGGCCATATACTTCATATATATTCCTGCTACAATGTTATGATAGACTTATTAAACATGTATTTAAGTTAAATAGTTCAGCATTGGATAATGAAACTTTATCCTTTCAGCCATTACTCAACCTTCATATCTGGGAAACAGCTGATTAAATGGTAGCAGAGCATAGATTTTTCAAGACAATTCCAGGAGAAACCGTTCATGCCCAATCATATTACACTAATCCATTGGACCATTATTACCAAAATGCATTTTCAGAGGTTTACTCTCAAAAAATTTTACTGCAAAAAGTCTTCTTAATTTAAAAGGAAGTAGAATAGAAGAGACACCATGCATGTCAATTTTTTTTTATATATGTGAATGATATAAGTCAGAAATGGCATTCAAAAAATATTTTTGTAATCAATGAAAACATGTTTAATATACAAATAATATGATTGATTTATGGATATCAGAGGCACAATGAATACATTCAATGTTCACATTTACCAAGCTCGAAAATTGTTTGACATGTCACAACGTAGGGTAGACTGCAACCCAAAAAACAAATGTCCAAAATCTAGATACAATTATTTATAAAATGTGTTACAGGCTCTACCACTAAGCTTCAAAAAATCACAAATATGTTCTTTGCGTGAATCTCTATTATCTTGCAGCTTCTTAACAGATTTATTCCTCTCATCATGAAATTGTTGAATGAAAACATGTATCTATGATTAATTTGTTTAGTGATCAAATTACATCTAACTGAGTTTGGCATGCTTCAATTTACCCTAATGAGAAGAAGAATTATATCACAACAAAGGAAATAATCTAGAACAAGAATCATGCTATAGAAGTCATTACCAAATCTTTGATATTGTGACACATAAGATTAAAACAATTTCAATAAGTTGTGTTATTTAACTAATAACTCGTCCAAAACAGGTGGTATGTAAATAAAAGAAAGGAAAATGCTTTAGGTGGTTCAAAATCTATCCAAAATTGTGTAGGGGGTAAGGATAAAACAAGGGCAAATACATTGAAGTTTCAACAAGTCCCAACTTTAATTTAAAATTGCAATGAGGAAAACTTACCAATTATGTACCCCTTAGTTTGGAGGTGTTTAGTGATGAAAACAAAAAGCAAAATTATTAAGGAAAGTAGGGAATTTTCCTGGAAGAAAAACGTTGCATTGTTTCACTCTGATAACAAAAATTAAAGCTTTTTACAGCTTCTATTGAAAAAAGGCAGCATTAGAGGCATTCACATGCTAAATAGGATTTTAAAATAGCCTCCAAGTGAGTATACAATCCTAACAATCCCTAAAATGGACATATTCTTAAAGACATCTATCTTTCTTAATGAAAAATCAACATTAAAAACTCTACTTAATGTGTGGAAACTAGAAAACACTAGGCATCAGTTGAATTACTCAAACCCAAAAGGATCATGATAAATCTAAAGTATAGAATCACCATAAAACTCACCTCACTAGAACCTGATGTACTCCTTTGATGCTTTTAATTTTATTGGGGAAAATCCATTTGTATGTATTATAGCTCAGCTTGGAATTCTGCTACAATCTCAACCATTCCAGCGACCTGTTGTGCAGGTTCATCTGTTGCATTTCCTTTTGCTACATGTGGCTAAGTCCTTTTAGCACCTTTGCTCACCACACAAGAAGATTGTCCTTTATTTCTCCTCGTCTTTGTATTTATACTTTTCCAAGGGGTGTGAAACCCCAACGGTCCTGTCTCTTGGTCTCGCTGCCCAACCTGAGTTGAATTGACCCTTAAAGAAACTCATACTTAAATTAGATTATTAAATGTCTTTCCTTGGGTTCCAAGCCCACTCCTTTGGGTCCAAAACCCCAAACAACAAACCAGAAAACCCCAAGGGTTTTTCTAAGGGGAAATACCTTCCGAGCTAGCCAATGTCAACAATTCTTAGCAAACTTAATCTAGGACTATATATCCATTTCCAAAATTCTATAAATTAAATTACATTACCTTCCTCAATATGGTTTTGTAGAATCCATTAAACCTATTAAAATATACATTCATTTGCTTGGCAGAGTGAGATTTGTTAAATAAACTAGAAAATACAGTCATACAGATCAACCTGTATGTACCTCTGCACCCAACGTGTGTAAATAGAACTACAGAGAAAATTTCAATTTTAACCATTCCATCTAGTCTGAGCAATACATCATCAAGATTTATATCATTCATCTTTTATGAAATCCAAGCCATAATTTTAATTTCTAAGGTCTATAGCACTTTTTTTTTTTTACTAAATACTGGCAACAGAATATTTTTGGTCCTGTTTTGTTGGCTTTGCATTATTTGTCGCCTTGATTCACCAAGGAGTAGTTCAAAGTTCAGAGACAGTGCACATTGATTTAATTTATAGGCTGGTGTGACTGTAAAAATATCCCTCTATGCCTACCTCCATGTCAAACCATAATTCCAAACCCCGTGAACAATAGGAACTTCTTAGGTTTAAAGGCAAAGCATAATTTGTATGCATTTCAACCTCGCAAATTAAACACAAAACATGAATATGTCATACTAAAGGGTGGGCTATACACAAAAGTATCCCAAGAGTTATTGCAATAGTTACAATGCATAGGAATTTGGGCAACTCCAATGCTTGGTAAATTCAGAACAGTTTATTGATATTATTTTTGTTTCAGAGGGAAATCTGTGGAAGATTTTCTTAAGATTAATTGTAACTACGAGTCTAAAACCAGTTAGTGGTAGTGCTTTTTTAGTTTTTCCCAAGTAGGTTGGCAAGTAATCTAAGAAACACTAAACAAGAAATTTCATACTAAACGGTGGGCTATAAACAAAATTATCCCAAGAATTACTGCAGTAGTTACAATGCATAGGAATTTAGGCAACTCCAATGGCTGGTAAATTCGGGACAGTTGATGGACATTAATTTTTGTTTGAGAGGGAAACCTGTTGAAGAATTTCTTAAAATTAATTGTAACTAAAACCAATTAGTGGTAGTGATTTTTTAGTGTTTCCCAAGTATGTCGGCAAGTAATCTAAGAAATTTCATGGTCTGTATCTTGAATCATTCATTTAAGTTAATTAATTTTGAATATTAACCTACGAAAAGCACCTCTTCATCTTTCACATCAATACCACATCAGAACAAAACCCAAGCAAGCCTTCAGCATAGGTACGACATCAGAACAAAATCCAAGCTATTCTTCACGGGATTTTGGGTGAACTTAGAGCTCTATTTCAGGAATAGATAACAAAAGCATTGATATGGGAATAAATATGGTGCTGAAGTAGTAAATCTGTAATATCTTACTATCTAGGAATTTCGCAAGATTATAACTTTTAAAAAAGCAACAGAAAGAAAGAAAGAAAAAAAGTATGAGAAATTAAATTAATCTAATTATAATTATTAACTTAAATATTTCATGCATTAGACAATACACTAGACACAATATAAGATTAAATACCCTCTTCTCCATTGTAGTGCTCAACTTAGTTTTCCTAAATTGAGGTCATAAATTATCAACCAGGGTCAGTAAACTGCTGAAGTGAGGTGCACTATATGTGCCTAGGTATCTGTTTCTCACTACGTTGTGTTTAGTGTTTTTATGATGTTTTTGGTTTTGTGGTTTTATGTCAAGGAAAAGAACTAAATGTTGAAAAAGAATAGTTGTTGGTCACACTAAAAGCAGAGAAAAACCTATACTAAAGAACATAAAATGCAGAGTTTGATAATGACTCATAGCAAGAAAATAAATCACAACCTAAAATCAATAACTCATAACATAAACTCATCCAATTCATTCATTAGAAATATGTTGGAATAGCTTGAGAAAAGGACAAGTTTAGTGAAAATTAGGTTCTCCTAAGTAAACAATCATCTTACAATATTACAAAGAATCTCATCCATGGCTAAAAGTTTATTGGAACACAATTGGAAAAAAGATTATTTGTAGCACAATAAGATTTCGACTCTGAATTAACTTGTAATGATAAGGTTAATCCATTCTGCAGCTCCACTTGTCACTACTAAGCCTTATTCGCAAGTTAGAGATTTTCTAAAATAGTTTTTGGGAAAAAGGCTTATTTTTGAAATTGCAAAAGATTGCAGAACAATCAAGGCCTGACGCAGGGCTAGGCCTGCAATACCCAGGACCATGCATACAAGAATGCACCTCTAAATTATCCCATATAAGAATGCATTTAACTCACTTACCAATTAACACTCCAATCTTGTTAATTTCATATTCTGGCAATCTCCATTCCTATGTGGAAGCTTGTTTAAAATTCCTGACAAATTCAACAACGATACCATTTGCATTCAGAAGAATAATTCACAATATACTAATCAAACCAACTGGGATACAGCTCAAGTCCAAAACTTCTAACCCAATCCCAAATTAAATACCTTCAATCATGAACTTTGAATGCTTCCTAAACCATTCACATGAGATTATATCCCAAAACTTCCACCATACTTTCATCAGGACTCATTCCCATTACATAGGGCTGAAATCACAAAACATGACTTTGTACAAAAGTTCATTTCCAATTCCATGAGTATAGACTTTCCATACTCATCATTCATATCGTCTTTCAATCCAAAACCATGCGCCTTTTCAAAATTTCATTTAATCAAACAAATGTACCTACCAGCGTTCTCAACTTTTATTTTTTCCATCGCTGGCAAATTCATCAATCCAATCTTCAGATTCTGCTTTGATGTAAAAGTGTGACAACAATACTCAATCCAGTAACCAAAGCTTGACAGGCATTGTTTTTCAGTCTTAATCCAATTACCATTCAATGGTTCCACCATTACAATTACTTTCTCATATGCTGAGTTCAATCAAAGAGTGCGCCCTTCAAATTGGCAGCTTATATAATTTAATTCCATACATTTGCCAACACATTACTTTTGGATTTAATTCTTAAACATTTCACTATTTTTAACAATGCTTCCATCACCAATACAACTTACCTGTTCAATTTCCTGTGATACTCTCTGGATTGCGCCTTCAGTATATGGACAGCGCCTTCTGGCATTTCATTTATGTGTCTGCACAATGTCATTGCTCCCAATTATATAGAACTCTTTCGCTCCACACTAAAGATCGATTCATTTCAATGATTCCAATAAACTGTGTAAATTCCTGCATGCAAACTCAATTAAAACCTGAACAGATTTCAACAAAAAAACCTCTACGCCCTTCTGAAAAACTTCATCACATGCATTGTTCAGAACCTACATTCAAAAATTCTTGACAGACCAAACTGCTTGTGCGTTGCTGAGCACGTAGGTTCGACTTCACTTTGTGAATACAATTCTTCATCGTGGTGTGTATTACAATCTACCGTTTAACTAACACATTAAGCAATTGGTGAAATCGATTTGAAATACTTATTTGAATTTAACCTTGATTCATCGCTTCCAAATTAGTTCAAACTGTATGCCCTCCTCCTGCGCTTTGATTTGGGTTTTCTGTCTTGTGCAATTCACGATCCCAACGGATGACCGCTTTATAAAGACTGTACCTGCGTCCTCATTTAAATGCGGCTTCATTTCTTACAACTTTTATATCTGAAATCGATCCATCACTTAACGCTGCCATTCAAGTCTTGTTATTGCAATATGAACTTAAAAACAGGTTGATTTCAAACTACAAAGATTTTGCCTGCGTTCTGTTCGAATGTAGTTTAATTGAAATTTTTTTTCATGAATATAAGTCAATCCCAACAGCAACCTAAATTCTCGATTTCCTTTAAATTTCCACAGAATTTATTATGAATCAATTACCGATTTCAATAAGAACCAACGCCCTTTGCACAAAATTCTTTGCACAGGATTAATCCTTTATGGAATTTCGATATTGGAACTTATAAACATTGAATCAACACACACCATTTGTCATACGGTTCACATACGAATTCAAAGCTCACTTATGCAGGAGTTAACCATACACAAACCAGTCCATTAAGGCGCATAATTCAAACAAATGCCTTCATATAACAAATAAAATACTTACAACTCTAGTATTTGCCGGATATTCAACATTAATGGCCTCACAATTGCCCGGAGGCTTACAAGCCTGGCTATCCAAGCCTCACCTTCAATCTCACACTCTCTCACAATCTCTAATGTTGTTTTTCTCACAAATCCCTTTCTTATTTATACAATTTTTAAAAATCATTTAATTAAATGCTCAATCCCTTAAAATCCTCAACAAACCCCTAAAACTCTCAACATCCCTAAAGGATAGGTTTTTATCCCTAAAATCCTTCAATTTATTAAATTTCCTCATATCCTTTTATTAATAAAAAGATATTTACATAAATCCTCACCTTCTCCTATTTAATTCAAATTAATTAATAAAATATTAGAAATCATCACACCCCATATTTACAAATTAATATAATCACACCCCATATTTACAAATGGAGAAAAAGGTCTTGATGCTCCTGCATCAGACTCCCCATGTAAGAAAATTCATGACCACCTGGTCATAAGTCTGGATATCTCCTCCTGGATCCCATAATTTATTTTGTAATCTTCCCGTGCTTGTTGATTGCGTCACTGTTGTTGCTATCTGCTGTTGTCTTCCAGGTTTCCATATTTTGTGTTGTAATGCTCCACCTGCTCTGCTCTTGCAGTCTTTCACTGTCATTCTCTTGTTGTTGCTCCTTTTCTTTCTTTCGGCTGTCTTTCTCTGGGATGTTTTTACCATTATGCTCCTTATCAACTCAATTTCTCTGTCCAGTATGTCCTCTGTCTGTTGATTGTTTCCATCCCTTGATTGCTCTTTTTCTGCTGCTGCTACTATAAATGTTGCCTCACATGTTGCTCTAGCTGTCAATATGAATGTTGCGGCCTCCCAATCTTCCTTTCCCTCTGCAACATTCCTTTGCTCACCATCTGCAATTTCTTCCTGATTATCATTGATGACAACTGCTTTGTCATCCTTCTTCAGCAATCTATCCCGGACATTCATCCTCTGTTCTTCCAATTTCCTCCTTTGAAAGTCTAATTCTCTATATAACTCAATGATTTTACTTGGAGTAGACTTTGGAAATTTTACACGATCTTCCATTTCTTCACATGGTATTTCTTCTGCTAAATCTTCCTTAACATCCTTCAGTAGATGTTCTTCTTCTTCTTCCAAACCTGCAATCACACACAAATCGTTAGTTTTAAAATCACAAGACCTTACGGTCTTGTTTGATGCTTCAGTCATCAAATCTTCGCGCTGCTTTGAATCATTCATATGATTCAACTCCTCCAGCTCTTCATCACTTTCAAAAAGTAATGGTCCACTCTCTGGGTAACATATTGAAACTTCAACATCTTCTTCAGCATTTTCCTTTCGCTGTAGCTCAACTGTTTCGAGCTTCTCCATCCTCTGCCTGGCATCAATAACCCGTTCAAGTTCCCTTAGTTCCTTTATCAACTGCATATTTACCTGATGATTCCACTTCTCTTGTAGTCTCTGCCACCTCAACTTCTTTCTCATGACATAACCACGCTTCTGGTCTTCCTCATTTCTTTGCAACATCTCCATTAACACTTCAAGCTAAACTGCTATCTCAGCCTTCTCCCTCTCATATTCCTCTTTTCTTAACTGTCTCTGTATGCCAATTGACTTGGCATCCTTCTTCTTTTGTCCTCTACTGTGGTTTATTTCAGAACCTCCGTTATGACTGTCACTAGTCATCATCTTTTCCATCTCTATGAGTTTCTTACTCACTTTACTATGAGTTGTACTAAAGCCTCTTCAGCAGCAAGTCCTGTCCTGCCGCCACTTACCTCACCAAGCCCTCCTCACTCGGTCTTTTGGCAAGAAATTGGTTCTCTATCTCCAGAACCTCCTTTGAGCATTTCCTTTTGCTCTTCCTGGGCTTCAACTCATCTGCATGTTCACAACTATCTTCCTTATCCAATCTCTATTGGATTTCCTCAAGGTTCTGCCACACCTATGCTTTCACCAGTTTTCTGTTAGAAATTTTAAACATGTCTTCTATGGATTTTCCTTTTGGGAGTTGCAAAAATACTTCTGCTTTAATGCAAAGACTACAATATTCAAATTCAAATAAACCCAGATCACCTTACCTTCAAGATCTCAATCTGATCTTGTCCTTCCATTCTCTCGCACTTCAATCTCATCATTCCTGCAATATGTTCCAACAAATCTTTATGCTTCCTCTGCACAAATTCACTGTCAATCAGATTTTAAAATCTGATCCTTTCTTCCAATCTTCTGACTTATCTGGAAAACTTCAGCTGTCAGCAATAATTCCTTCTTTGCTGAGTTTCTTCTTTGCTGCAACCATCAATCCTCAATCTGTTTCTTGTCAGTAAAAGCCAATTCAAAATTAAACAAACCAATACCTGCACGATTCTTTCTTCATTCAGCTGCATTCTGGTTGCTTGACTGTCAGATTAGAATATGATCTCCTTTGCCTGCATGCATATCTGCTACTTCATCATTCATCACACATTCAGAAATACATTCTAGTTCAACAAACCTTCTGTCTTCATTCAGAAACAACAAACATTATTTTTAACAGAGCCAGCTCTGATACCAAAATGACGCAGGGCTAGGCCTGCAATACCCAGGACCATGCATACAAGAATGCACCTCTAAATTATCCCATATAAGAATGCATTTAACTCACTTACCAATTAACACTCCAATCTTGTTAATTTCATATTCTGGCAATCTCCATTCCTATGTGGAAGCTTGTTTAAAATTCCTGACAAATTCAACAACTATACCATTTGCATTCAGAAGAATAATTCACAATATACTAATCAAACCAACTGGGATACAACTCAAGTCCAAAACTTCTAACCCAATCCCAAATTAAATACCTTCAATCATGAACTTTGAATGCTTCCTAAACCATTCACATGAGATTATATCCCAAAACTTCCACCATACTTTCATCAGGACTCATTCCCATTACATAGGGCTGAAATCACAAAACATGACTTTGTACAAAAGTTCATTTCTAATTCCATGAGTATAGACTTTCCATACTCATCATTCATATCGTCTTTCAATCCAAAACCATGCGCCTTTTCAAAATTTCATTTAATCAAACAAATGTACCTACCAGCATTCTCAACTTTTATTTTTTCCATCGCTGGCAAATTCATCAATCCAATCTTCAGATTCTGCTTTGATGTAAAAGTGTGACAACAATACTCAATCCAGTAACCAAAGCTTGACAGGCATTGTTTTTCAGTCTTAATCCAATTACCATTCAATGGTTCCACCATTACAATTACTTTCTCATATGCTGAGTTCAATCAAAGAGTGCGCCCTTCAAATTGGCAGCTTATATAATTTAATTCCATACATTCGCCAACACATTACTTTTGGATTTAATTCTTAAACATTTCACTGTTTTTAACAATGCTTCCATCACCAATACAACTTACCTGTTCAATTTCCTGTGATAATCTCTGGATTGCGCCTTCAGTATATGGACAGCGCCTTCTGGCATTTCATTTCTGTGTCTGCACAATGTCATTGCTCCCAATTATATAGAACTCTTTCGCTCCACACTAAAGATCGATTCATTTCAATGATTCCAATAAACTATGTAAATTCCTGCATGCAAACTCAATTAAAACCTGAACAGATTTCAACAAAAAAACCTCTACGCCCTTCTGAAAAACTTCATCACATGCATTGTTCAGAACCTGCATTCAACAATTCTTGACAGACCAAACTGCTTGTGCATTGCTGAGCACGTAGGTTCGACTTCACTTTGTGAATACAATTCTTCATCGTGGTGTGTATTACAATCTACCGTTTAACTAACACATTAAGCAATTGGTGAAATCGATTTGAAATACTTATTTGAATTTAACCTTGATTCATCGCTTCCAAATTAGTTCAAACTGTACGCCCTCCTCCTGCGCTTTGATTTGGGTTTTCTGTCTTGTGCAATCCACGATCCCAACGGATGACCGCTTTATAAAGACTGTACCTGCGTCCTCATTTAAATGTGGCTTCATTTCTTACAACTTTTATATCTGAAATCGATCCATCACTTAACGCTGCCATTCAAGTCTTATTATTGCAATATGAACTTAAAAACAGGTCGATTTCAAACCACAAAGATTTTGCCTGCGTTCTGTTCGAATGTAGTTTAATTGAAAATTTTTTTCATGAATATAAGTCAATCCCAACAACAACCTAAATTCTCGATTTCCTTTAAATTTCCACAGAATTTATTATGAATCAATTACCGATTTCAATAAGAACCAACGCCCTTTGCACAGGATTAATCCTTTGTGGAATTTCGATATTGGAACTTATAAACATTGAATCAACACACACCATTTGTCATACGGTTCACATACGAATTCAAAGCTCACTTATGCAGGAGTTAACCATACACAAACCAGTCCATTAAGGCGCATAATTCAAACAAATGCCTTCATATAACAAATAAAATACTTACAACTCTAGTATTTGCCGGATATTCAACATTAATGGCCTCACAATTGCCTGGAGGCTTACAAGCCTGGCTATCCAAGCCTCACCTTCAATCTCACACTCTCTCACAATCTCTAATGTTGTTTTTCTCACAAATCCCTTTCTTATTTATACAATTTTTAAAAAATCATAACATTAAATGCTCAATCCCTTAAATCCTCAACAAACCCCTAAATCTCTCAACATCCCTAAAGGATAGGTTTTTATCCCTAAAATCCTTCAATTTATTAAATTTCCTCATATCCTTTTATTAATAAAAAGATATTTACATAAATCCTCACCTTCTCCTATTTAATTCAAATTAATTAATAAAATATTAAAAATCATCACACCCCATATTTACAAATTAATATTATCACACCCCATATTTACAAATGGAGAAAAAGGTCTTGATGCTCCTGCATCAAGGCCTTAAACTGATATCATTAACTCATTCCTTTCCATATGATGATGCATTAATAGAAATTCAGAACAAGATTAGTTTGTAAACAACGAAGACCGTGAAGTCTAATTTTTATAGTTAATACAAATTAAAGAACAATGGATAACACTGAACTAGAATGCAATTGATCAAACTTGAAACACAGTGATCACAACTAAACTAGAATGCTTTTTAGCCTAACTTTGAAATACAATGAACTGGAACTGAACTAGAATGCCACTAATCTAACTTAAAGTACAGTGAATAGATTTATACTAGAGTGCCATTATCAAACTTGAAACACAGCGAAAAAATTAAACTAGAGTGACATCTACCTCCGGAGTGTTTCAACTGAACTAAAATGCAACTAATTCTATGAAATGTTTCAGCTTTGTCTCATTCGGAATTAGTGGTATTTTGGAATAATTTATGGAATAGGACTAGCTGAAACATGTTATGTAAATGAGCATGAAAGCATACAATTCAACAAAACACAACAAAGATCTAAAACACTAGAGCTATGTCTCACCCAGGGTTAGTGATATTTTGGAAGAGTTTATAGGAACAAAACTAGCTGTAACAACTGATGTAATTGAGCAAAAAATCATAAAGTTCAGAGAAATGCAACTAATTCGTAAATACTATAGTTATATCTCATCCCCTATTAGTGGTATTTTGGAATAGTTTGTAAGGATAATACTAACTGTGGCATCCGCTGCAAGTAAGTATAAAAACACAAAGTTCAGAAAATTGATTAAACTAAGAATGAAACAAGGCTAAGTTACTTATCTAAACCATATGAACAAAGCTTCTCAGGTAGCAGGGGCCCTATACCACTAGATTAGCACCCAAATATACTCAATAATGGCTCAGATCTTGCAATAAAGTGATGCTTCTTTCATTAAAGGAGAAATTCTTCAAAACAGAGTATTACGGTCTTCTGAGATCTAGCAATAAAACATAAATCTAGCTAGTTGTTTCTCGGTCTCCCGAGCCATACTTATAACAAAATTACATAATTGTCTTTGAGATAAAATAGGAATAATTGTATTTCCAAACTAAAATAAAACTAGGACTCTGGTGGTGGCCTCATTCTATGATTAAGGACATTTGTACAATCCTTGTCCTATTAGAAGTCAGTGTCCTAGTTTTGGTTTCCCACGCGCATAACCACCTGTAGACTCGAGCTCAGACTTCGTGGAGAGAAAGAAATGATGGGGGAGTGATGTGGAATACGACCATATGTGTTTTTCCTTGAGGTGACACCTGGAACCTGCGTAAACATGAAGATAGCTGTGGAATAGGTGATTGGCTACAGAATGACTGCGTTTTGTAGTGGAGTCTAGTCAAAAATTGCTACAATAACAAAATCATGAAAACATAGCAAGTTAGTCATTATATACATTCTTAAAGTAATCATAATTAATCCTATTGATAATTTAAGCCTGTAATTGATGAGGGACAAAGAAAATTAAGTGAAATGTGGTGGAAAAGAAGGACATCTTTGGGGCTCAACATACTCCCACTGCAAGGCTTTTACATGTCCTCATGCAACTATTCCATGTACTCTGAGACCTCTGCTAGGACATCTAAGCCTCTTCTTCTGCTTTTCCTGACAGTCAAAGGCCTTCTGGGCTTCCTTATGACTAACTTGAATCTCAAATTTGTAAGTGCCCTGCTTAACTTTTTGTTTTTATTCTTCAATCTTTCACTGGCCTTGTACAAATTTTTCATTTGTAGAGACAAAGTTGTGTTCATATCACCCTTCAGCTTAACCCGCTCCCTTAAAATTTCATCCTCATTCTTAATATGCCTATTGAGTACTTCTAACTCATATTTATCTCTTCTTAGCATATCAATTGTAGATTCTGGTGGACTAGGACTTCTGTCTCTATTTTCTAAAGCTCTCTTCTCTAGTGTCTCAACATAATTGTAAATTTCTTGTTGTGATGGGTCTATTTCAGGAGCTCCTTCATCAAAATCCTCCTCATATTGATAGTTAGGTGATCTAGAAGTAGGTGTTTCTTCATCCTCAATGTTTATGATTCTAGTTTTTCTAACCTATGTTTTCTTCCGTAATCCTCTAAGCATGTGGCTTCATCTTGGTTGAGATGGCCCTTCTCCTATGTCTTTGGCATATTTTCTTATTATTCTCTCCTTCTTAAGCTGCTTCTTAATTTGAGCCAATTTCTCAGAAATCATCTCTTCACTGTCCTCTTGTATTGATTTACCAGTTTTAGTTTCAACAACTTTGGAAATTTCCTTTCTTCTGCTTCTTCTTATGGGTTTGCTTTTGGGTGGAGATTCCTTGGGTTCCTCAAAGTGATTCCTCACTAGAAACTCATCCCAATTATCTCCTATTTTTCCAAAATGGTGTTCAATTAAGATTTTGACTAACCCATGGTGATACAAGGTTGTTTCCAGAAATTGAACCCTCTTTTGAACATTTGAGGCCATTCTCTTTAAGCCATGAAGTAAGAAAAAGGGAAAATTGATTTCTTCTTCTAAGAAACGTATCATTAACCGAATATGATAAACATAGAGGGTACCAAATATTCCTTCACAAGTTATAAATTTTTGCAAAATGAGAAACATGTTCCTCCATTTATTCTTCAGTGCCAAGCTAAGAATACCTTTCTTAAAAATGGAAACATCCATACCTGGTGCTTTGAGTATTTGCCTCCATGCCTCGTTATGAAATTCCCTATTTTTGAACCACTTTTCTCCTTGCCTGCGTTATTCCATTGCTTCTGCAATGAAAGCCTCTGTAATGAAGGACCGTGCAAATGTTTTAGTCACCTCTTTGTGAAAACCATTGAATTTTTCTAAAAATTACAACCACCCAGCCTGTTGTAGCATTTCTCTGATTTGTGGATAACCTTCCAAGTACTTGGTTCCAACTGGTTTAGTTCTTACTATGAGACCCATAACTTATCTTTTCAACCTTCAAATTACTACTCCTCTGCTCACATTGAAAATGGCTATTAAAGAGATGTTTTTACTCCACAGATGTTTCCTCTATTTTACAGGCCGGAATGGCTAAGAATTGGCTACGGAACTCTGCTCACGGTGAAAATGGTTGTTTACTCCACGGATGTTTCCTCTATTTTATAGACCGGAATGGCTAAGAAGTGGCTGCGGAAAGAAATGATATGGAGTAGTTATGAAATGAGTATAATGCGGTGAGGGTGATTCACACGGATTAATGAGTTGAGAGTTATCACGGAAGAAAAGACCGCAGGGATATTTCGTGAGAAATTCAAAATCATCATTAAATACTTTGGCCTAGTGACATGACTGATTAAATCACTTCAGTACTTAACCGTTAAGTTTTAAATGATGATCAGATATGGCAAGATGGAAGGTATTTTGTCCAAAGTTTTTATGATATGTTTGATAGGAATGATCAACACGACTAATTAAAATAACCTTTTTGAATCATACATGACTTAACTATGCTAAACTTTCATTATCTGTCACTATAATAATTTCATAACTTTTACCGTTGCCTTTCCTTTGATTTTTTTCCTTTTGGTTTTGATATGCCTTGACCTCCTTTGAAAATCATTGATCTTTAGTCCTCATAACTCCTTTGATTTTTCTTGTTTTCTTGGATATGCAGGATCAATTTGCTGCTCAATCAAGTGATTACTGGATAGTGCCTTCAGGATCTCTGGTTGCAGAATGTCTGACTAGCTGCAGAATGTCTGACTGGCTACAGAATGTCTGACTGATTGCAGAATGTACTTGTAGAAGTCTTAAAACATGCAATGGAAAGGTTTGAAGCATGAATGGAATGTTTATATGAAATGAGTTAAAAATGGATCATGAAGTATGGTGTAATGGAGTATGGGTGAAGTGAATAATGGAATGAAATGAATCTCAATTATGAAGTGGAGTGAAGTATGGAAAATGACCTGCAACTTATGATCTGTATTTTTCAATTGCAGAAAGAAATCAATCTTAAAACTCTGAGATGAAAATGACGTGGACCATGGAAGGAAATGGATGAAGTATAGATGAATGAAATGAAATGGAGTATGGATGAATGGAATGAAATGAATCATAAGTGAAATATGGGTTTGCACTTATGATTTTGTAATAGCTGCTTGCAGAAAAAGAACAAATTTGAAAAGCTAAAGTGTTAGAAAGATTCTGATTTTCACTCTATCTTTTCTGTATAAACATGTTAATCAGTGATTACCTCTCTCTTTTTTTTTTAATGCTTTTGAATTCATAAAATTCAACTAAGTTGATGAAGAAGAAAAATTCTTCTTCATTAACTTCACATCACTATTTTCTTGAAATCTCTTGACAAATTCTTCTCTTGAAAGTGGCTTGTGATACAGCTTCAATATATGACCATTTACAAGAAAAGTGACCTTCTCTTCATCTATTGTTCTGATTTTTATTGCTCCATTGTCAAAAATTCTTATGATTTCATAATGCCCAAGCCAATGTGTTTGGAATTTACCTTGGAAATCCTTGAACTTCGAATCAAAAAAGAGAGCCCAGTCACCTTCTTTGAACTTCTTTTCCTTGATGTAATTTTCATGCCATCTAGTCCTTTGCTGTTGGACTATACTTGTTTTTTGAACTACATCTTGTCTGATCTCATCTAATTCATTAATCTGCTCCAATCTATGCTTTTGTGCCTCTGTTAGATCAAGTCCTAGCTGAACTGGCATTTTGAAAGTTTGAATCTAGAACTCTATGGGAAACAAAACTTGCTTTCCATAAACAAGTTCATAAGGATTATGGCTTGTTGTTCTCCTCCATGTAGTTCTATAGGCCCATAAGGCTTCAAGAAGCCTATCTTCCCAATCTCTTCTATGGAAATGAACAGTCTTCGTTAGGATCCCTTCAATGACCTTATTAGTAGATTCCACTTGACCATTTTCTTGTGGATGATAGGGAGTATATCTTATATGTCTAATTTTGTACCTCTCCATGATTTGTTCCACTAGCTCTTATGTAAATTGAGCTCCTTGATATGTAACAATCTCCCTTGGGACACCAAAACGAGTAAAAATATCCTCAAAAAGAAAATTAACTACAGATGCTTCAATAGCAGAAAGTAATGGCTTAGCCTCTACCCATTTGGTAACATAATCAGTGCAAACTAATATATATTTCTTTTGCCTTGATGGAGGAATAATAGGTCCTACAAAATCTAAAGCCCATTTTTCAAAAGGTTCAATATGTACCTGAGGCTGCAATGGCATCTCACCTGAAGGAGAAGGTTTCCCTACCCTTTGGCAACTGTCACACCTTTTGACATACTCTTTAGCATCTTTAAAAAGGGATGGCCAATAGTATCCTAAATGAAGGATCTTATAAGCTGTTCTTTTATCAGCAAAGTGTCCACCACAAGGTTCATCATGACATGCCTTGAGGATCTCAGGCATCTCATCTTCTCGAACACATCTCCTAATGATAAAATCTGGACTTGTTTTGTATAACTCATTAGCAACCCATGAATATTTTGCACTGTCATAAATGATCTTTATTTTGTCTCTTGCATTCATTATTGAAGGAAATTTCCCTGAAACTAAATAATTAGCAATGTTAGCAAACCAAGGAGTTTGAGTAGAAATTGCAAAAAGATATTCATCAGGAAATTGATCTTCAACTGGAGTGTCATCTTTGATGTTTTGGAGTCTAGATAGGAAATCAGCTACTGTGTTTTGTTTTCCAGGCCTATCTAGAATGGTAATGTTGAATTCTTGTAAAAACAATAACCATCTTATGACTCTGCCATTAGTAATTGAGTTGTTCATTAAGTATCTAATTGTAGAATGATCAGTGTGAAAAAAAGTTTCATAGCCTGTTATATAGTGTGTAAATTTGTTTATGGCATGAACAACAGCTAAAAACTCTTTTTCAGTTACAGTATAGTTTAACTCTGCAGGAGTCAAATTTTTACTGGTATAGTAGATGGCATAAGGAATCAGGTCTTTTTGTCCCAATATTGCTCCTAGAGTTGTATCAGAGGCATCTGTTGAAATATGAAAAGGTAACTTCCAGTTAGGTCCCCTTAAAATATGTGCTTCAGAAATTTTTGTCTTCAGGGTCTCAAAGGCTAACTGACAATCAGAATTCCATTTGAATTCACAATCTTTGGTAACTAATTTGAAGAGTGGAGATGGTATCTTGGTGAAGTTTTCTATAAATCTTCGATAATATCCTGTGAATCCTAGAAAAATCCTAACATCTTTTTGACAACTTGGAATAGATAAGTTAGAGATGACTTCAACTTTTGACTCATCAACTCTAATCCCATCCCCTGAAATGTGATTTCCTAAAACAATTCCTTCAGTAAACATCATAAAACACTTCTCATGACTAAGTGAAATATTTGCTTCTTTACATCTCTTTAAAAAATTTTCCAAGTTTGTTAAGGCTTCTTCAAATGTGTTTCCATAAACTGTGAAATCATCCATATATACCTCTACACAATCATGTATTAGATCTGAAAAGATTCCTAGTACTGCCCTTTGAAATGTTGTAGGTGCATTGCATAATCCAAATGGCAATACTCGGTAAGCATAGGTACCCCAAGGACAGGTAAATGTGGTTTTGTCTTGATCTTCAAGTGCTACTTGAATTTGGTTATAACCACTAAACCCATCTAGAAATGAAAAGTACTTTTTGCCAGCTAATGTATCTAATACCTGATCTATGAAAGGTAAGGGAAAATGATCTTTAAGAGTAGCTTTGTTTAATTCCTGGTAGTTAATACATACCCTCAATTTACCATTTTTCTTTGGCACAATTACCAGAGGAGAAACCCACTAACTATTTGAAATGGGATAGATAAAGTTAACATTTAACAATTTCTGCAGTTCTTCCTTAAAAATATCCCTAAAATTTGGATTCATCCGTCTTTGAGGTTGTCTGATTGGTTTACAATTTTCCTCTATATAGATGTGATGAGTGCAAGTCTTGGGGCTTATCCCTTTCATATCAATGTACTCCCATACATATGCAGAAGAATGTCTCTGTAATATCTTGACTAGCTCTTCTTGTTGAGATTTCTCTAGGTTCTTGTTTATGTTTAAAGTTTTGCCTGGAAATATATCAATTGTAGAGCTTCCAAATTTATCCATGGAGTAAAGAGACATCTGTCTTGATGATAAAAACTCAATGTTGGATTCTTCTTGAAATTGTTCATGTTTGTATTCTGAAGAGGATTCAAAGTTTTCTAAGGTATTCAGAATCTAGCTATCTTCACTAATTTCTGAAATTGTGAAGAGAGTTTGTAAGTATTCTTCATCCTCTATCCATTGAGTATCATCTAATTCTGTAATTATTTTTTCTGGAGAATACAAAGTAAATTTCTTGGTTGAACTACCATCAGAGATGTACATATCATCGGATCTACAACTAATGAAAGCATCAGATGTAGCTAACCAAGGTCTTCCTAATATAATAGGGTGTCCTCCTAGATTATTCTTAGGAGTTAGGATCATAAAATCCACAGGATACTCCCAAGAATCTAGGGACACCAGAATGTCTTCTATTACCCCATCAGTTTTGATCACAGATCTGTTTTCTAATTGTAATAATGTGGGTGTAAAAAGAAGATTAGGAAGTTTCAGTTTATCCCTGATTTGTCTACTCATGATATTTATTGCTGCTCCTAAATCAAAAAGTGTGTTTTGGATCTCAATTCCATTGATGTGAATTTTAACAACTGGATTTCCTGGGTCTAGATACTTTGGAATAGCCATCTTACCCATCATGATATCTGTTATTTTTCCTGCCAGTTGAATTTTCTTTATCTCTCTTATTCTTTTTCCGGTTTTCTTCATGCTCAACTCCTTTATTGTCTTTGCTAAGATTGGAATTTCATTGATGGCTTGTAATAATGGGATCTTAATACAAACATTTCTCAGCTCATCTAGGAAATCATAATTAGGCACCATAATTTGTTTTTCTATACCCCTATCAATTTGTAATCTTTCTGGAAAGGGGGGTGTAGAAGTGGATGTTGATGGCTGCTCTAATATAGGAGTTGAAATTATTGGTTCTTTTTGTTTTGATTTTTCAATGTTTGAGTCTTGGAAAGTTGTGTTCTCTTCAAGACTTTTATTTACCTGTAGAGAATCTTCCTCAGAATTTTTTTGCTCTTGTATGATTATAGAAGGTTTCCTCTTTTCAAGTATTCTTCCAGACCTAAGTTGAACATCACTAAGGTCTAAAGGAGTGATCAAATAAGTTGGAAATTGTTAGCCTTCTATCATGTATGTGTTCTGAGGATTTTTATTTTTGGGGTTTGGTATGGGTTGGGCAGGCAACTGATTTGTTTTTTGAGGAAATGGTAATGGAAGTGGTTGATTTTGATGTTGTGGATTTTGAGGATTTGGTTGAGGATTTTGTTGAAAATTTTTTTGAGGAGGGAAATGTGGATATGGTGGATAGGATGGTAAATATTGGTAATACTGAGAGTATCTTCCATAGGGATTTTGTGCTCCTTGCACCCAAGTTTGTGATTGATTTTGAAATTGGGACCAAGGTTGCTGCCAAGAATTCCAATTTGGTGGGGGTTGGTTATACAACTGATCATGAAATCCTTGTGTTTGAGGTCCTTACCAAGGCCTCCTGGAGACAAAATTGAAAGATTCTGTGGAACTTGTAGGAGTTTCTTCTTGAAAGACAGCTTTAAGACCAGGAAGTGAAGGACAACTCTTGGTCTCATTTTTTTCTGAAAAAATTACACAAGTCCCTACAACTTTTGCATCCAGAGGGCACTCTCTCAAGGCATGTTTCTTTCTACATTTGGGACAAAAGATTGCTAAGGCATCAGATTCAGATTTTTTCTTTTTTTGTAACTTAAGGGTGTCTATTTGTTCACTAAGACTCCCTGAGATATCATATTTGAATTCGTCAAGCATATGTCTTATTTCTGCCCTACTTACTGTCCCAGAAGCAGACTTGCCCTTGCAAGAGTAGGATCTCTTGGTCCTTTTACAATTTTAGATTTCCCTCTTGAAAGGTTGATACATAATTCAGCTATTTCAGGTAATGTGAGCTGAGATATATCCCATTTTCCCATCATGTTAAGGATATCTAACCATTCATCCCTAATTATCTTCAACAAGAGAGCTTTCAAGGTGTCTTAGTCTAGGTTTTCCATTTTTGCTCTTTTAATGTTGTAGTTAAATCTCTCCAACAAATCTTCCAAATTTTCATCCTCTTTTTGTAACATTTTAAACACTTCCTCCTTATGGTTGACTGGCATACATTAATCCAAATACCTCTCTAGAAATTCTTGTTTCATGTCTTCCCATGTCCTAATAGAACTATTGATCAAACTCATAAACCACTTCAATGCTGCTCCTTTCAATGTTGAAGGAAATAGTTTAAGTTTTTGAGCATCTTGTAAGTATTCATAGGTTCTACATAGGAATTCAAATTCAAATAGGAAGGTTTCAAGATCTTCACTTTTAATTCCATAAAAGTTTGGAAGGACAGAGGGTGAAATTTTTTTCATAGTTGTATTCGTTTCTTCATCTACTATAGGAAACCCAAAAGAGCTTCCCATTTCTCTTCTACCTCTTCCTCTGTCTCCATCTCCTTCTACACCTCTACCTCCTTCTCCTCTACCTCTACCTCTACCCCCTCCAAATAGTGTGTGTTCTCCATTAAAAACTCCTCTTCCCCCTTCTTCTGCCATAGTTGATTCTTCTGTGGAAGTTGAAAGGTTTAAGTCCCTAGTAGGGGTTCCTGAATCTTCTTCCAAGACAGGTTCAGTGGGTAAAGTGGAAGGTCTTTCTAATGTAATATCTGATCTTAAGTCCTCTGGAAGTCTAGTATCAGTAAAGGATGGAATGTGGGTTTGAGTTGGAGGTGTGATGGCTCTTGGTCTTGATGAAACAAGTGGTGTCCTAGGAATCAAGCTTCTGCTTCTTATGAATCTACCGCTTGAATCTCTTTCTCTACGCATGTCATTGTTTTTTGGAGGTAAGAAACAAAACTACCTAGTTTTCACTTCCCCGGCAATGATGCCAAAATTTAGTGCTCAACTTAGTTTTTCTAAATTGAGGTCATAAATTATCAACCAGGGTCAGTAAACTGTTGAAGTGAGGGGCACTATATGTGCCTAGGTATATGTTTCTCACTACGTTGTGTTTAGTGTTTTTATGATGTTTTTGGTTTTGTGGTTTTATGTTAAGAAGGAAAATAACTAAATGTTGAAAAAGAACAGTTGTTGGTCACACTAAAATCAGAGAAAAACCTATAATAAACAACAGAAAATGCAGAGTTTGATAATGACTCATAGCAAGAAAATAAATCACAACCTAAACTCAATAACTCATAACATAAACTCATCCAATTCATTCATTAGAAATATGTTGGAATAGCTTGAGAAAAGGACAAGTTTAGTGCAAATTAGGTTCTCTTAAGTAAACAACCATCTTACAATATTACAAATAATGTCATCCATGGCTAAGATTTTATTGGAACACAATTGGAAAAAAGATTATTTGTAGCACAATAAGATTTCTACTCTGAATTAACTTGTAATGGTAAGGTTAAACCATTCTATAGCTCCACTTGTCACTACTAAGCCTTATTCGCAAGTTATAGATTTTCTAAAACAGTTTTTGTGAAAAAGGCTTATTTGTGAAATTGCAAAAGATTGCAGAACAATCAAGGACTTAAACTCATATCACTAACTCATTCCTGTCCATATGATGATGCATTAATAGAAAGTCAGAACAAGATTAGTTTGTAAACAATGAAGGTCGTGAAGTCTAATTTTGAAATTTAATACAACTTAAAGGACAATGGATAACACTGAACTAGAATGCAATTGATCAAACTTGAAACACAGTGATCACAACTAAACTAGAATGCTTTTTAGCCTAACTTTGAAATACAGTGAACTGGAACTGAACTAGAATGTCACTAATCTAACTTAAAGTACAGTTAACAGAGTTATACTAGAGTGCCATTATCAAACTTGAAACATAGTTACAGAATTAAACTAGAGTGACATCTACCTCCGGCGTGTTTCAACTGAACTAAAATGCAACTAATTCTATGAAATGTTTCAGCTCTCTCTCATTCGGAATTAGTGGTATTTTGGAATAATTTATGGAACAGAACTGGCTGCAACACATTATGTAAATGAGCATGAAAGCATACAATTCAACAAAACACAACAAATCTCTAAAACACCACAGCTATGTCTCACCCAGGGTTAGTGATATTTTGGAAGAGTTTATAGGAACAAGACTAGTTGTAACGACTGATGTAATTGAGCACAAAATCATAAAGTTCAGAGAAATGCAACTAATTCCTAAATAGTGCAGTTATATATCATCCCCTATTAGTGGTATTTTGGAATAGTTTGTAAGGATAATACTAACTGTGGCATCCGCTGCAAGTAAGTATAAAAACACAAAGTTCAGAAAATTGATTAAACTAAGAATGAAACAAGGCTAAGTTACTTATCTAAAACATATGAACAAAGCTTCTCAGGTAGCAGGGGCCCTCTACCACCGGATTAGCACGCAAATCTACTCAATATTGACTTAGCTCTTGCAATAAAGTGATGCTTCTTTCATTAAAGAAGAAATTCTTCAAAACAGAGTATTACGGTCTTCTGAGATCTAGCAATGAAACATAAATCTAGCTAGTTGTTTCTCGGTCTCCCAAGCCATACTTATAACAAAATTACATAACTGTCTTTGAGATAAAACAGGAATAATTGTCATTCCAAACTAAAATCAAACTAGGACTCTATTGGTGGCCTCATTCTATGATTAAGGACATCTGTACAGTCCTTGTCCTATTAGAAGTCTGTCTCCTAGTTTTGGTTTCCCACGTGCATAACCACCTGTAGACTCGAGCTTAGACTTCTTGGAGAGAAAGAAATGATGGGGGAGTGATGTGGAATATGACGATATTTGTTTTTCCTTGAGGTGACACCTAGAACCTGCGTAAACATGAAGATAGCTGCAGAATAGGCGACTGGCTACAGAATGATTGCGTTCTGTAGTCGAGTCTAGTCAAAAATTTCTACAAAAACAAAATCATGAAAACATAGCAAGTTAGTCATTATATACATTCTTAAAGTAATCGTAATTAATCCTATTGATCATTTAAGCCTGTAATTGATGAGGGACAAAGAAAATGAAGTGAAATGTGGTGGAAAAGAAGGACATATTTGGGGCTCAGCATCCATCTCTAGCATCTTTTCCTTTTAATGATCGTTCATTTGCTTCTTTTTTCCAATTTTTGATAGGAAATTCCTCCCAAGCATAACACAATTTTTCTCCAAGTTTTTAATGGCTTTACTTGTATGCCACAAGGTAGAGACAATATCTATTAGAGATACTCGTGTCTTATCAATCTCCCTCATGGGATCTGGGTGTGAAATGGATCCTGGATCCAGGGATCTTACATATGAATGAATCCAAATTTTGCGAACATGGCCCCAAGCAGAATTGGTAATAATAATGACCAATGTGCTGACCTACTACTGCTAAATAAATTGAGGTACATTAGATAACATTTGGTGCAATTTGGTTGGAGATTTATGTCAGCCATTCCCAATTTAATTTTGATTCAATTCAGTGAATTTCAATCTCAAATTACCCCAACACTTTAAATAAACTAATGGCCACATGCATAGTTTAACTCGGATCAGATTTATTCTAATTTCTTGGCAACATGAAGTACTCTGATTAACGGATAACTTACAAGTACTCACAGCCCCATCACCTCTTGGTCGGTGATTTTCTTCATTTATAGGCAATAAAATTGTGCGTTTCTTAACAAAATACCAAAAAGAAATCAATCCAACAAATAAATGAAATCAATGAACTTTTAAAATCACATGAGGGATTTGATTTGGTAGTAGGCATTACACTGCCCAAAAAGTTCTAATATTTCTGAGGTCTGCGCCACCCAATTGTTATGTCAGAAACGACAATGCAGTTGCAAGTTTCAGCTGAATTTTTAAAAATAGATACCCATCAGACCTGGCACCTAAGCCCATTCAAATCGGTGTTATACAGTGTAGCTCCAAAGCTCCAGGCGCGTTTCTGGAAAAAACTGAAATAAAACATCTCACAACACGCCTTATTCCAGATCTCCGTCTTCGTTCGACCTAACCGATTGCTCGAATCCTGCATCCATGATAACCCCTCGCATAACATGGAAAATTATTTTCCTCGCCACATGTCAGTGGCTTCGCAGCTTATTTTATTAAAAAACATGACTCTGGTAGAATCCCGACCTAGCTGCAACCTGAATCCAGACAAAGACTCCACATCTAGCTGGTTGTTTAATGACACTGACTTCGAGGGAAAATGTAAAGGAACTGCACTAAAACCCAATATTATTGATACAATGGCTATTGTATTAGTAGACGTCGAATTCATAGAGACTTCTTTAGTAAAATTTCCGTCTATTGCCTTGATCCCGCTTACCATTTTCGGTTCCAAAATTCGTTGGAAATATTGCTCCGAGGGGATGAAAAATGGTAAATGGAAGATCGAAAGGCAGCATTCCAACCATAAATTCACTGGACTCTCCAAACCCAGGTGGATCGTCGATAGGGCCAGGGTTTTGGTGCTTGAAGAAATGCCGGTTTAGTCTTTTCAGGTTTAGGTAGACCGCGCTGCCGTTTTCTGATGCTGCCAAAAGATTGAATGTGAAGAATAACAACAACAGAATGGAAAAAAATGCAATGGATAATGAAATTTATTTGTAAAAGAATTTAACTGTAAAAGGCATAGGTTGAACCGTTTTTGCAGGCATGGCAGATGAGCTCAACTGTCTCCTTTGTTCCATGACAATGCTGGTCAGAGGGATCGATGGAATTCGTTTGAAATGTTGCAAGAACACTTCGAAACTGGAAAATTTATACAAAAATTTGAGGTGGAGAGGCCAATGGACTAGATGCTCAGGAAATCACCTCCAAATTCCAAGCCCCAATCTCCAACCAATAAAAAATGGGGCGAATTCCTCCAACTTACAAGCCCCAACTAGTAAAAAATGGGGTGAAATCCGCTCCAAACGAGAAAATCGAGAGGCTAATGCAGGGTGGAAGGTTTGTGCGCATTTATTTTTTTGGACTAACATCTAATAATTAATTGTTTTTTAAATAATTATAGGGCTAATTTTATAAAACTATACAAAAGGGGTTTTATATTAAAAATTCGCCCCTCTAAAATTTAAAACCCTTTAAAATTTGCCTTTGGGCTAGAATTTGCCCCTAAAATTTTCTCTGATGTCGAGACTATATTGCAGATGTTCAATATGCAGGATAGTAAACCGGTGAATGTTCCTATTCCTATAGGTGTAAAGTTGTATGTTGAATAGTGTCCCAAGACACAAGAAGAAGAGGAGGATATGTCCCATGTTCCATATGCAAGTGCAGTGGGTAGTCTAATGTATGAAATGGTCTGTACTAGACCAAACATTGCACATGTAGTGGGAATATTGAGCAGGTTTATGTCAAACCCAGGGACGGAGCATTTGACAGCAATGAAGTGAGTTTTTAGATATTTACGTGGCACTAGTGATTATGGCTTCTGCTACTAGGGAAGACCAGGATTGGAAAGAATGTTGGACATTCATGGTTTTGTTGATGCCGACTGGGCTGGAGATCTAGACCAAAGAAGATCTACAAATCGGTATGTGTTTAACCTATTTGGAGGCGCAGTTATTTGGATGAGTAAAAGACAGTCTGTAGTGGCTCTTTCAACTACAAAGGAAGAATACATAGCAGCCACTCATGCAAGCAAGGAAGCAATTCGATTGCAGAGATTGTGTTCAAGTATGGGGTTGGTATAGCAAGCTATAAGGATAGACTGTGATAGCCAAAGTGCAATTTTCTTAGCTAAGAACCATGCTTACCATTCAAAGACAAAGCACATTGATGTTCAATATCACTTTGTTAGAGATATGGTTGAGGCTAAAAGGGTGTTGCTGGTAAAGGTGGACACTTTGAAGAATGTTGAAGATGCATTGACGAAGTCTATGAGAACTCAGAAGTTCTCTTGGTGTAAAGAAACAATGGGTGTTGAAGAATTGGCCCAATGACTAAGCGCTCCTGTTGCCCCCTGTGGAAAGAAAACAACAAGTGGGAGAATGTTGGGTACGTGTTATATTCTTTCCACAACTAGCCCCACACGCTATATGTTGTGTCGGGTGCAGCAGTGGGGTCACAAGGGGGGAGGCAGCCCCCACTGTTGGAATCTGGGGCAGCGCCCTGGCGAATATTTTTTTGGTGTGCGGACCCACTCATAGGCGGACCCACCCATGTTTTGTGCATGAGTTTGCACATGGTTTTGGGGTACAATGGTTTTCGTCCCCTGGTATTTTGTAGATCCGGTCAAGGGAACTACGATTACGTTCTAATCCAGGGTTAATGGATTGGGTTTTATGTATGCTTTGGCATGTATAAATATGTGTTGTAACACTAAAAAAAATATAATGAAAAATCAAGCTGGTCGTCCTGATTTGGGATCTAGGGGAAAATCTCTATGTTTATCTGTTTTATGTTTTATGCTCTCGCTATTGTTTATTTTCTGTTATAATATTCGTGTGTAGATAATTTCTGTTCAGATTTAAAACCTGTAGGTTAGGCCTGCGAGACCCAGACCATAGAAACAATATCATGGGGGCCAATATATGGTGTAAATGGGTCTCTAACCCTCACACACACTGGCCTAACTTGTGGCTAGCCAAATATGGAAGAAACTGGCCCGTGGAGGACCTAAGCAGATTCAACATAGAACAAGGGGGCTCCCAGATATGGAAAGCCACTAGCATCCAAAAACAATTGATTCAATCCCATCGCTTGTGGGATCTGCGCAGTGTTACTCAGGCCATATTTTGGGAGGATTCCTGGAAACAACTAGCCTGTCTCTCCTCAATATTTCCCAGACCCCTATGGAGCATAGCATTACAGAAAAGGTAGCGAAAATGTGTATACGATTTCTGGACCAATGACACAACTCAGGGATACAATAACTGGATTGAAACTGATAGATGGCAAGAAGACTGGAACAATGAAAATCATAAAGACATTTGAGAGGAACTAATAACCAAAAGAAAAATTAGAGCCCAAGCAGGACCTGATATCCTTCGTTGGGGTCACATGCCAAGTGGAAAATACTCCACCAAGGAAGCATACAACCTCTTACAGCAGCAGACCCTAGATCCATCCAATATTATCTGGAAAAAGATATGGTCTTCCAAGCTCTGGCCCAAAGTATCCACCCTTTTACTCCTGCTCAGTAAACGACACATTATCACATGGGAGAATCTATTGAAGCGAGGGTTTGTAGGACCCTAAAGATAGCCACTATGCTAGGAGAATTTTGAAACCATAGACCATTTTTTGGACCTATGCCCTACTTCCAATGCCCTCTGGGATAGGATCACAATACTATGTAGATGAATGAACATAGAAAGGGGAAACATCATTAACACCACCAACAGGTAGGAGGAAAACCCATTCTCTGGCAACCTTCTGAACAAAATCTGGCAGATAATTATGGGTCTCCTAATTTGGAACATATGGAAAGAAAGGAACAATGGGATCTTTAAAGACAAGATATCCAATCAAGAGTGAATATGGGCAAGGATACACGACAACCTCACTGAAACCTTGGCCATCACTTCCTGGAGTAAGAAAGATCTCCCCACCTCCACAGAGGAGCATAACATATGGAGCAACATGAACATGAGCATAAATACCTCCATACACAACACCCCAAGGATCGTAGGAAGAACCACCAAGCCTGATCAATGGAATCCACCACGAAATGGTTTCTTCAAATGTAACTTCGATGGCACCTCCAAAGGAAACCCCATAAGTAAATGATTTAGAGGTATCTTAAAGAACTCCCAAGGCGAGCCCCTTATGATCTACTATGGAAATATGGGATGGGATAGCAACAACTTCGCGGAGCTAGAGGGACTCATCCAAGGCATCTCTAGAGCTATTGAGTTCATCTATTTTCCCCTTGAAATGGAGGGAGACCTGAAAATTATCACCCTGACGACCACTAGAATTCTCCATGGCTTTGGCTACACAAAGGTATCCACCAATTGGAGGCTTGCCAACCAGCTCACACTCTTGGAACAGATGATACAAAATCACAGGGAAATAAACTTCCACCGCAGGAAATCAAGCACCATTGTGGACGTCATCATGAGAAAGGGCATGGAAAGTCATAGAGAACTGCATTACTCCAATCTCACCGAGATTGAGGATGAATCTCTAAAAAATAATGCCAAAATCTCATCAGAAAATACCTTCTCTCCCCAGATGCGGTTGACAGTACTAGCACGCATGAACACAATCTCTCCCATGCTCGAGATGATGAAGATCTGCAACACAGGAGTTCACTTGACATGGATCCTCACTTCTACAAATATTCGAATGAGATGACAGAGATCAGGCATTATGAAGACACACAAAGACAACAACATCCCCTCAAGGGCATCTCTCTATTGAAATCTCTTGAATGATCTCCTGGACGGAGATTATGTGTGGCCATAACTCTATGCACATGCCTACTCAAGAAATCTGTTATAGCATGCAACTGTGAGTGAGGCATAATAATGCTTAACATATTTGCATGTGTCACAACCCTAGAAAAGGTGAGGCCCATCAACACAGAGCTACTCCAGTCTGCTGCTCAACATCCCCCTTAGTGTTGTGCTTCATAGAATCCCTAGGGTTGCGCACTCCCCTAAATGAACGCTCACCTCAGCTTCACCTTCCTTTCTAATTTCCCTAGCCTAAGTGTTCCCATTATCCTACACTTACTGCGCATCCTACATTAACATACCTACCTATCCAGTAAATCCTTGTTGTGCACCTCTTGCCTCAGGTTAGAGCCACTCCTCATCCTCTCTTAGACTCCCATCAACTCCTCGCTTCATCTGACCATGGTTCCTAGACTGTGCCAATGAACCATCAGAGGTTTCCAGAGAGGTGCACTTCCTAGGTGCTACTACTAGGGCTCATATGATCTTTTGGAATCATTTGAAGGCTCCTCCTCGAGCAGTCACATCAGGGAGGACCCCTAGAGCCCCAAAACCGACTAGGAGAAGGAGGCCCCCAATCAGGTAATGCAGAGAGGCAGAAGTGGACCTCGAAAATCCACAATTGTGCATAAAGAGAAACACTTGCCTCGCAATACTGAGCCTCCTCCGGTATAGGAGGATGACGAGGGTAACAGAGACATCTGGATAATGGACACATAAGACACCTGGATGCTAGTCCCAGATGTCGAGTACCAAGTGGCTCACATCCTCTGCACACTCGATTCTAGGCCTCTGCGTCAACCTATTGCTGAAGAGGATGCCACTGTGCAAGAGTACGTATGTCCCATCGTGGAGGAAGATCCAGATAGCGATGATGATGAAAAAAAACCATGAATGCGTAGCAGCTCAACTCTTCTTATTTTTTTGTCATGCTTGTTATTATCACAAAACCTCTATTTTCACTGGTGCTACAACACACTTTGTAATTTTGTGTTTAAATTCCTTTTATGGCTGGTTTCCTCAAAGGAGGCATTCCCATACTCATGCAACAAATTCTGGGATTTGCTAAGTGAAACGCACCTAGATTGTAGCATATGTATTGTTTTACTTTTGAATTAATATAGTTTATCCTCAATTACCAAAAAAAATTAATTTTTGAGCTCTCCAAAGTATATTTACACATAAAATGTGATCTTGATGTTCTCTTCACTCTGAAACATTATCCTTTCACTTTGGAATTAAGCTAAAGACTTGTAAAAAAATCAAAATATCAAAAGTTTTAAATATCTACCATTTTTCGCAAAATATTTTTGGAAAACTATTTAGTTGAATCTGTGTAATAGAATATTTTCAAGATTAAGTTGGATGATACATTGATAAAGTGAATCAATTCCTTGAAAGTTTTCTGGATCACATGACTGACCAACAAGAATGAAGAAAAATATAAGGAGAGAAGTAATCACTGGTCACTCCCAAACTCACCCAATGAATTGTTTGCATCACAATACACATTACAAGTTGTTAAACCCTTAGTTAACTGATAGAGAGGGTGAATCAATTTAATGCATTCATGGTATTTTGAAACTTTCTTTTACACTTATTTACGCCTTCATTTCATGATCAACTTAATTTATAATGGAATATCAATCTTAATAAGTGAGCATCCAGTATTAAGAAGATTAAATAAAGAATATCAACACATAATCATCATCCACATAGACAACAGATATAAGTGGAAACCCATAGGGGAGAAAAGCACATCTTATTATTGTTGTGACGTAAAGGAAAGCTCCAAATCCCTCTCACCACTGATTTTCTGTAGGGTCCAACCTACAGGAGGCTACTACCTCAATTCTGCAAGCTACAACTTGCAAGGAAGCTCCAACTCCCATCTATTTTCTACATGCTACAACCCACAGGAGGCTCCTACATCAGCCAACTACAACTAGACATATATCAAGATATAACTTGAAATAGAAGCACCAAATCCCATGTATTTTCTATAGGCTACAACCCGCAAGAGGCTCCTACCTCAACCAACTACAACTGGACATCTATCAAGCTACAACTTGATATGGAAGCACTAAATTACTCACTCTATAATAAAATCATATGCTGATTTACTTGGATATCATCTCTGTTTATCTCCTTCTTCACCAATGTCCTTCCAGCCTTCATATCTTCTTTAAATCATCTCTGGATCTTCAAACTCCTCTATCTGCTCCTTCTTCCACTCTCTCTGACCTCCTTATGCATATGACAATAACATCATTTATAGACATCACCTCATAGATTTTTGCATTCCATATGGGAATATGAAATGAATAGGTATGACTCAGCACATTCAGGATGTTACAACACTATGTACTCATTTTAGTATTACATTGGCATTTTTCTATGCCTGCAGAGACTTGTCTTTGCATTCCAAACAATATAAAAATAAATAATACAATTACAGTTACAATCAATTATTTACTTAGCCCTTTCAGTTTCTTAGCTTTGCTGACTGTTTTTCCTCTTCTTCTTGTTGTTTTATTTTTATTTTTTTGTCTTTTCTATTTCTGAAGTTATATTCCAACTTTGTTGCATAACTGCCCTTTTATTTTGTTTCCTAAGAATTTTCCTTCTGCATTCTGCCTTTTTTCGTTTGGTTAACTACTGCAACACTGTTCAACTCGAGTTCCTGATCCTTTGTTATGCATTCATGTCATTATTTTGTGACCTATGTGACATCTCCCACATAAAACTCTTTATAACGCAGTGGAGTCCAATTTCGACGTTTGTTCCACATACATACCTTTAGCGATCAAAACAATGTATTAGTGTACATACTTAGCAATCAACAACGAAAACTTTATAATATGGCGCATATAACACACACGGATCAAATGCTATTGGGTCCCACAGTACTTTGAAACAATCACAATTCATCGCAAACCTTTTCCCACTAGTTTCCCACTTTAAAATTTGTCATATACCATAAAACCAAGTGATATACGATATGTGCTCGTGCGTGGTGCTATCACGTGCACTACCTTCATCACATCACGTCACTTGAACCTTACTGCACCACAACCAAAATAACATTCCTTGCGATATCTTGAAGTCACACCCTATTTCTTGCAAGATGAAATGTAGCGCGAGGTCGACACGTGTCCCTCCATTTTGCATCGCAAAAACTTTAACTTGACTTGTGGTCACCTTCCTGCTATCCCTAAAGCACTGCAATGTGCGGTATGCCGGTAAGGTCCACGTCATCATGCCATGTCACCACGCCATGTTATCGCCACATCACCTTCCCATGTCATCCGAAATTCCTGCGATCTATGGGGTGAGGGCCATGCCATCTGCCATGTCATCTTGCCATGTCACTGCCATGTCATCAGCATGTCATCACCACGTCATCTTTACGCCATTATTACATCATCTTTCTGTCATTGCCATGTCATATTTACAACACTCCCATGTCATCTTCCGTACTTCGTAGTTCGCAACTTATAACTATTTAAATTAGTGGTTAACTCTATTTTGTATGATTTGTGATATTGCGTGGTGCCACCATGTGTCCCTTTACCACTTTTCATCGCAACTGCTTTAACTTACCATGCGATGCATTCACATTTAACTGTTAAATGTTGCAATTTGTGACATCGATCCTGACGCGATTAAATCTCTGTTGTCCATCTCTCGCCTTTACATTTGAAATGTAATCCTGACCGTCCATTCGCCTCCCTTGGACTTTTTCAAAGAATTCTCTTACTTAGTCGATTTTTCGTTTGTTTAAATAGTCCCGCTTTGAACTCTGGCTCTCACTGCTCTCGCCTCTTCCTGCTTCTGCTATGTGCAAGATCTCTAGTCCTCACTATTTCCAGCAAATCCGATTTCCTTTAGTTGTCTCTGCCTCTTTGCTGTCTTTGCTCCATTCGCTACCTCTGCTACATTTGCTGCCCTGATTGCCTTTCATATTTTGCTTATTCTTTTCCTTAAGTAATCATGCTAAATATTCTCCATGTTGCTCCTTTGCCTCTTTGTTGCTTCTCTCTGCTTTAGGTTATACTTCTATGGCTGCTATTGTGCCTCTCTGTTGCCCATTGCTACACATTTCCTGATTTTCTCCTTTTCTTTATAACTGCCACTTCTCTCTTCCTTTGCCATCAATGATAATTCTAGTGTGACTCCTTTCGGTTCCTTTTCCATCAATGAAAATATTTCTAATAGTCCCCCCCTTTTGAATTGATGGCAACACATCCACCAATATTCCAATACTTCCTCCTGGACTTCCTCCCCCCTTCATTCTAACAAGTGTCTTGTCTTTCTCTGCTTTCTTTTCAGAAGAGCCTTCCTTCTTCTGCTTGCTTTTCCTCCCCCTTTGACATGAATAGAAAAATGTTGCACATTTCCTAGTGTAGATTCTATATTTGGATTTCCTCTCTCTAAGTTGTGTTTAGGTATTATTCTTCTGACTTTTGATGTACTTATGATATAGGATTCTAATCTTGAGGACCTGTATGCTATATTGCAACCTTTTATTTTTTTTCTAATCATATCAAAAAGTATCATCTGGAGACACTACCCCTAGTTTGTCTCTTAGATATTTGAATGGTTCTTTAGCAAGAGGTTTTGTGAATATTTATGTTGTTTGTTACTTTATTGGTACATACTCCATCTTTACTATTTTCTGTGCTACTTGTTCTCTGAGGAAGTCGTAATTTATAGGGATTTTTGCTTCTTATCTATTGTTGGCTAGATATTTTCATTGCTTCCTAGAGAAGCTTCCCCTGAGACTATGATGGATTCATTATGTTATTCAGGTAATAGGCTCCCCCTTTCTCTTTTCCTTCCACACTTTATTGGGGTTCTTCATAATGTCTGCACTTCCTTTTGATTCACAATTTTTTCCGATTTGATAGGATTCCGCTATCTATCTAGAGTTCTTTAATGTATATGGCAGCTTACAGTATTTTTCTTTGTGACCAAGTTTGTGGCATGAATAACGTCTTATTTACCTAAGAAAAGTTGAGCTGATGTATGACATTTCGTTCCCATTTTTTTAACACAATTTACATTCAACAGATTTATGTCCAAATTTATTGCATGAAAAATAGTAGCCATGGAATCGATGAGTGTACCTGGTGAAAGGTTGTCCTCTCCATTTGTTTTCTTGAGGTAGTATTTTCATTTTCTGCATCCTTTGTTGGTTGGACTGGATTTTATTAGTCTTACAGTATACTGCAATATGTCCAGGTTTGTGGTAGGAAAGAAAGTAATACTTAACATAGGAGGAAAGAACCTCCTTTCACAGCTTCCAAATATATTCAATTCATATTCAGGAGTGTATGGGCCTTTTTCAGCTGATTTTTTCTATTTACTTCATTGTAAATCATGCTCTTACTAGCTTCTACTTTTGTAGGAATCTTTTGAGTTGCTTCATTATCCTTTACAACTTTTACAAAAATGATATTCCTATTATATTCTACCTTGGACTTACTTGTTTCTCCTTCATAGCCTATCCTTGCCTTTATGAGAGGAGATCTTTGAGGATTTAGTATTTTTTCCAACTTTTTAGAGCTTTTCATTTGTGGAGTGTTCATAGATGATTCCCTTTGTGCATTGATGCAGGGGCATTAGACACTAGCCAACAATGTAGGAGGTTTTGTCCACATGTTGTGGCTAGGAGGGTTTGAAATCATTGAATTGTAACAGCTAGGTGTCAATACCTTAGTTGATTGTTTCATTTAGATTAGTTAGAATTTGTAGAAGTCGAATAGTTAAGTTCAGTCCATCTGTCATGGTTCAGTTGGTTGAATAATTGTAATTAGGCTCTTGATTTTCTAAACGATCCTCACAGAGGAACCGAAGAGACACATTGTAATGTATATAAATTGTATTCCGTGGATGTATTTGGAGGAGGAGAGATTTCTGCAATAAATTCTGTGTGTTAGGAAATTTCTTCTAGTTGAATAAATTTCAGTTACCCCTGATTGTCAAATTGTCTTGAGTTGATATTTGTGAGGAAATTTGTTTAATTGTGAAGCGATTGAAGTTTGTGCGTATATAATTACTGAATTGAGCTGCTGTGCAATCTTTGCATCCCTCTGTTTACTGTTTCTCTCAATGTGTATGAACCAAATCTGTTGAATTAATTCCACTCATAGAAGAAGTCTGCGTACAATTGTGGTCGACTAACTCTATCCTGAGGTAGCAAAGACTCCGCCGAAAGAGGAATGGACTGTTTGTTGTCAATCGGATCCTTAACCAAGGTCTGACCTGAGTTAGCAAATGAGGGAGCATAGGAAGGAAGGCGTTAACCGGGGTTAACCACTGTTCCAAACTCGTGAGTGGGTTAACGAAACCAAATTACCCATATCGCACCACTCTTGCGGAGTAAGCGGTATTCCTAAATTCGGAGCGATCCCATTGAATGGTCGACATGTGGCAAGTGAGGGACCCCGAAAACCGCTTTCATCGCGTGCCATCACACGTTAATGTTTGGCATCGGAGCTCGCATGATATTGATGCATACCATCGATCTGGAGGAAGACTAACTGAACGGTGATTGCGATCAGAAATAGCAGAAGGGATAACCTAAGGTAGGGTGTATGTATTTAATTGAGTTTCATCGATCGTATGTGTGGGTCGAAATATATTAAAGTGTTTCTTTGTGAAGATTGCGATAAGTTGGAGGGAGCCAAAGGTTCGTTATAAGTGGCTTAGTTGGATAAAGGCTTGGAAATATATTTAAACTCTCCAAAATCTTCTGAATATATTTATTTTTCAAATTATTCGAAATTGATAAATAAAATTCCATGAAAAAGAAAGAAGACCACGTGGAGGTAAACCAAGTTAATTGAGGGAAATGCTGATAGAGTGACTATAGTAGACCAGCTCTCCGCAAGGGGCCTAATTTCAGTTTTTTTGTTGTCATTTTTCGTATCAGATCTGTTGGTTTTAAGTGTTTTTGCAAAGAACTGACATGGAAATCCAAGTTGGTAGAGGTGCTGGCAGAAGGACACCTGTTGCCAACGTAGAGGTGTTGGGAATGTTGTAGAGGGTCGAGGCCAGAGTGGATGCCATGGAGCGAAGACAACCCAGGGTATTGAAGACATCAGTGAACCTGAAATAGAAGAAGTTGAAGAAAATGCTGAGATTCCTCCTGACTTGAGGCTCCTCATAACTGTTTTAGGGTCTGCAGTTAAGCCCAGGATTGAAGTGTCGAGTTTTCCAGGAGGACTAAATCCAGAAGAACTAGTGGACTAGATTAATGAAATGAACAAGTGCTTTGATTATGAAGAAATGAGCGAAGATAAGAAGGTCAAGTTTGCAGTAACAAACCTGAAGGGACATGCTGCACTTTGGTGGGATGGAGTGCAGGTAGAAAGTAGGAGAGCTGGAAAGCAGCCTATCAAAAGCTGGACCGGAATGATGGCTAAGTTGAAAGGTAAATTATTGCCTAGTGATTATCAGCTGACATTTTTTAGGAAAATGCAGAACCTGAGACAGAGGTTGCTGACAGTAAAATAATACACAAACGAATTCTATATAGTAAGCATAAGAGCTGGGAAAATTCAAGACACACCAGAGAAGACTGCCAGATATGTGAATGGTCTCAAGTTGGAGTTCCAAGATGAGATTGGTCTTCTGTCTCCTAAGACAGTGGAAGAGGCCTACCAGATGGCCTTGAAAGCAGAGGAGAAACTCCTGAGGAAACAATCTTCCAAGAAGAGATGTACTTTCCATGGGAAGGGAAGTCAGGGTGGTAGAGGAAAGCCTACTACACCCAGGGATGGAGCTAACAGTAGCTCACCTCAGAATGCATCTACAGAGGATGATGCAAGGGGAAGAATGGGTTCTTACAGAGGAAAAGGATGAGGAGGAAGAGATAAAGGGAGAGGTAGAGAATTGAGGTGCTATAGATGTCAGCAAGTGGGACATAAGCACTATGAGTGCGCAAATAATGTGGGTTCTGGTCCAAGAAATGTTGTTGTTGCCTAGGCTAGAGAAGAGGATGAAATTGAAGAAGAAATTCTACAAGAGAGGAGAGAGTCCTTGGTGGTTAATAAGGTCCTGTTGAAGAAAACCAAAGAGGTCACTGAACCTGCACAAAGGAAGACTTTTTTTAGGAGCATATGCAAATTCCAAGGGAAATGCTGCCAGCTAGTCATTGATAGTGGCAGCACAGACAATCTGGTTTCCACTGAGGTGATATAAAAGTTTAAGTTGAAGACAACGGAGCATCCAACTCCCTACAGGGTGTCCTGGCTGCATAAAGGGCACCAGCTGGTTGTAAAAGAATAGTGTGAGATAGAGCTGCAAATGGGCAAATACAAAGATAAGGTCCTATGTGATGTAATGCCCATGGATGTGTGTCACATACTACTGGGTAGACCTTGGTAGTTTGACGGAGCAGCAGTGCATGATGGCAAGAAGAACACTTACAAGTTCTTCAAGGATGGGGTACATCATACATTGATACCCATGGAAGAAGGAGAGCCATCCAGCAGAGTGATTGATCCAAAGACCTTGTTACTGAGCGGGAAGGAATATCTGTAGAAGATAGAAGAAGAAAAGGTAATTTTTTCTTTAGTTTGCAAACCTAAGGTAGTTCTTACTTCTACAAAGATTTCTGATTTGCCAATGGAAATCCAAGAGATGTTAGACAATTATTGTGACATTGTTGTGGATGATTTACCTGATGAGCTGCCACTTGTGAGAAAGATCAACCATCAGATAGATTTTATCCTTGGTTCAAATCTGCCAAATAAGGTAGCCTACAGAATTACTCCTACATAAAATGAGGAAATCAGGAGACAAGTACAGGAATTGGTGGACAAGGGACTGATCAGAGAAAGTTTAATTCCATGTGCAGTACCAGCAGTATTGAGCCCAAAGAAAGATGGAGGCTGTAGGATGTGTACTAATTCCAGAGCAATCAATAAGATAACAATCAGGTACAAATTCCATTTTCCCAGAGTTGAGGATTTAATGGACTGTTTGAGTGGTGCTAAATATTTTTCAAAGATAGAATTGAAAAGTGGATATCATCAGATTAGAGTAAGAGAGGGTGATGAGTGGAAAACTGTCTTTAAAACAAATGAAGGACTGTATGAATGGATGGTTATGCCTTTTGGGTTGTCAAATGAACCTAGCACTTTTATGAGACTTAGGAATGAAGTATTGAAAGAATTCATTTTTAAATTTGTGATAGTGTAGCTAGATGATATATTAGTTTTCAGCAAAACTAGAGAAGAACATTTAAGGCATCTTAATCATGTCTTGAAGAAGCTGCACCAAGAGAAACTGCTGATAAATTTAAAGAAATGCTCATTAATGAAGGAAGAGTTGGTGTATTTGGGCTTTGTTGTTTCTGCAGAAGGATTGAAGATGGACCCAGAAAAGGTTAAGGCAATTGTGGAGTGGCCTTCACCCAGAAATGTTTTTGAGGTAAGAAGTTTCCATGGACTTTCCAGTTTTTACAGGAAATTTATAAGAAACTTCAGTAAGATTAATGCACCCATCATTGAGACAATAAAGAAGAGAAAACAACCATTTAAGTGGATTGTTGAAGCAAAAATAAACTTTAAAATTTTGAAGCAAAAGATAACTGAGAAGCCTGTTTTGATTCTGCCTGATTTTACTAAACCATTTCAAGTGAAGTGTGATGCCAGTGGGGAGGCCATTGGACCTGTGTTGAGTCAGGATGATAGGCATGTAGCCTATTTTAGTAAAAATATGAAATATACCAGCAGAAAGTATTCCTCTTATGAGAAGGAATTCTATGCAGTTGTTCAGACGTTGAAAAAGTGGAGGCATTATTTGATGTCAAAAGAATTTGTATTATATTATGATAATCATGCTTTGCAGTATATTGTACAGCAGCCCAAGTTGAATCATAAGCATGCCAAATGGGTTGAATATCTCCAAGGTTTTAACTTTGTTTTGAAACACATAAGTGGCTAAGAAAATAAAGTAGTTGATGCTTTGAGTAGGAGGCACATGCTTGTTCAAGGAACCAATTTTGAAGTTGTAGGATTTGATTTTCTCAAGGAATTGTATAAAACAGATTCAGATTTTAAGGAATAATTTGAGGCATGTTGTAACCCTGTTCTAACAGATAGAATCCAGTGGCTGGATTATTTCTTGCAGGAAGACTTACTATTGAGAAGGAACCAATTGTGTGTACCAAAATGTTCCATGAGAGAAAATTTGATCAAAGAAAAGCATAGTGGTGGACTTGTTGGACACTTTGGTACTAATAAAACTTATGAGTGGTTGAGTCACTTCTATAATTGGCCCAAGATGAGAGCAGAAGTGGACAATTTTGTAAAAAATTGTAAAATCTGTCAATATGCCAAAGGAAGGAGCTAGAATGCAGGATTATACACTCCCTTGCCTATTCCAGACAGGCCTTGGAACATGGTGAATATGGATTTTGTTCCAGGATTGCCCAAGACTCAGAGAGGGAACGATGCAGTCTTTGTTGTAGTGGAAAGATTCTCCAAAATGGCACATTTATTCCATGTTATAAAACTAGTGATGCCACCCATGTTGCTAACTTGTTTTTCAAAGAATTTTTTAGGTTGCATGGGTTTCCCAAGAGTATTGTTTCAGACAGAGACACCAGATTTTTGGGCCATTTTTGGAGGACACTGTGGAAGAAACTTGGTACCAAACTGAGTTTCAGCTCAGCTTATCATCCCTAGACCGATGGACAAACTGAGGTAGTGAATAGGAGTCTGGGAAATTTGTTGAGAAGTCTTGCAGGAGAGCATCCCAAGTAGTGGGACCATATTTCTCCCCAGGAAGAATATGCATATAATGACTCACCAAATAGAAGCGCGGGGCAGAGTCCATTCCATATTTTTTATGGAATGTACCCCAGAGGAATATCAGAATTAAGAAATCTGGGAAAAGCAGAACTGAGAAGTGTTGATGGTGAGGAATCTGCTTCAGAGATCCAGGCCATACATGAACAAGTGAAACAAAAACTACAAGGTAGTAGCATCAAATAAAAAGGAAAGGAAGACTTGAGCATAAAAGAAGTCCATTTTGAAGTAGGAGACCTGGTTTTGGCACACTTGAGAAAGGAGAGATTCCCAAAGAAGCAGTATAAAAAATTGAAGTTCAAAAAGATTGGGCCATGCAAGATACTTAGAAAGTTTTCTGCAAATTCTTATGAGATTGAATTGCCAACTGATGTTGGAATATCTCCCATTTTTAATGTTGCAGATTTGTACAAGTATGAAGATGATGGTGCAGAAGAAATATCAACAGACAAGGAACAAATTGAGTGGGAAAAGCAGCTACCTCTAGCACAACCATTGCAACCAGAGAAGATATTGGACAAAAGAGTGTTCAGGAAGACTAGACGACAAGAGTACATTCAATATTTAATCAAATGGAAGGACAAGCTAGAGGAAGATGCCACTTGGATGACTGGAGGAATGTTGCAGAAGATAGGCAGATCAGTGGAAGATCTCATGGACAGTAGCCCATGAAGAAAATTTCCTTCAGGAGTCTGATGTAGGCGCATTAGACACTAGCCAGCAATGTAGGAGGTTTTTTGCACATGTTGTGGCTAGGAGGGTTAGAAATCATTCAATTTTAACAGCTAGGTGTCAATAACTCAGCTGACTGTTTCATTTAGATTAGTTAGAATTTGTAGAAGTCAAATAGTTAAGTTTAGTCCATCTGTCATAGTTCAGTTGATTGAATAATTGTAATTAGGCTTTTGATTTTCTAAACGGTTCTCATAGAGGAACCGAAGAGACACATTGTAATGTATATAAATTGTATTCCGCGGATGTATTTGGAGGAGGAGAGATTTTTGCAATAAATTCTTTGTGTTAAGCAATTGCTTCCGGTTGAATAAATTTCAGTTCCCCTTGATTGTCAAATTGTCTCGAGTTGATACTTTTGAGGAAATTTGTTTAATTGTGAAGCGATTGAAGTCTGTGCATATATAATTACTGAACTGAGTTGTTGTGCGGTCTCTGCATCCCTATATTTATTGTTTCTCTCAATGTGTCCGAACAAACTCTGTTGAATTAATTGCACTCATAGAAGAAGTCTGCGTACAATTGTGGTCGACTAACTCTATTCTGAGGTAGCGAAGACTCCGCCGAAAGAGGAATGGACTATTTTTTGTTAATCGGATCTTGAACAAAGGTCTGAACTAAGTTAGAAAACGAGGGAGCATAGGAAGGAAGGCATTAACTGGGGTCAATCACTGTTCCAAACCCATGAGTGGGTTAGCGAAACAAGATTACCCATATCACACCACTCTTGCGGAGTAAGCAGTATTCCTATATTCGGAGTGATCCCATTGAACGGTCGACACGCGACAAGGGTGGGACCCCGAAAATCACTTTCATCGCGTGCCATCGCACGTTAACGTTCGGCATCAGAGCCCTTATGATATTGATGCATACCGTCGATCTGGAGGAAGACCAACTGAACGGTGATTGCGATTAGAAATAGCACGAGGGATAACCTAAGGTAGGGTGTATGTATTTAATTGAGTTTTGTCGATCGTATGTGTGGGTCGAAATATATTAAAGTGTTTCTTTGTGAGTATTTTCGATAAGTTGAAGGGAGCCAAAGGTTCGTTATAAGTGGCCTAGTTGGATAAAGGCTCAGAAATATATTTAAACTCTCCAAAATCTGCTGAATATATTTATTTGTCAAATTCTTTGAAATTGATAAATAAAATTCCAAGAAAAAGAAAGAAGACCACATGGAGGTAAACCAAGTTAATTGAGGGAAATGCTAATAGAGTGACTATAGTAGACTAGCTCTCAGCAAGGGGCCGACTTTCAGTTTTGCTGCTGTCATTTTCTGCATCCTTTGTTGGTTGGACTGGATTTTCTTAGTCTTACAGTATGCTGCAATATGTACAAGTTTGTGGCAGGAAAAACAAGTAATACTTATCATAGGAGGAAAGAACCTCCTTTCACAGCTTCTAAATATATTAAATTCATATTCAGGAGTGTATGGGCCTTTTTCAGTTGATTTTTTCTTCATTTCATTCTTTTTCATTTGAGGTTTCTGCATTTTTCTGTTTACTTCATTGTAAATCATGTTCTTACTAGCTTCTGCTTTTGTAGGAATCTTTTGAGTCGCTTCATTATCCTTTACAACTTTTACAAAAATGATATTCCTATTATATTCTACCTTGGACTTACTTGTTTCTCCTTCATAGCCTATCCTTGCCTTTATGAGAGGAGATCTTTGAGAATTTAGTATTTTGTCCAACTTCTCAGAGCTTTTCATTCATGGAGTGTTCATAGATGATTCCCTTTTTACGTTTTCCAGTTCCTTTCTCAGGCATACCACTTCTTCTTCCAATTTATCTTGCTTCTTATATTTATCTTTAATTTTCTTTAGCACAATGTCTTCCACCTTCTTAGAGTCTTCAATTTCTACTTTAAACTGAATGATGTTTTATGAATCTGGCTCTTCCTTTACATATTTCAGGAGAATGTCTTTCTATTTTTTTCACTTGAGTCTAAGTCCATCTATTTCCTCCAGGACACTCCTTAGCTCCCCCTCATTATCTATCTCACCTTTTTCCTCATCTTCCAGAAGGAATCCTTCAAACTCTTCCTTGGCCATCAACGCAAATTCAGAGGTTCCTTCTTCATTTGAGGATTCTTCTGAGCTTTCAGATGCACTTCTATTTTGATGAGCATAAAATTATTTTCTATTAAATCTCTTCCCTTTCTAGAATTTATTTATTTTGGCTTTCTCTGTCTCTTGTTTCCGGTTCTTTGTTTTCTTATGAGGAAATTTATATGCATAATTCCCCACTCTTCCAAAATTAAAGAATTTAAATGAAAGTTTACCTTGATACTTGCATGTGCCTCTATCCAATCCTCGGACAAATTTGGCCTCTTCTTCATCAGAGGAGGGGCATGTATCTTCCTTTTCTTCTTTGCACTTATCCACCATAAAGGTTGCCTCCCTCACATTCGTATTCCCCTATGGAAGTCTCATCTCATAGGATGTCAAGTTTCCAAGCAATTGGTTTGTGGTCAAGTTTTCCCAATTTTCTGTTTCTTCTATAGCCAAAAACATTACGGTTAAACCTCGATGGTAAAGATATAAATATATTTTGCACTATCACACTTTCTTTAATGGTTTCTCCTAGAGATTTCATGTTAGTCACTATTTCTTCAACCTTTAAGAGGAAATTGGCTACATCTTCATCTTCATTCATTTTTACATTTTCAAATTGAGCTCTATCTATAGGCTTGTAGTTTGGCCATCTTTTCTTTTTTATCTCCTTCATGGATATGTTCTATAATTTCCCATATATCTTTGGCAATATCACTGTGCATTACTTTGATAAATTCTATTTCACATAGACCTCTCAAGAGTGAATTCATGGCTTTTGCATTAGCTATGAAATCTTGTTTGGCTTCTTTCTGTTTGTAAGTATCCTTTGGAGCATATCCTAGTTCCACAACAACCGAAACTTCTATTCCTGTAGACATTATGTACATCCTCATTCTTATTTCCCAGAAGGCATAGTTTTTCATAGTAAAAAATGTGGTTCTAATTGTTGAGCATCCTTCTAGGCTAGCCATCTTGGGGACCTAAATTCTCCTTGTTGGAATCGCGATTTCCGTTAAACGAAAACCTGTAGGCATTAGTATCTACTACAATCGCAGAGTTAGGATCCATGAGAGGTGGTTAGTCCATGTCGCAAAACACACGGGGAGCGTTGAACCCAATGTCCAACAATATCCTGCCGAATGCGAGCTAGGTGAGTTTCGAACTCTAGACCTATTGCTCTGATACCACTTGTTGAACCCTTAGTTAAATTGAGAGGGGAGTTGAATCAATTTAATGAATTCACGGTATTTTAAAACATTCTTTTACACTTATTTACACCTTCATTTTAGGATCAACTTAATGTATAATGGGAAATCAATATTAAGAAGTGAAAAATAGGTATTTCAGATTAAATACAGAATATTAACACATAATCATCATGCACATAGATAACAGATATATGTGGAAACCCATAATGGATAAAACCAAATATTATTATTGTTGTGATGAAAATGCTAGCTCGAACTCCCTCTCACCAATGATTTTCTGTAGGCTCCAACCTACAGGAGGCTACTATCTCAATTATGCAAGGTGCAACTTGCAAGGAAGATCCAATTCCAATTTATTTTCTACATGCTACAACACACAGGAGGCTCCTACCTCATCCATCTACAACTGGACATATATCAAGCTACAACTTCAAATGAAATCACCAACTCCCATGTATTTTCTATAGGCTACAACCCACAAGAGGCTTCTACCTCAACTAGCTACAACTGGAAATCTATCAAGCTACAAGTTGATATGGAAGCACTAACTTCCTCACTCTACAGTAAAATCATATGCTGATTTACATGGATATCAGCTCTGTTTTTCTCCTTCTTCATTGTTGTCCTTCTAACCTTCATATCTACTTTAAATCATCACTGGATCTTCACAGCTTCTCTATTTGCTCCTTCTTCTTATTCCACTCTCTCTAACCTCCTTATGCATATGAAAATAACATCATTTATAGAGATCACCTCATAGTTGTTTGCATTCCATATGGGAATATGAAATGAATAGGTATAACTCCGTGCCTTCCACCTTCTCATTTTCTCGCTCAACACATTCAGGATGTGACAACACTATGTACTCATTTCAGTATTACATTGGAGTTTTTCTTTGCCTATGAAGACTTTCATTTGCATCAAAAACAATATAAAAAAAAATAATACAATTACAATCACAATCAGTTATTTACTCATCCTTTTCAGTTTCTTAGCTTTGTTGAGCGTTTGTCCACATTTACTTCTATTTTTTTTTGTCTTTTTTGTTTCTGAAGCTATATTCCAACTTTTCTGCATAACTTCCCTTTTATTTTGTTTCATGAGTCTTTTCCTTTCGCGTTCAACCTTTTTTGTATTCTTTACTGTCGCAACACTGCTCAACACGAGTTCCTGATCCTTTTTTATGTGTCCATGTCATTCTTTTGTGATCTATGTAATATGGCCGACATTAAACTCTTTATAATGGAGCATAGTCCAATTTCGGCATTTGTTACACATACATACATTTAGCGATCAAAAAATCATATTAATGTACATACTTAGTAATCAACAGCGAATAATTTATAATATGACGCATATAACATACATGAAACAAGGGCTGTTGGGTCCAATAGTGCTTTGAACCAATCACAATTCATCGCAAACCTTTTCCCGCTGGTTTCCCACTATACAATTAGCAATATACCATAAAACCGTGTGATCTGCAATCTACACTCATGCATGATGCCGCCACGTGGAATCCCTTCATCACATCACGTCAGTTGAACCTTACCGCATTGCAACCAAATTAACATTCATTGCGACATCTTGAAGTTACACCCTATTTCTTGCAGGATGCAATGTTGCGTGAGGTTGACAGGTGTCCCTCCATTTCGCATTACAAAAACTTGAACTTAACTTGTACTCGCCTTCCTGCTATTCCTTAAACTGTGCAATGTGTTGTATGTGGGTGAGGTCCACATCATCATGCCACTTCACCCTACCATGTCACAACCATGTCACGTTGCCACGTCATCATAAATTCATGTGATCTGTGGAGTCCGTGCCACGTCATCTTGCCACGTCACTGCCACGTCATCGCCATGTCATTTTTATGCCAGTGCTACATCATCTTTACATCACTTCCACATCATCTTTATGTCACTGCCACGTCATCTTCCATACTTCGTAGTTCACAACTTATAACTCTTTAACTTACTAGCTAACTTTATTTCGTATGATTTGCGATATTGCACCATGCCACCACGTGTCACTTTTCCACTTCACATCACAACTTCTTTAACTTACCACGTGACACCTTAACACTTAACTCTTAAATGTTGGGATTTGAAACATCACTAACGCGATTTGATATCCATTTTCCATCTCTTGCATTTACATTTGTCATCTAATATTGATTGTCGTTTCATCTCCCTTGGACATCTTCAAAGATTTCACTTCCTTAGTCGATTTTCTGTTTGTTTACACTCTCCTGCTCTATCACTCCAGCTCTCGCTGCTTTCACCTCTTCCTGTCGGCTCTTGCCTCTTCCTACTTCTGCTATGTGCAGGATATAGGGTCCTGCTGTGTCTAGAAAATCTGATTTCCTTCAGCTGTCTTTGCCTCTTTGTTGTCTTTGCTCCATTTTCTACCTCTGCTACATTTACAGCCTTAACTGCCTGTGAATTTATTTTCTTCTTTGCCTTAAGTAATCACGCTAAATCTTCCCCATGCTTCTCCTTTGCCTCTTTTTTGCTTCTCTCTACTTTAGGTTATGCTCCTATGGCTGCTCTTTTGCTTGTCTGCTACCTATTGCTCCACATTGTATGATTTTATCCTTTTCCTTATAACCACTGCTTCTCTTCTCCTTTGCCATCAATGATAATTCTGGTGTGACTCCTTTTTGTTCCATTTCCATCAATGACAATATTTCCAACACAAGTATCTAGTCGGCAAGTGGTATTTTTTATTAAATTTATGTTTTAAATTGAGAAGGCCAAGAAAAATGTTCAATTGGTACGCGCATGAACTTTCACATTTTGTTGTTCCATACATCGAGGAAAATTGCAATCCTTTAGGTGGATTTTCTTGAAGCGAATGAAAATTTATTGGCCAAAAGAAAATATCAATTAGTTATATGTAAAATGGTTTTTTATAAAATTTTGTATATATGTATATTTAAATTGAGTTTCTCCTTCTTAGATACACAAGGAATTGAAATATATGTGTGTGCTCCCTCATCTCACATAAATTTATGAAAATGAAGCAATGAGATTTGGAGCTTCCTAGAACATTCCAGATATAACTGTTTTTGAAGTAAGTTTTCACACCATGTAAGAATGTACCTAAAATTATTCATTTTAGTTAGTTGAGTGGTCCTTCAATTCATTCTTTTGTCTTTCTTTCTGAAAATACTAATTAATTTTACTAAATATCTTTCAATATAATTTTTATATATTTCAATATTCTAAATAAAAAATTAAATAAATATTTTAAAAATAATTGTTCAAACCTGGAAAGAAATTACGATCCTTTAAAAAATTAGATAAATATGGATATTTCCATTGAATAAACTTATTTTCCAAAATATCATTAAATTGTATTAGAGGTATTAGGGTTTTTGAAGCATGTAGGCTTACCTTGCAACCTCAAATTTAAGTATCACTTGTCACACTCTAATCTTTTTTGTAAAGTAAGCCCTAGAACACTTTCCCCTCATATAACAAATATTGGAGGTTTGATGGTGTTCTTAGATTCTAACGAATAGTGAAGAGTTGATGATGTTCTTATATTGTTCTGAATGCTTTCTTTCAACTTTTACACTAGATCGAAGCCTTTACAAGATAAAGGTCTTCCCATAAATTTTTTTGGGGAATATGTGGTATTTGTTTCCTCGAAATATATAAAAAAAAAATTCCAGATCGAAATTTAAAAGACGACAGGTTTATCTAAGTTTATCTCGATTTAAAAAATGGTGAGAAAAATCATAGAAGTGGGGATCCTCCTTGTGAATCACATCTACTAAAAACTCATAGAAGTGAGGATCCTCTTTTTGAATCAGATCTACTAAAAACTGCTCCTTCTATGAATATCCATTCCGAAAAATGAATCCGTCACAAATACTAAGCCCTTATGAGCCTGTGTGCCTCCATCCCAAACCAGGAGACTGTATTTACCCAATTCACATCCCCATTTGCAAGAAAAATGACATTCAACCACAATTTTTCCATCAATGCATATAACTAACAACGCTGCAAACTGTAAGGGACCCGTTAAAAAATATTTCCACAGATAGAAATTGAAAAAGTTTTTTATAGTCAAAAAACATCATAGATCCATACCTCATGCTGACCTACCTAGGTTGGAAGAGCCTTGTTGCAAGAGAAGAACCATTTCAACATAGGAGATGGAAGTAAACAAATCCTTCACCCCAACCCACAAGCTTGTCACTAGCCACAATCTAAACTTTGAGGGAGAAAAACCTAGCATTCTCGTCCTTCCCCTCTATTGGAATTAGGCAACTCCATGGCATATGCATATTATAATTATTTTTTTAAATAATTGTTTATAACTTTATTAATTAAAAAAATTATAAGGTCAAAAATAAATTAAATTAATTTGATTTATCATTTGATTAATTTTAATTGAAACACACTATGTAAATATTATATATATATATATATATATATATATATATATATATATATATAAACAAACTTTTATTTTAATAAATATTTATTTTATATTTAAATATATATAAATTATAAAATTATTTTATTTCAATTTTTTCTAATTAAAATATAAATAATAATTATTATTTTTAAATTAAAATATAACAGACAATATTTTGCTATATGTAAATACGAAGTGGAGGACGCATATGTAAATACCAAGAGAAGCCATATAAAAAATTAGTGTCATTTCTCTCGTATAGTTTTGACATAATGTAAACTAATTTATGCCTTTGACCCTTCATAGTTTGCCAATCATTAAATTTTTGGATTGAAATAAGATGTGAAGTAAGAAAAAATTAACTTATCAAAATTTTGCACATATTTTTCATAGATTATTGGAGGACACATATGTAAATACCAAGCGAAGCCATACAAAAAATTAGTGTCGTTTGTCTCGTATTGTTTTGACATAATGTAAACTAATTTATGCCTTTTACCTTTCTTTAGTTTACCAATCATTAAATTTTTGGATTGACATAAAATTTGAAGTAAGAAAAAGTTAACTTCAAATTTTTGCATATATTTTTCATAGATTATTAATATGCATTTTTTATTATTTAATATAAGTTAGTAAGATGACGGGATGCGGGTGTTGTCACGCGGTGGTGTGCACCACACCGTCAATTCATGCTATTGAGGCTCTAGCTCACAGTTGGTCGGAGACAGGTACAAATGCACGACGCACCATAATGGCTGCAGAAAGCAACTTTGGGCACCAACTAAGCATGTCAGATTGTCTTTGGAAAAAGTGGTGCATGCATAACGGGTTAAGGAAGGAAGGGAAGAGGAGGCACAACATTGTTTTTGGCTGGAAAATTCAACGAGGATCGGAGGCCAAGGAGGCTCAGGTCTGCAACGTCGACTGATTATTCGATCTCTTTAATACTTTCACAGGTTTTGCTCAGCCATTGTCAGCTTGCGTCTATCCGATTACAAAAATTCTAAAAGGTCAACCTGTCAAACTTCAGGGTAAGGAAAAATGGAAGCGAAAGCTTCCAAAACCCACCATTGGACCTAGCAATTGAGGCAAAAAATAAAAAAAAAAGAGGTCATTGAGAACATCTTCGATATATACTCCATAGGAAACCCACCACAGTTTTGCAATGTAATTCAAGGTTGGGAGAGGGAAAGTAATAACAAAGAAGAAGACATTTAACAACAGGAGGACACCATGGATTTCATCTAAGACCCAGGGAACATAAGAGGGAGACTATCCCGTTTTCACTAGTCCATCCATACTTATTGGACACTAAAATGTGTTTTTCCCAAGGCCTTGCTTAGTTTACAGGAAATGGAAGGAAACTCCAATGCGGTTTCATTTTTGCATGAAATTAAAAAGGAAATTCAGGAGATTAGAGTATCTCACTACCATGCTACGGCTTGAATTGGAAAAATTTAACCACAACTTCATTCTATGTAGCAAGTAGACATGTCGGGGTCTACTGCAAAAGACCCAGCTCCTATTGACTCTTTAGAGGATTGATTCATGATTTTCTTAGTTTCCAATGAATTTTGCAGCTAGCTTTTACTGTTTTCAGTTAGACTTTGCTAGACACTGTAAAATGGACATAGCGGCTAGTAGACGGAAGAAACTCTTTCAATACTGGATGGATTTTAACTCTTTAAGGTGCCCAATATGTTGCAACCTACTTTCTTTTTTATAAATAGAAAATGGTAAGGCATTACGAAATTATAAAAAAAGAAATATATGTTGGTAAGTAATAAAAAGTTCATAATCAATTATTCTTATTTATTTTTGAAATAATTAGAATACTAAAGATGTTGTTTATTTATTTTATGTTTTTGATTTTTAGGTCAAATTTTATAATTTTGTTATTTAAAATTTATGAAATAACTTTTAGTTAATTTTTTTGTTATTATTTAAAAAAAAAATTATGAATGTATAGATAGATTTAGTGCCATGAAAAACTCTTGGATGTTCAAATTGTACAAAATTTATGAATTAAATTTCTGATTTCACTATTTTTTCTTCAACTTTGGACAAATTTGACAAAAAAATATGTTGTTGTCTAACCAGCCTTCATTTTTCCCCTGAAAATCATGAAAATTCTGTCAAGAGTTTAAGAAAATCCAATAGGGATTTTTTCAAATCTAGGTTATAACTATAAAATTTCAAGATTTTGGGCGCCCTAGATGTTTTTGATTGTGTTGAATCCATTTACACAATAAAAAACATGATTCAAACATTTTTTTTCCCAGATTCCAACCACTTTTAGCGGACAATTTCTCCAGCTCCTCTCCAATAAATATACTTGAAAAAATGTCCAAAATATAACACAGTTAGATCACTAATATATATTAAATACTAATATATTTGAGTTATTTAAAAAAATATTAAGTAATATATGTAGTTATTGAATTTTTTAAAATAATAATTTATTTATTTCTATTATTAAGGAAAAATAATGGTAAATTTTGATATAAAGAATACTAGGAGTCTAACCAACTTGCTTAATAAAATCAAATTGGAATTTTTGTAAATTCTTCAATGTAACATCTATCCATAAACTATTTACCTTTCATAAAAAATAAAAAAAATTACTTTTAACAATAATCTTAAATTAATATTCGTAATGAAAACAACATTTACTTACCTCATAACACATTCATACATGTATATACAAAACCATATGAACTAGCATCTCATTAAGGTATTAATAATATCTTAATCATAACTCATTGGGTTTGATTTAATACTTTGCATATCCATTTTTATGACAGTGGAACTATGGATTTGATTCTTCCAATACATAAAAATATTTTATGATTAATTTTGCAGCACATGTACTATGGTTACTTACTACCCACATATTTGTTTAAATTAAATCTTGGATCCTCTGTAGTCTCGAATATCGTTTTTGCTATAATTAAAGGACACTTGGATTTCTTGAGCACCATCAATGGCGTAGATTTAGATCAACAATTATGGAGAGCCCTAGGGTGGTTAGGTTATTACCCTACCCACTCCAACCCTAACTGATTTTTATTTAGTGCCGCATGTGAGCAACCTTCCTCCTCTGCAACTTTGACATTGTCTAGTTTTTCGCCATGTCTTTCTGCCTCACTTGGTAAGTGGCGACGCCTTCAAACTCACCATGGTTCTGCTCCAACATTGTATTATGTTTCATGGTTTACTTATAATGTTTTGTTGGGGTTTTAAGGGTATGTTTTTGTCTGTCATATCTATCCGCTTAACTATAAAGAGTATTCTCTATTTCGAGGGCTTTGCATCCAACGAACTACGCCTATTCCACCAGGGAACACATCACCGAATTGGGTCTTCATCAATGGAGTTACAGTTCATGCGGTCGAACACGTAATTTAATTTCATTCTCAAATTGATGCATTCTACTAGTTTTTCTCTGTTTGAATTGAGACTTATTTATCATTGTTTTTCTTTTTCTTAAGTTAATTTTACCAAACTCGTGGAGCATGCCTTCCTGGGACTCGGAAGGTAAGATTATAGTCTTCCTTGTTTCGTAAGTTTTTCATTCTCTAAAATGGGTTTAACATTATTTCCTCCGAGAGTCGAGACTAATTCATTTTCTCTCGTCTTGGAAGTATTTTCTAAAACCCCTCCCAAATCCCGTGGCATTCCATCGCTATGGTTACATCTCCAGTCTAAGCCCTTCGTCTCTCTGCTACAGGTATTTGTGAAGTTCTTCTGGAAAAACAAACTCCTTGTTTCTTTACAAGATTGTTCTCAAGGGTTTTCTTTCAGATGTTTTATGATTTTTTCTTGAATGAGCTTGAAGATCTAGGTTCGGATTTCAATTTTATTAAACAAACCCTTAAGGGGCTTAATGTATTAACTTAACAGTTTTTATCCTTTCTCGTTTTCACTTGAACTATGTGCTAGTTACTTATCAATAAAACTATTAACATTGCATTCTCGGAATGGTAGTTTGACTATGAGGCTTTCTTGGAACAACCACTCAGTTCCTTCTTTTTTTTATTTTTCTATAGAAATGTATAATCATTGATAGAGTTGCAAATCATATTAAACATAAAGATTATGCAAAAAATTCTTATTATGAACTCTGTGTTGTTAGCATTCTGGCATTTTCTTTGGAACATTGGTTATATTCGGCATGCAGGTCTAGCTTATTCAAATCTTAATTCGTAACACCATTATTATACACGAAAGACCCTTATTTTCTTATGTAATTTTCATAAATTTATTTATTATTCTATATTCAAGGACTCCTTGCTCAGTTTACCTTTGTCTGGATGTTAGTGCACATTTTTTATATGTATATATGTTATCACAGAGATTTGTCTCTTCTGGCAAGGAATATGGTGACTGTAAATGTTTATCCATCTCTTATTTTTAATATGAGATGTTCATTGTTTTTCTTATTTAATGTATATAGATTACTATATTTGCAATTAAATAAATGTGGCAAATAGTTCTATAGTTTTATATTTTCCAATTATTTTCTTTTCCTGGGTTTTTACTTCAGTTATAACTTTTCATAGTATGAGGATTAAATAATTAACCAAACCACCTCAAGAGAGTTAATACCAAACCCTTCGTCTGTCTATTTGCTTTTTTTTTCCTCCTCATAGGACAGAGTGTCTCATTTGGGGAATTTCCTCCTTGAATGGACTAACTATCCATCCTTTCATTTATTTTCTTTTATAATATTTCCACTACAATGCTGCTGGATTTCATTAAAACTTGTTTATACAACATTCATAACACTAGGAATTTATACCTGTCTTTTTCCTGTAACTAAGCTTTCTCAACTGCACAAAAGAAACTAATTACAAAGAATAAAATTCTTACAAATATTTTATAAGAACTCATTATTCATTCTTATTACAATATTTGTAATACTTATCTCAGATAAGAAAGGTTGATGTCATCCTCCCAGCTGTGAGAGAGACAATGATGACTTCATCTCACTCGTGCTCCTCACCAGGGTAGGATTGCGTAGCAATTCTCCAGGAGGTAGAGCTCAAGACCCTTGTCCAGTCTCTCCTGCAATGTCAGGTTGCAAAGTTCCACTAGCTTCTATTAGCTCTGGAAACTCTCACCATTCAACTCTCTAGCTATTTCTTTTCTCTTGAACATAACCCCTTTCCTTCTCTAGGATTGTCCTTTTAGCATGAGAGGAAAGGTAGCTGCCAATCGCTGCTTAATCCAACTACTCTGGAATCTTGGAAAATGATGACTTCATCTCACTCGTGCTCCTCACCAGGGTAGGATTGCGTAGCAATTCTCCAGGAGGTAGAGCTCAAGACCCTTGTCCAGTCTCTCTTGCAATGTCAGGTTGCAGAGTTCCACTAGCTTCTATTAGCTCTGGAAACTCTCACCATTCAACTCTCTAGCTATTTCTTTTCTCTTGAACATAACCCCTTTCCTTCTCTAGGATTGTCCTTTTAGCATGAGAGGAAACGTAACTGCCAATCGCTGCTTAATCCAACTACTCTGGAATCTTGGAAAACAACTCCACCGTCTAAATTGAAATGTATTTTAAGGAAATTAAATCTAGGTGTTATAATCAACTTCAAGATTTTGGGTGCCTTAGAGATTTTTGATGCAACTGAATCCATTTCAGCCATCAAAAACATGATTCAAACATTGTTATTAATATATTTTTTTATTTTTTTTGCTCGACAGTTTGCTCGCCTCGATAGACTTGCCTTCAAAATATATACATAGCCATCCACAAAATAGTGAAAATAATAATTTATATTATTTAAATATTAATTTTGACTAATTTAAATTTTAATTAATAATTTATAATCTTAAATGATTATAATTTTAAATAAACATATATTATTAAATAACTAAATATATTAGAATATTTTTTTAAATAATATTTGTACTTAAAATTACAATTTTAAAATATTTTTTTTATTATTATTTTTAATTGTTAAATTCATAAATTTCTATTTTATTTTAATGAAATCTTAAATGATCGAGTTAAAATACTCGTACAATAATTACCTTGTGATTGTTTGAAGGAACATAAGGTGAGAACCACAGTAAAAATGATGTGCAGTCTAACCCGGTAAGTGGGCTCTGTTATTCTCTAGTGAAACTGAGAGAATTGAAAACACTTCACTACGTGCTTGTTACCGACACTAATCTTCGTCTCACTTTCACTTGTGTGCCCTGAGATTTTTTAATCACTTCAATATTGTCAATATCTTTATTTAAAATATTTTGATGAAAAATGTAAAGGTGTTCTATAAAGTGGTGGATTCAATTGGTAATCGGTGAGTATATAAGTGAATAAATGTGACGGTGTTTTTTTTATATGTATTCAATTCACTTCTTTATTATAGTAATTTGAACTATTTTAAAATATAGATTTATTTTTATTTTTATTTATAATGTATACGTTTTTTTTTTCGAAATTAGGATTTAAAGACCACTGGTATGTTTAATAAAGTGATAATTTTTAATAAAGTAATATTTTTTTAATGTATGAATTAATCTAAATTCCCTAAAAAATTTATAAAAATTCAAAAAATATATAAACAATAAAACAATTCAAATTTATTAATTTAATAATATCTTAATAAATTCTAATAAATTTTTTAAACAATACCATGAAAAATAAATTAAAATGCTTCGAGAAATTTGTTCACCTATTAACTTACAAAATAAAAATAAAAATAATGAATAAAAAAAGTTAAATAATTATTTTTCGCCAACAAGGTTTGGTTCAACAATCTAGCTATAATAAAGATTCTTGTGGTTGAAGTGGATGTGTGAAATTATGTTAAGACTCACATAACCAAGCAAAAAGAGTAAATTGAAATAAAATATAATTTAATATAATAATTTTCTAAAAACAAACTCTCTAAAAATATGTTTATTTGATCAATTAATTGATTTCATTTTTAATAGTATACTTGAAAAAATTCCAATCATCATTGTTAAATTAATAAAAATTTAAGAAATAAAATTTCTTTATAGAGAATTAATTTTAAAAAAATAATAATAAATAATTTACATCATTTACAATTCTTTTTTTGTGAATATGAGAAAAAATAATACCGCTAATACAACTATACAGTTATTCGTGGAAACCATAAAATTTGTTCTTTTAAGTAAACAATGCTATTCATCAAAACCCTAAACCCATACGAGTTTTAAAGTCCATGTAGCAATTGATTCACAGAAGCATTGCAAAAGAATGGGCAGCCTACCTCTTTCAGAAGTAAAGCCATCCAAGTGCCTTGAGGGCCAAGAGCAACTCCATTTCAAAGAGAGAATTCCATGGCTTGAATTTCATATACAAAATGAGCAATCATGGGGAGGACGAAGTTGAAAAAATTATGGTCTTTGACTGAATCTGCCTCATTGTGCTAGCACTAGCCATTTTGCTACACCTCAATGGTAGGTGGATTTGGGATTTGGTAAAATTGGCTACCTTTACCAGAAGGAGATCCCATTTTAGGTGTCAGTTTCATTTTACCGGAGAAGAACTTGAAATGCTGTGGAACAAGGGGTTGGATTCTGCAGTATTAGAGATGCTACCCATGTTTGTGTATCGATCGCACAATTTCAATGATGGGTTAGAGTGCTTAGTATGTCTGTGCGAGTTTGAGGAGAATGAAAAAGCCCGGACTCTACCTAATTGCAAACATATTTTTCATGTGGACTGTATTGACATGTGGTTTCTTTTGCATTCTACTTGTCCCCTTGTTGGAAAAATTTAAATGGCATGCTTTGATACCATGTTGGAAATTTCTGATAATTTCGAAAAAATAGAGGAAATAAAACAATTCCTCAACTTAACACAGAGATTAAAGATATGTGGACAGAGAGATGGAGTAAAGCTCTATTTCACTAAGCATAAAAATGACTATTACAAAATACAATCTTTCATCAGAACTACAGTTCTGGATTACACAAAATACCCCTTACTGTGTTTTTCACTTGTTGTTTTTACATAGATTTCTGTTGTGGCAACATACAGTCTCCTTTGCGGCAACACCCAGTTCCAGTTGCGGCAACACATAGGAACAATTGTGGCAACACACAGAGTTTTCTCTGCTGCTACAAAACAGAGCGTTTTAGGCTTCCTCTATTTTCTGTTCTCTCTGTCTTCACTTTGCATACATGCGACTTCAACTCTCTAACCTCTCTAACCTCTCTAACCTTAAACTACTGGTGTCTATTACATATTTATGTTGAAAACATATTATGACCTAAAACATTAAAAATAAAAATGTCTTTCGTCTTATCAGCCTTTTAAATGCAGTAAGGCGATTGCGGGGTAACGTGGTGCAGGCCACGATTTACAAAATCAAAAGGGATGTGCCCTTTGTAAACAAAGTCAGTTGTTGCAAGGATTTTAACCCAGAAAATTTAATGCACAGTGGAGTGCAAAAATGAATCATGACTTTGCGGGTTATATCCTTCTGTCCACCTGTTTCAGATTGCAGTTGGAATTAATTTCCAACACTGCCCCTTAATTACAAATGTTGTTGTCTTGCATACCCAGACATTTTCTGAGATAATCAAAACTTTTCTTCCCCAATGGTTTTATCAAGATATCAGCAAATTGCTCCTCTATTCTGCAATGTTGCAAAACAATTTCACCATTGCTCGCTAGCTCTCTGATGTAGTGATACTTGGCATCAATGTGTTACGTTCTCTTGTGAAACACTGAATTCTTTGACAATGCTATTGCTGAGCTATTATCACAATAAATTGTTGTGCATTTTACCTGTTCATGACACAAGCTCCTCAACGTTCTTCTCATCCAAACTGATTGACATATTGTTGCTGTAGCTGCCACATACTCTTCCTCTGCTGTTGATAAAGCAGATATTGGTTGCTTCTTGGAATCCCATGAAATGGCTCTCGATCACATATGAAACACATATCCATATGTGCTCTTCCAGTCATCTACACTTCTAGCCCAATCACTGTCAGTGTAACCAGTCAATTCAGAATTTTCAGATCAGGAGTAGAAAATGCCATACCACCTCATTCCATTCACTACTTGGCAATGAGTCTCTTTCGGTCTTTCCATAAATCTAGAGATTAAAATCACAACATGCATAATATCTGGCCTAGTTGAAGTCAAATACATGAGGTTGCCAACTATGCTCTTGTATAAATTTGGATCAAAAACCTTGCGGATGTCTTCTTTACTCAATTTCAACCCCATGACAGTTGGAGTTCAGTTTTCTTGATGTTCTACATGTTGAATCTTTTCAACACTTCTTCAACATATTTTGCTTGGGAAATAAAAATCCCATTTTCATTTTTCTCTACTTCTATTCCAAGAAAATATCTCAAAGAACCCAAATAAGTCATTTCAAATTCACTCTTCATGACTGCTTTAAAATCAACAATGAGAGAAACTTCATTACCAGTCAAGATTAAATCATCTACATATAAAACAACAATAAGAATCTTACCATCATTTTATTTTATGTAGAGTGTGGGTTCTCCATCACATTTCTCAAATCCTTTTTCAGTCAGGTAAGCATCTATCCTGTTGTACCATGATCTCGGTGCTTTCTTCAACCCATAAAGAGCTTTTTTCAACTTGCATACTTTGTGCTCTTGGCCTTCAATTTCATAGTTGGGAGGTTGTTAAACATATAGCTCTTCTTTCAACACTCCATTCGATAATGCAGATTTCACATCCATTTGGAAAACCTTCCATTTGTGTTGTGCTGTTATGGACAACACTGTTCTTACCATTTCCATCCTTGCAACTGGTGCAAAGGTTTATTCATAATCTCTTCCTTGTTGCTGCTTGTAGCATTTGACAACAAGTCTTGCTTTGTGCCTTTCAATATTTCCTTCAGCATTATTTTTGGTCTTGTAGACTTATTTTACTCCAGTTACTTCTTTACCTTTAGGGAGGTCCATTAACTCCCATGTATTACTCTTTTCTATTGCACCAATATCTTCGTTCATTGCTTCAATCCATTTTTATTCCTTTATAGCTTCTTCAAAATGAATTGGGTCATCAACATGACAATACAAAGAAAATAAAGAGTTTAGACCAACATTATCACTAACCTCTTCTTGTTCATAAATATCACTCATATTTCTGAATCTCGGTCTTCTTGGTGTACTTGGAGATCCACTTGAACTCGAGGGAGTTTCAGTTCCTTGTGGTATGCATGAGGAAGCACTTCCTTGATTTCTCAAGGCTGTTCTATTCCAGCTTGTGGTGTGGCTTGTTGTGCTTGTGGTGGTGGAGGAGGAGCCACCAAGGAGGGATTTTTTGTTGTTTTCCCTTCCTCTTATTCTTCATGAGACACACATGTCTTCACATTCACTATTTTCTCTAAACTTCCATCCCAATCTTCTTCTTCAATAAACTGCACATCTCTTCTTATAAAAAACTTCTTGGTGGATGGATTATACAATCTGTATGCCTTGGACTCATCACTGTATCCAACAAAGATACATTTCTCCCCCTTTTTGTCAAGCTTATTTCTTAGTTGATCTGGAATGTGTGCATAAGCCACATAACCAAACACTCTCATGTGGGTGACAAACTGCTTTATGCCGCTCCATGCTTCTTCAGGAACTCTGTTCATCACAAATTTGGTTGGGCATCTATTGAAGATGTACACTGCACAATTTAAAGATTCAGCCCAATACTCATTTGGCAAATGTTTTTCCTTCAACATACTTCTGACCATGTCCATGATGGTCCTATTCTTCCTTTCAGCAACATCATTTTGCTGAGGTGTGTACCTTTTGGTAAACTTCTTATGTATGCCATTCTCCCTACAGAAACATAGAAAATATTTGGAGATGTACTCTCCACCTTTTTTAGTTCTTAGCACTTGCATGTAGTGCCCACTCTCCTTCTCAACATGAGATTTGAAGTGGTAGAAATGTTCAAACACTTCACTCTTTTGTTTCAAGAAATACATCCATGTCTTTTTGGTGTAATCATCTATGAATGTCAAAACATATTTGTTGCCAGCTAAATATGGTGTTCGTATTGGTCCACATAAATCTAAGTGGAAAATATCTTAGGGTGTCTTTGCCCTTATACTCTTCCCTGCTGGAAAGCTTTCTCTGTTGTTTTCCCAAGATGCAGCCTTCACAAAGGCCATTTGGTTTTCCAAACAATGGTAATCCTTTTACCATTAATTTTATGTGCGACAAGTTTAGGCCTTCGAAATTGAGATATCCAAATCTCAAGTGCCATAACCAGTTTTAATCTTTCACTTCCTCTTGAAAGACCTCTTGTGTTACAGCTGCTACATTTCTTCTTTCCTTCAAGTCTGTTCTGAGCTTGAGAGGAAACATCCTATTCCTTGTCATTTGCACCTCTGTAATGACTTTCTTGCTTGGAGTTATCCATGATTGTGCACACATCATCTTTAAAGAATACATTGTAACCCTTGTTTATGAGCTGTCCAATGCTCAAAAGATTACATTTCAAGCCCAGTACATAATATACATTTGGCACAAACTTCTGTTCTCCTTTTCTTGTTAGGATACTTACTCTTCCTTTTCCCATGACATAGACCTTACTGTCTGTCCCTGTTGTTACTTCAGATTTAATATTTTCATCTAGATTGCAAAACATTGCTATGTTTCAAGTCATATGGTTACTACAACTTGATTCTAAGAACCATACATCATCTTGTCTATCTTGTGCTACATTATATGCTAACAGCACATTCTTCTGGTCCTTTTCTTCTTTTGTAAAATTAGCATTTTTTCTATTATTCATGGCATTTTTCTTTTTCCTACATTCATTGGCATAGTGCCCATATTTTTTGCAATAATTACATTGGACTTAGGATTTATCATACTTTTGTCCATATGCTTGATTTTGGTTTGAACCTTTATTATGGTTCTGATTGCTGCCCCTTCCACTTGAACTTGCAAGGTTGTTTCTTCTTCTGTTTTGGCTTTTGCCTCTCCCTTTTCCTTTGCCTTGACCTCTACCTTGACCAAAATAAATTTGCGTCTTGAAGGCTTGTTCCAATGAGGAATCTGATCCTCTGTTCAGTCTATGTTCATGAGACATTAGGGATGCACTAAGCTCATCCACCATATAAAGTGAGAGATCCTTTGTCTCTTCTATTGGCACTACTATGGCATCACATCTTGAGGGTAGACTTCTCAAGATTTTCTCCACCATTATCGTCTCTCCAAGTGTCTCTCCATGAGACCTTATCTAGGTAACCAACCCAATAACATGATTGAAGAATGAGTCTATATTGTCAGGTTGTTTCATGCAGAGAGTTTCAAAATCTCTCCTCAGAATTTGCAGCTTTGTTGTCTTCACCTTATCCATACCTTGATAGGTAGTTTTTAGAATATCCCATGCATCCTTTGGCTTTTTTGTTGCTGCAATCCTTGGGAAGATACTCTCGCGCACTGATTGAAAGAGATAGAAGAGGGCTTTGGTGTCCTTCTTCCTATTATATTTTAATAAGTCTCTTTCTGCTACTGTCAAAGCAACCAATGTTGTTGCATCTGCTGCTTCTGGGTAGCCCTTCTCAACTAGCTCCCATATGTCCTGTGAAGCAAACAAGGCTCTCATCGTGATTTCCCAGTAATCATGGTTCTTCTCGTTAAATTGTGGAAATTGGGGATTCGTCAAGCTGGTCTGTGTTGCTGCCATTGTAACTGTGCAAACCCAAAAAATTTCTTGATTGTGTAGAAAACAAAACAATCAAACTATTTTTACTGTGTATAAAAATAGAGGCTTTCTCTCTGATGGAGAAATCCGCTTCAAAAAACCTTCTTACAGCTTTTGCAGTGAAGAGCGATCTTTGCTTCGTTCACTAAGCACCTAGACTAGCTCTGATACCATGTTGGAAAAATTTAAATGGCATGCTTTGATACCATGTTAGAAATTTCTGATAATTTCGAACAAACGGAGGAAATAAAACAATTCCACAACTCAACACAGAGATTAAAGATATGTGGACAGAGAGATGGAGTAAAGCTCTATTTCATTAAGCATAAAAATGAATATTATAAAAGCAATCTTTCATCAGAACTACAGTTCTGGATTACACAAAATACCCCTTACTATGTTTTCCACTTGCTGTTTTTACACAGATTTTTGTTGCGGCAACACACAGTCTCCTTTGTGGCAACACTTAGTTCCAGTTGCGGCAACACATAGATCTAGTTGTGGCAACACACAGGAACAGTTGCGGCAACACACAAATTTTTCTCTGTTGCTACAAAACACAGTGTTTTAGGCTTCCTCTGTGTTCTGCTCTCTCTGTCTTCACTTTTCATACATGCAACTTCAACTCTCTAACCTCTTTAACCTCTCTAACCTTAAACTACTGTTATTACATATTTATGTTGAAAACATACTATGACCTAAAACATTAAAAAATAAAAATATATTTTGTCTTATCAACCTTTTAAATGTAGTAACGCGGTTGGGGGGTAACGTGGTGCAGGCCATGATTTACAAAATCAAAAGGGATGTTCCCTTTGTAAACAAAGTCAGTTGTTGTAGGGATTTTAACCCAGAAAATTTAATGCACCGTAGAGTGCAAAAATGAATCATGAATTTTCGGGTTATGTCCTTCTATCCACCTATTTCAGATTGCAGTTAGAATTAATTTCTAACACCCCTTTGCAAAACCGAGGCCCAACCCCAAGAATAAATTTTGGGATCCCCCAGAGTTGTGCAGGTTTTGGCTAAAATCCCAGAAGCAATTCCGGAAGGGATCCTTCCAAATCTGAATTCAGAGGGAGGGTGGACTGCAATCTCTGAAGAAAAATATGATATCGATAACCCACCAAATGTATTATCCTATTCATGTGCTGAGGAGAAAATGAAAACAGATATGTATGAAGGGATCTCCAATGGAAGAGCATAAATGATCCGACGTAGAGTTAGTATATTGTAGCAACCATATTGCGCTAAAGTGTAACAACTTTGATTCTATGTTCTCTGTAGTGTAAAGATCATACATGTATGTTAATGATGGTACATAGTATGATCTAAATTTTGATATATGGTTCTATCATCCTTTTTTGACAGTATATATGAGCAAAATGTATCAAGAAAGAAATGGAAATGGGTTCTGGGTCCTTTGTTTTAAGTTTGAGTCTTCAGTTTTTATTGGATTGAAATCAAATTCATTTAATTAAATTGTATAGAACGAATCTGAAATATGATCTAAGGGAAAAGCAGTGCTTTTTTGTTCTCCAGATTCTAAAGATGAAAATTTTTAAAGTACCATTGTACTCACTCTTATTCACTCTTAGTACAAGGAAGGCATTTTCAAGGGGAATGCTGCCCAATACTCACAATTTGCTACTAATAATTCCATCACCAAAAAGAGAGCAATTGTACAATTGGAGGTAAGTTCAGCTCATCCACTGAACTTATCTCTGGTTGCTCGTTTGTTCAGGGAAATCTCTGTTTTTTTGGTTTTTTTTATATGGCTAAAATAAATTTTCTTATTTCAGTAAATAATATGGGTGGAGATCAGGACAACGAATTTGCAAATTGGGTTTTGATTGGTTTATTTGGAAAAAAAGAATGGCAGAAAGAAAAGGTTTTAGGTAATTCTCATATGAATAAACTAATTCTGATATGATTTATTCTTTTATGCAAATTTTCATTTTTTTGTTCATCTTTTAAATAAGAGAAAAATGATTTTTGAGCTGTGCTTTGGAAGTAGGGAAAAGTACTATTGGTTTTTGGTCATTTTTTCGAAGTTTTTATGTTTTTTCAGTTTTTCAATTTTAAGAAAAAGTAAATTGGGTCTTGGTTTAATGCTAGTGGGGTTTAGGGTTTGGTTTTGTAGAGCATAAAATGAGACTTTGTTGATGGTTATCTAATGAGTTTATAAAAGGGGTTTTATTTTTTTTAAATATATTTACAGTTATTTTTAATTTTAAGCAAAAGTAGATTGGGTATTGGTTTACTGCTAGGGGGGTTTAGGGTTGGGTTTTGTAGAGCATAAAATGAGACTTTGTTGATGGTTATCTAAGGAGTTTATAAAAAGGTCTTTTTAAAAAAAATATATCAACGGTTATTTGAAGTTCATTTTATAAAGGGGATGGAGTTTTATATTAGGCATACAGGTAGTTTGGTTGGTTGAGGATTGTTTAGATATACAAGTAGTTGAAAATGATGATGGGAAATTCTGCTAATCATGATGGTAAAGCATATGCATCTATGTTACATGTGGTGTATGGTTAGTTTCTTTCTTACTTCAAAACACATACAAAAGCTCATATCTCCCTTAAAATTATGAGGGAATAACATGGCATAGTCAAACACATTTGTACACCAATATTTCCTTCAAATTCAGAGGGTCTAATGTTAGATTCCATTCTTTTAAGCATAGATTCTATCATTTTAAGGTGAATCATATGGTGTTGGATTCCATTCTCTTTGATCCTTTACTCTGAAGCTTAGATTCCATCATGTTAAGATGAAGCATTCAGTGTTGGATTCCATTCTCTTTGTTCCTTTACTTTGAGGGGATTACAATGTAATCAAAGTTAACTTTTTCTAAGACCTTTAGTTCGAAGATACTATTAAATTACAATGTGGTTAACATTAAATTTTTATAGACAAAATTGTTAATATTGTTTTCACCAAATTTGAAAATTCAATAACTTTATTTCTGATGCCCAACTTAACAAGTGAAGTGCTTCTCAATAAATGGAAGCTAGCACTAAAAACTTGGTTTCTTATGGGTTCCTTAGTAGGGTTCTCCCAAATACAGTGTTAGTTTACTTGTAAATTAGCTTGAGAGTTGCTTTTGGGTAACCTAATATTTGAAATTTTGTATTCTTATAATTCAAGATTTTGTCAAGATAAACAAGAAATTGATATTTTTTTTAACGTTATCATGAAGGTAAGTCCAAAAGGGGGCTACCTGTGTGATTCAGATAAGTATAGTGGGTTACATAGATTTATATCTTTTCATTGGGAAAGATGACGTCATTCAATGTAGATTTTAACTATTTTTATATGCATTGGAACTCTGTCTAGGCTACTTACAAGTTTCTTTTGTTTATTTTAAGACATTATCTGCTTTTAAATCTCTCCCTTTTGTCAAAGGAATCTCCTAATTACCAATTAAAGAGATCAGTTTCCTTTGGCATGGTAGGTTTTTCTCAAACTACCTTAAAGAAGTATAGATAAGTATAATATTAATTTTTGCTTCTTTTATAGGAATAAGCTTCCATCTAAGCCAATTTTAAAAGTTTTTTTTATAGAAATAATATTTCATCTAAACCAAGTCTATTTGTCCTAGATATGGCTTCAATCATTAAATATTGATGATTATATGCACATGTGATTTTCATCATTATTTTGAAAGTGTGCACATATTTTGGAAATGGTTTAGTATATTTCTTAATTATTTTGAAAGAGGTGTATTGTATTTTAAGAGATATTTGGCAAAATAATGCTTTATGACTTTATTTTTTTCTTATTAATCAATTTTTATTCTTAAGTTAAAGCTTTAATGAAGGTTCTTAATTTCTTTGTAAATATTACATGAGGTATACAATTTTGTTGTTGATTACTCTATACATAAGTAGATTATTTATTTGGGATTTTTAGAACCATTCTTTTCCATTTATTTATAGGTATAAGTACTAATGTATGGAAGAGAACTTATTAGAAATAATATTGATAGTTTCCATTGTTATGTGATAATAATAATTATTGGTATCGTAATTTTGGAACAATAAATTTATATATATATATTATCATGTTAAATTACCTTGTTTGCCTTCTCCAACAGCTTCTCAAGATGAATATTGACCCTCTCAAGCCAAGTCTCTCTATCAGCCTCAATCTCTCGCTCAATGGATGTCATCTTGGTCTGGCTTCTTTGGGCAGCTTGCTGGTTCCCATGGATGTTTTGCAACTGCATGGTTGTTTGCTGATCTTCCAACTGTTTGTTTCGTTGCTCCAGGTAATTTATGATCCATTGGGCTCTTTGCAACTTGACGGTCAATGTGTCTATCTCCGCCTTTTGCTCCTGAATAGTCTCTCTCAACTTTGAGCTTGGAGAGCTCAAATCCTCATCAATCAGTATGAAAATTGTGTCTTGGCCTCTTGAAGGCCCCTCATCCTGCATAGGCCTCTTACCTCTGTCTTGTACCTGTACCTGTGCTGCTGATGATGACAACGAGACCCCTTCCACCCCAGGTGAGATAGTACTCGCCAGGCTGCTACAAATAATCCTCTAGTGCCTCTCTGATAAGTGACATACATAGGCATAGTTTTCTCTGTCTCCTAACCTCCATGCTGATATGAAGGTTCGCCTGCATCATGAACAACCTCCGGAGGAGCCTGAGGATCTGTGAAGAAATCATTGAAAATGAAATCATCCCATGAAATACCCTGCAAGCCAAGCTGATGCACAACCACTATCTTGATGAGTGCATAGTGATAAATATTGGTTTACTGCTGCTCAGGAGTTTTCCTCTGCACAAGAGTGGTCATTCTCTCGATGTTTTGGAAAATGAAATAAGGAAGGTTCATCATCCTCACCTTGGTGAAATGCATCAATAACCTGATATGATAGGCATAGAGGTGTGAAAACCGGCCCTCAAAACTGAAATATTTGATAATGAGGCATAGGAATCCTTTAGGAACCGGAATGGGAACACTCTGCTGAGTTGTCTCACAAAGCTGGGCCTGATATATGGTTCATAATTCACTCTCTCCACCTGTTGCCTCTTGTTCCACTGTTCTCCCACATTTGGTATTCCGATTGCTTGAGATATTGTTTCCGGTGTCAAAGTGAAAGTTACACCGGCAAGAGTTACCTGACCATCATGTAAATGCAATACAAACAAACGAGCCAACTCCTGATGATAATGGATCCTAGCAATCATTTCACAAAACTGATAGCATGACTACTCTCGAAAACATGACATGGCCAGTGGGCAAAGCCTGAAATTCAGTCAATGAGGTGGGCTCTTTTCTCACATGTATACCACTTTTATGAGGCCTTCTAGGTGCATGTAGCTCAGTGTCGGAATCACTATCTCGGTCATATGATGTATCAGTGTCTGTCTCCATGGTTTTCAAGGTTGATGTAAGGTCTATATTGAATTAGATAGATGAAAATGAGTTTTTTTGGTGCTTTTGCTTTATTGCCAAATGTATGGTAGTAGGGGAGGGACTGTAGAGAAATAGGGTATTGAGGAAAATGGGGTTTAATCAACTAATATTTTCCTTTTGAAAGCTTCTGATTTGATAAATTTAGGGACAAGGGACAACCACTTGATTTTTTTGGGATAAAATTGGGATTTGGGGAAATTTTGCAAATGGGATAGGGATAATGGGAATGAGATGGGTATGAGTGGATTTAGGGATGTAAGGGGATAGGAGATGGACTGTAATGATAACATAACAGTGAGTGGAAGGAAAAAACAAAGTGAGGAATGGAATGATTGACACTAAAATTACTTTCAAAACCCAAAGGAGGCACTTGTCAACAAGATAATAGGGTTTGGCTTTTGTGTATTCAAATTCTCATAATCAATCACAAAATCAACACCAAGCACAAGTTATGGGCGATATAAGATCACATGGACTTACTTGGAGCAAGAAGGACCGAGTCGATTTGGAGTTTTTTGAAGCAAGGGAAAAAAATTATGTTTTGGCTCAATGCACCGTGCAGTCAACCCAGCGCGCCACACCCTTCTGATGCACTGCGCTGGAACAAATTAACACAGAGAAGAGCATCCCTATGCGTCGTGCTTAGATTATTCACCGCGACCACTGCCCAATGCGCCACGCTCTGCAACTTCTAAATAATCTGCTCCCAAATCACTTGTTTCGCCCTCCACGATTTCTTTGCTCCTCAATGCTATCTCTTGGCACACAAATGGAGTTTTGAATTTAGAAATATCTTATGTATACAAAATATTTTAATTTTTCATTTGAAAAACCCACTTTGTAATGTTTGTAAAACTTTGACACTTTTTAAATGAACTCTGTTTTGTTTCCTTTGGCCTTTTGGACTGAATGATGAGTTTCTTGTCTGTTTTGCAGGGATGGATGGCATGAAGTTTTGGCAATGGCGACCAGGGTTGTGAATGGAGAATTATTACAACTGAAGAATTTGAAAATTGCATTGGATTTATTACAAAAGGATAAAATAGACAATTTTTCTTCAAAACTTAGTTTTGAGGAAAAATCATTTTTGAACATACGATAATGAAATTTTTGCAGTGAAAACTTATTTTGAACCTCCCTCATGTGCCTGCTGAAATTATTAGACATTCTAATGACTATATTAATGAAACCCTAGACCTAATGAGACTAAAAACCTAATATGACTCTTTGCAGACAATAAGACCAAAAATGACTATGAATGATTTTAATGAATAGAGATAGCCTAGCAGGTACAAGACATGAGGAATATGGGTGACAAGACCTTTCCATCAGATGATCCATGCTCCTAACAGAATGCAGCTGAATGAACTGAGTGAGACACCTAAAATGAAATGCAACAAGAGAAATTTAATCTCTGATGGAGGGATGAAGATACCGTCTCTAACATTAAGATAAACAGTCAAACAGAAAAAATGAAATAAAGAGACAGTTAGCTGATTTTTTACTACAGTAAGACATATTTTTCAGCAGTAAAGAGTGAAATATGAGTCAAAGTGTATCAGTGTTTAAAGAAGTAGCGTTAAAGAGTTTCAGAGGAAAGTGTGTCATCCAAGGCAACTCAAACAAAGACATTTCCTAAACAGCCAACAAGCAGGAAAGCTATTCAATAAAAATCTCCTTGTTAGATAAAGTAGTTATATATATTTTGGATAAGAGGACAGCTTGCAGATTTGTTAAGTAGTTGTCCCTCTTATTTTGTAAAGATATTTTATATTTCCTAAAGATATTCCTACATTTATCTAGGATATTTGTAATTTTTTTTTGTATAAATACTTCTGTATTAGAAGTGTCAAATGTGGAGTAAAATTGCTAAGATTACTATAGACTTTTGCTGATACATTGGAGGCTCTCATGTGTTGATTTCGAAGTAGCAGACTAGACAAAGCTAAACTAGCATCATAATTCAAGATCCTTGTGATAAATTGATGAGTAAAGTACTTTCTTTTTGTCATTGTTTTCTTTCTTGAGTTTCATGCATTCCATTATATATGTTTGTTCAATATTAATGAGTAACTAGGAATATTACTATAGGCTAGTCCTTTACTCCCTATTTTTAACTAGTTACCATTTAAATGTTTTTTTATGATTTCCGGTGTTAGGAATTCTTAATTGCTCCTAATCTCGTTTGATCCCTGCCTCTTTCTTCTACTCTCTGGATCAAAAGATCTTTCATAGCATTTTATCCCGATCATACCATTTCATCAAAAACACTTTTCCCAAATCTTTGAGGGTTATCTATCTTGTCTTGAATACCTTTGTACATTTTTGGCCTTCACTGCTAGTACTGCTATCTAGATTTAGACTCCATAGCCCAATGGACAAGTAGATTTCTCTCTAGTTTACTTCTAAGTGATTTTTTCCCACCCAAATATTTAAAAAAAAACCAATTATTCTATCATAACTAGCCTAAAACATAAATAAAAAAACAAAGATAAATCTTAAAGAGAGAGCCCTCTCTAAACTATAGGAAGGCTAGATCCTATTGTTCCAAGTAGGTTTGTGGTGACCCCTAGTGTTCTTTGACTAAAAACTCAAATCCCACAACTTAATAAAATACTAGGGTGATAGCACAAGAGACATGAATCTTCATCAAATTCGTGGAGCCCCTCATTTGTGTATAAGTAGAGGGTTAATGCAAGGTTATTTATCATCCATTGGTGTAAAAAAAAGCATAAGGAGAAATATCGTTGAGGAGGAGGCTTATTTGATATTGCCGCACAAAGAGAAATAGACTTTCGAGGGAGAAGGAGGACTATTTTAGGGCATGTTTTAGTGTGAAGGAGGGTTGGGTCTCCTCACTGGAAGAAGCTGCAATCATATGAAAATTTTGAGGGAACTTTGGAGTAGTGCAAACCCATGAACAAGCAGTCACAGCCCTACACAACCTTGTTGTAGGGTGTTGCAACAAATTTCAGGCAGATTGAGGAGGAGACAAGGGCCAAGGAAGCCTATAATTGAAGCAGACACCCTCAACCCCTCAAGGAAGGGAAAACACAACTCTTGGGAGTGTTTTTTGGCTAAAAAGAAGTCTAGTTAAGGATTGTTCTGTACCCTAACGAGGCATAGTTTGTTGCAACCAAATAAACATAAAAATTGTGAGCTAGTACGTTCTTGTTGGAGCAGTGTTTGGCGTTTCTTTGGGTCAATAAGTGACTAGTTTGGATCTGTTGTTGTTGCAGTCTATTCGTGTCATATGGAGGACCTTTCATTGTGGCGAAGAGTTCATCCTAGGAGTATAATCAATAGTGTAGTAGTGGGAGCCATTGATCTGGTGCAGGGTAGTTTTTTTTCTACCCAAATTGTCCGTAGACGAGCTATTCTAAAGTGATGAAGAGGAGTTGAAGGTTGGGTGAAGTTTGGTGTCGAAGTGCAGCACCTTGATGGATAAAGGTGACTGCTAGTGTGATAGTTTGGAGCTCGGGAATTAGGCCTACCTAAAGAGAAGATTGTATTAGCTCGTGTACATGCTACATAAGTGACTTGTAGCAGTGATATGTTGCAAGCCACCTGGAGTCTCGATGTGTTTTCCTTTGATGGACTAAGGAGCAGCTAGTGATCAATACGGGAGCAAAGGACAAGAAGGACAAGATAGGACATCAAAGTTGTAGCGAAGTTGTCATTGTATGTTGTATAGCATAAAGTGTTGTATTATTAAGATTGTTTAATATAACTAAGATTGAGTTTGTACATTATTGTACAATTTTATTGTAAACTATGTATATTTGTGCATATGTGATTTACTTCTTTATATTTCCGTTGTTCAAAGTAGTGTGGTTGAGATTCTTGGTTTGGTAGCATCAGTGCTTTTAGGAATCTAACCGAGAACCAAGGTCATGGAAATTAAACATTAACATCCATCATGTTCCTCCACTGATGAATTTATCCTGAAGAATGAAAATTACAGTAATGTTAAATCTCGTCTTGAAATGTGAAGAAGAAAAAATAATTTAGTTTCTAAGCAATGCCTTGGAATTCGAATCATGATGAATGGGTGATTTATGATGGATTGATATTGGTTACGGATTTTTATACTTTATTCTGTGATTTCTCAAGCCAACTGATATGTATTTTAGGCACATATGCTTACACAATTAATTCAGTTTCATCATTTAGATTATTATTATTGTAAAGAGTCTAGACATGTACAACTAGAAATATGCCTCTACCTTTGCCAAGATCAAATAATGAAGAACGTTGTCACCAATGTAATGGACCCACATCTTTGTACTACGGTATGGAAATGATTATAAGTCTTAAATTTATACAAAATATTATTTAGAAGTATAATTCTATAATTTCTTGAAAAAAAGTTGAATATAAATAGAATAGTTCAATGTTAAATGATGAAAAATATGAATAACAAAATTGTAATCAATGCAAAATAGTTTAGAATCTCCATAATTTTTTTCTTACATTTCTTATAATAACAACTTTTCTTAGAGTAAAAATCACTAATTTTTCCATATTCCTTTTTTTCATTTAAAATCATTTACAAATAGAACTTGCAATTATAGACTATGCAAACCAACCTTTTAATGACACATTGTATTAAACATCCAATCCACTCTTTTTTACTTGTCACAACAAGGAAATGATAATGAAATGTTAAATATGTAGCAAAAATATGTTTTAAATTTATACAAATTATTATTTAGAAGAATAATTCAACAATTTCATGAAAAAAAATTGATTATAAATAAAACAGCGAGTATTAAATGATGAAAAATATGAATAAAAAAATGTAATCAATACAAAATAGTTTAGAATCTTCATATATTTTATTCTACTTTTATTATAATAACAACTTTTCTTACCATAACAATCACTATTTTTTCTAAATTCTTTTTTTTCTTTTAAAATAATCAGTGCCCTTACTACTTTATTTCCTTGTTTAGTTTTCACTTCTTTATGTGCTCTTTTCCCATTTACGTAAACCAAAAGGCCTTAAATGTACACCATGTGGCATGACGTGCTTATTCATGAATGTGTCTTGATTTATGATTATTCCTTCCTAAGAATAAGTGGGATGACATTGATTATAGACAAGTGCCATGTCTTTGGGGTTTGATTTCTATTTAATATTTGCTTTTACAAAAAGTGAATGTTATAGATATTACAGTGCAATCATTACTCTATTTCTCTTCAAAAAATTTTTTTTGTTTTTTTGTCTTTAACATACCTGTTTTCTTTTTCTTTGTCATGCCAAAATATATTAAAAACAAATTTATCAAAATTTCTATCAAAATAATAAATTTACCTTTTTACATAATAATTTACTATTTGAAAAAAAAGCATAAAAGTAACTTACCGTATAAATAGATTCCATAAATAATATCCAACACCTCTGCCACACGTGGCCATGCCAACTTTAACCTCAAGACTGTGTTACCTATTTCCTAAGCTACTGAGCCTTGGCTAATCAACCGAGTTAAAAAAACTACACTGTATATTTCCTACACTACATAGGCTCTGCTAATAAACGAGACTAAAATATACTACACTTGGTAAATCTATAGGAAAACCCGTGTCAATAAAGGAATTAAGGCGAATTGCAAGAATATTGTCAAGAATATTGTCATCGGGAGGTCGTACAATTTTGTCATATGGCGGTTTCACGATTGAGGTGAGGTGGTTTCAAGTTGCAACATCCCATAAACGAATTTTGTGATATGGCGGTTTTCGGATTGAGGTGAGGTCATTGCAACATACCATAAAGGAGTCTCCGATGTTTATAACAATTGCACAGAATGCCAAAATGTCCATTCCTCATCTTAAAATTTTATTTTGATGATAAAGCATTTAAATAGTTTTTTGAAACTATTTTAATAATAAAGCATTTCAATCTAGTTTTTAAAAATATTCTTTTGTTTTATAAAACTGGAAATTGTTACAAGATTGTTTTTCTGTCTCAATTTTTATATTAATAATGTGGAATCAATTACAGATATAGAAGTCTCTTCTATCATAATCAATGAAATCTATATGTCATTCATTAAACAAGTTGATTTTTTATCATCACTCACTTGGGGTTGGAATTTTGATTTCTTCTTATTGGTCATGCAATTTTTTTTGAGTTTCAGGTCATTATGCTTTTTTTTATGAAAAGTTATGTTTAAATTTTTGCCCTTCATTAGTGATGTTCTCATAATAAATTAACTCTTTAAAAGGAATCTGTGTGCAAATCTGTTTACAAGAAGTTTAGCATATCCCAACTTCGAAAGGATGGTGAAGGTCACGTGAAACATGTCATGTTTTGTTTTGTGAGCCAAAATGAGTACTCTTTTATTGTTGAGAAAATGTGAGTCAAAATATAAAATTTCATTAAGACATTGTTTATTTCTCATACACTTAATTAATGTGATTTGTTAGTTAAGGTAATTAGTTTTAAGATGTTAGTTAAGAGATTTTTTAATACAATTAATTAATGTAATCTGTTCTTTACTATTACTGGTTTTAAAAGTTTTTTATTTATTTCTAAATCATTTAAATGTAAAACTACGTGATAACTGAGATGCCTAAAATTCAATTATAAATGAGGCAATTTAATGATTTAAATATTATTTAATCACATTTTTTTATGTCATAAATCAATTTAACTAATCATAATTTAAATATTGATTCAATCACATTTTTAAATTATGAATTAATTTGACAAATCATAAACATTGTAACAGCTAAGGAAAAAAAAGTTATCTTTTAACTAATTAATAAGGAGAGTTTTTAAGCACATTATATATGTTCACAACTCGATCCATCATGATGCACATAGCACACTAAATTTTTTTTCCAAAGAATTTTATCATAAACATGTACTTATTACGGTGGAGATTTTCAAAATTTATATGTTCAAACATGTATTTATTAGCCTGAAAAATATTCTTTGGACATAGGAAACCACATAACAAAATTAACATGTAATAGAGAACCATATAAATTTGTTTTTATGAATATCAAGAGAGCCAGAGAAGCCTTATTATTATAACAGAAATTCAGGCAGTCAAAGGCTGGCGAACTTAGGCTACCATGTAGTGTCCAAACAACACTCAGTTAGTAGTTATCTTTGTATAAAGTTTATGGTCTTCACACGAATCAAAATGCATAGAGGATACTCTCCTCAAGTGTTATCGAAGCTCACTGGTATAATACTTGCTGTATCGAATGCCCGTGAACAATGCTCTAATTGAACTCCATTGGCATGGTGCAATATTGTATCACGTTTCGAAGCTAAGCTAAAACATGTGAGGTTTCAACAATGTCTCTATTGGTTAGTACAAGTAAGGAACCAGTAAGGATATAACGTTCTTGCATTAAGGGTGCGAGATTGGAAGTTCGCAGGCTCCGAGTTAATTTTTTAATTTTTTTATTTTGAAGAAAGGTGATGTATAGTTTCTTTAACTGGTAGTGCAAAGCCAGTGAGTGAGCCAAGAATGGTAAATTTCTATTAACTTTCAGTGAGTACAAACTTGCAAGTTTGAGTTGCGAATTAAGTTTAAGAAAAAGCTGGTTAATGGAAAAGTTTAAGGATGATATAGTTTGCATATTAAAGTTTTATTTTGGTATCAGAGGTAGATCGTCTGTCATAAATTCTGGTGCATCAGCACACATGACTTGTAATAAATGACAGTATGATATACTTGAATTAATTCACACTGAGGTATGGGCACCTAAATTACAATGATTTATCGTTGTTGCAAAGGACATCCTATGAGACTAGCGGTTGCAGCGGTTGGTACCCATGCATTCTGGTGGATGGTTGCTCCTTTATATGGACGTAGATATATTCTTTGTTATGTTTGATCACAACTAGATTTTGCGAAGTGATATTGAGACAAGTAGTCATTAAGGGGGTGTGTTAGAATGTGTAATTCCTACTTGTCCAGTTGTGACTCTCTATGTATAGAGTTTGTTCCTATTCAAGAGGAATTAGCTAAAACTAGTTTGCTTGTTTGGTGTGAGGTTGAGATATTCCCTCAACCAACTTATTGTACGTCCAAGATAGATTTCCTATCTTGAGACTAATTCATGTATAAATGTGTGTAATCTATTTAATTAATGATATAGTTTGCATATTAAAATTTTATTTATTAAAACCCAATTAACACTTCGGAGAAAACAATTCCACCTGAAAATACGACCAGAATGTCCTCTGACAGAAAAAATGGCCATCAAATTCCATCCCTAATCTCACTAATTACACCTGCTAAATTTGTATCATCATTGAACTCTATAATACATGTGCTTTATTTCCACAAGTTGTAATTATTAATGAGTGATCATAACTATTTCTATAATTAGCACTAGTGAGAAAACTAAGGCTAATGGTAAGCATATATATTTCTATAATAAGCACTGGTGAGATAACCAAGACTAACGCTAATCATAGATATTTCTATAATAAACACTAGTGAGATAACTAAGAGTAATGGTAATCACAATATATACCTATTACAATATCTACATAATAAGCGGAGTAATAGGTTATTATAAGCACTAGTGAAAATACCAAGGCTAATGGTAATCATAGCTATTTCTATAGTAAGTACTAATGAGATAACTAAGAGTAATGGTAATCACAGTATATGTACATATTACAGTATAAGCGGAGTAACAAGTTATTATAAGCACTAGTGAGATAACCAAGACTAATAGTAAACATAGCTATTTCGATAAAAAGCACTAAAGTAATGGTAATCATAGTATATGTACCTATTATAGTATTTACATAATAAACGGACTAACAGGTTATTAAATGCTTCACTAGTAATAATTAACTATGAACTATATAGTGATGTGTGGTTTGATGGAAAGTTTCTTTGGGTGATATCCAAAAGACCACAGTTCAAATCTCATTGAGTATGTGGCTTGCTTTTATATTAGCTCAAGAAGTAGGCTCCCTCATTCCCGTTGGTGTTATACCTGACTTACAGGGATATATTCACCATGTATAAAATAAATTAATTAATCAACTATGAACTAGTGATAGCTTTCTACAAATGTATCCATTTTGTAATCTCGTTTGATATTGTAAGTAATAATACAATGACTTTACGATATATAGTTAGTCGCTGTAAAGGTTTCATCACACTTCGAGATCGACTTACAGACGTGAACACAACTAAAATTAAAATTAATCACAAGGAATCCATTAATAATTACAGTGATATGTCCATTTTAGCGTTTGGCCGTTCAAAAATTGTATGACTACATCAAACATAAGATTTTAATTTCCAAGCTGTAAACAAACTATAAATTTATCTCTGAGTGGAAAACTAAAAATACCTCAATCACCAAACTGTAAACAAACTATCAATTTCTCTATCAGACCTTTAACTTGTGCATACATAGAAGAGAATACAGATTGATTGCATGCAAAAATATTACTTACAAACTTTACTTACAAGAAATATAAAGCCAAATTCAAAGTTGGAAATTCTAGCTAGCACCTCGTTCCATCACCTCACGGTATTCAACTACAGATTTCTCCTTCTGCAGCTTCATGTCCTGGTAGAACTTGGAAATGAATACCTATGCAACATTAGTATCTATTTTTTCAGTTCCGACAAACCAGAAATCATTTTCTTTTCTTCGCCATAAAAATATGATTGAAAAGTAAAGTATTCCATCATAGAATTGTTGGGGAAATTTTAAAGACACAAAGGAAAAATGCTTTTTCTAGACACACGGAGTTCATATAGAGTTGTGAAATTTACTTTAATCAACACAACACATTTATGGAAGTTTACAAAGAGTTGCAGAACTCACTTAATCCATACAATACAGTTGCGGAAATAAATTTTAATGAATGTTTATTTCAATAAAGAGTGGAGGAGATCAAAATGGCAACTATCACAAGTATATCAGAACTATCAAAACTTTATATTAAAAATTCAAAACATGAAATACATTAACATATGGAGGCTGCAGCTACTTCATAAGTAAAATAAGACTTCTTACTTGGAGTTAGATTCACTAGGGTTGCGGAGTAACACACAGTAAAAATTGTTTTCACACACCCACCAAAATTGGCTCCATGATTTTCTCCACTTGTCTTTCGAGACTTACATATGCCACATTACACAAAAGTCTCTCTCTCTCACTTGCTCACTCTTTCTTTCACACTAAATTACATGTAAAACCTCAAAATATATATCTAAGGCATTTAATTAGTGGCAGACACAATTTAATACATAGTATGGGCTAACATTATTTTCTGAACATTACAAAAGTTGCGTGAAATAAAAGAAAACTTGCGGATTAAATATTTTCCCATGCTCATTTAATAACTATGGATTAAATTCTATTTGACTTTGATTATTTAAATCTTTTGTGAAATTGATTATGTGCTCCGCTCAGTGCTTTTCCTTCTTTGCACATGCAATCTACAACGTGCCAAACATTTACTGAGGTGTGGCTGCTACCAGTTCATTTAACTTGGTGGTTGAGATTAATTTCCAACACTCACCCTTAATCGCAACTGTCTCCATTGACCGTTCCCAAACAATCTATGAGGTAAACAAAAATTTTCACATGCCAATGGCTTTGTGAAGGTATCTGCAAATTGTTCTTCTGACTTGTAATGCTAGAATGCAATTTCACCATTGTTAAGTAATTCTCTTATAAAATGATATTTAGCATAAATATGCTTTGTCCTTTTTTTAAAGACAAAATTCTTTGATATTGCAATTGTTGAAATGTTATCACAGAAAAAAGTGGTTGTTCCATCTTGTTCATGACATAAATCCCGAAACATCCTTCTCATCCAAAATTCTTGACACGTTGCTGTTGTTGCGGCAACATACTCAGCTTCTAGTGTTGACAATGATACTATCGATTGCTTCACTACAAGGAAAAGACTCTCTAGTGGATGTTTTTGAGGAACCCCTTATAAAAATACCCCAGACATCTGTTTCTAGCGGAAGGTCCTAGAGGAGGTTGGCAGGCGAAGGTTTTTGCGGATGTATTCCATTCGGTGCTCTTATCACTGTAAAATGCACCTGTGCGTTACACACGAGGAAGCACCAGTGTAGTTAAAAAAATGGCACATCGAACACTATGCGCTCCGTACACACCCGCCTGGTGTGTTGTATTTCCATAGAGCATCGGTACTTCACATAACTTGCGCACCGACGCCTCATAAAAAACACGCGAAAACTGAAACCGTTTGGTTCTCCCTTAAATGAACCAATTCCACAACGCATTGGACTGCCATGAAATCCTTGTGCATCGGAACAGGGTTAAATAAAAAAAATAAATTATGGCCAAAAAACCACACAAAACATAGGTACATAGGGAACCGTGTGCTCTTAACACACCCGCCTCGTGCGTCATATTCATGTACAACATCGGTTCCTTACATCTCCACTGCACCTGTGGTTCTGAGAACGTGCGCGAAAAAAAATACCCCCCGGTGTGAAATAAATCAACTGCACCAGAGCTCCCATAAACCTGACGCACTAGCAGATGGTTAAATAAAAAAAATTATGGCCAAAAAAATGGCACAAAACATTGGCACACTGGAAACTGTTCGCTCCGTACACACTGCACCAGTGCATTTAATTACGAAACAACACTGGTGCGTGTCAACGCGTTAGTCCTGGTGCCTCATAAAAAATATATGGAACATAAATCGCCGAGGGAGGAATGACAGAAACGCACTGGGATTCCCATAAACGTCGCGCACGGGAAAAGGGTTAAATAATAAAAAAAATTGCGGCCGAAAAACCACACAAATCATTGGCTCATCGGACACCGTTCCCGATGTGTCATATTACTATAGAGCACTAGTGCATTACACATACGCCTCCCCGGGGCTTCATAAAAGCACGCAAAAACAGAAACGGCACGGGGTGGCATACAGTAAACACATCGGTATGCCAGTAAAAACCCCCTGCACTGGAATAGGGTTAAATTAGAAAAAATTATGGCCAAAAAACCACATTTTTCACTTTTGTCAGTGCTATAGAGCTCTCAGCCACCCATTCAAGTTATCATTGTTTGAGCCACCCTGACATCCATACTGGTTATCATTGTCTGGGCTCACACCGGTTAGCGGTGCTCCCTGTAAATTTATAGGTCGCACCATAACCGGTGCTAACGGTATCCATACCAGTTCTGGGCCGGTACCCATAGGCGCACCATGTTATTTAAAAAAATTTTAAAAACTGCAGTGTGGTCGTTTACTAGGCAGCACCGTTGACAACGTGGTATCACGGCAACACGATGCGTTAACGAACATATCCACCCCGGGGTGCATAATGTGCTCAGCGTACTGCATACCACAATTCGACATTGTCAACGATTTGGCCTGGTAAACCAGTGCCAATGGTATCTGCAACAGTTCTGGGGTGGTACCAAAGGTGCACTGTGTTATGTTAACTTTCCTTATAAAGAGTGGTGTGGTCGGTTACCTAGCCACACCGTTGACCCAGTTGAAGAGTGGTAATGCGGTGCGTTGACCGATATAACTACCCTGGGACGACTATTTTTTTCAGAGCATGGCTTACTGTATCTGGCCTGCATCAGCGGTCCGACCTTTTAGAATACTGCACCGATGACTATGTACGATAGCAGGATGGCGGTGCGCTGACTTAAATATATGCCCTGGGGCATATAGTGCAATCAGTGGACCGGTCTCCTGACACCACACATTCTGAATGGTGCGTTAAAAACATTTTCTGGAGCACCACCCCCGGTGTGCTGAATATCATTAGGGGCACTGTATCTGGTGTGCTTTGTTGAAATACACACTAGGACTGGTGCATGACTGTGTTTTTGGCACACCAAATGTTGTTTTATTTATTTATTAGAAAATATTTATATACGTATATTTATAAATACGTGTGTCATTTAATAAAAAAATTGTATTTAATATGTCAATCACTCAGAGATGTGAAAGGAGAGAAGAGGGGCAAGCACAACAACAACAGGAAAAATAGTATAACATGGTTCACTTGTGGGAGGCAAGAGAGAGGGAGAGAGATGCATACCCTCGCCCTATTACAGTAGTGACGCAGGGGCTCCTAAGGGAGGCAGGCCTCCTCAAGTTCTATGAGGAGGCTACTTCCCTAAAGTCTCATATTTTGTTTTTGAGACATTATATCCGAAGGTGGAATGGCCACTGACAGGCTTTCTGGGTTGGTATCAACCAGTGGTACATGCCCACTGAGGAGGATGTATATTTTATTACAGGGCTATCAAGGAGAGGAGTTGATTTTCCCTCTTTCCCCGAGGTTACATTTGGCTGTGTGGCAGGGAGTCAGTTAGTTTACTCCCAAAGATCCATTAGAGCACATTTAGTATCTCCTGTAGATTTTCAGGTCGCTTGAGGGAAGTTACGTATTGGTGTGTTTGGTCGTGAGGAGGTCTAGTGTCTCTTACTTATAATTTCGACCATTTTGCACAACACCAGTGACATGCAACACATTAGTTGATCTGTTTTTTATTATGTTGATTCTTTACTACAACAGCCATGACTTGTCAGGTGGTCTGCCATTTTTTGCGGCAGTTTTGTACAGCGTTAGATAGACGTCGTGCTCATGCACAAGGGAGGGTCAACTTCCCTTTTGCTTCAGAGCCTTTTTGTTTATTTTTTGAGAGGTTTCCAAAGACGAGACCTAGTTTTCTTCGATAGCCTCGTAATCCGGTTACTGAGGCACATATGCACATGTGGGGGCAGATGATCTCTAAGAGGGAGGAGAGTCTTTTTCCAGTGAGGATATCAGATGATGCACTGGAGTTGCTAGCTAGTGTTGATGAGAATCCCTTCATTATGGTCCCTTGTCCTTATGCGGGGTTGGATTGGCGAGGGTGTGCCAACATCCTCTTCACACGTGATGAGCTGCCAGATGATAGAAGTAATATTACTATTTTATTTAAATTTATTCTAACATATTCTTGAACTTGTTTTTATTAAATTGTGTAACGAAATTGTCTAATTATTGTTGTGTACTTGTATATATTTTGTAGACATTGGCTCTTTTGATGGGGACAAGACGTTGCCACCACCACTTGATCCAGGTGTGGATCCTGATGATCATCACGATGAGGGTATGCCAGATGCCGAGGATGATCATCGGGAGGCCGGTGCTGATCAAAGACCTGCTCCTGCTGGTGCGCCGGTGCACTGTCAACTTGGTGATCATGCTAGATATGGGATGGAGTTGGCCGACCAACTCATTTCATTGATTTTTGAGGCGGGCGTCAGGCTCGCTCATTACAGAGACATAGAGGCCAATGATAGGCTATTACGAATGTGGAGAGGCATGTCGCGTGACATGTACAGCCTGATGCGGCATGTCGTAGGAGTTACGACAGCTTTTACGTGACTAATGAGGACTGTTTCACGTTACGATAGAGCTGCAAGACGTGATGGACAGTCTGCGAGCAGCAGCGTACCATCATCTAGCAGGAGTCACGATCATGAAGATGAGGTTGGACCATCGGCCACTAGTACTGATATTGATGTTTTACTACCACCAGTTGATCCATTACATTTACATTACAGTTGTATAATTTTAACATTATTCAATTATATATATATATATATATATATATATATGGTCCATGTATTTTATGTTCATGTTGTAGTTGTACTTAATTTACATGTTGGTGATCATCATGATGTGTATGTGATAGCATGAGTTATTTGACATGAGATATATATTTGATTTTTTTGTTGTGATGATGTTAATATATAATGTTAATTGTGCTTTCTTAGATGATCATGATCACGATGATGTAGTTAGCAATTTTGCGGAATGTGCTTTTCAGTCAAATTTGATGTTTGTACGATGGATTTTATAATTTTATAATTTGTAAAATTGTAATTGTAATTGTAACTATACTTGTAATTGTAATTGTAATTATAATTGTAATTGTATGTAAAATATTTGTAAAATTTTAATTGTATTAACGTGAAATGAATTTATTAAAATTTTTAAATTTGTAAATTTGTAAATTTTAAATAATTGTAAAATAATAAATCTAGAATAATATGATTTATTGTAACATAATAAAGTTTAGAAAATAATGCAAATAAATTCATGTACTTTAGAATTACCATTATTTTATTATGATTTTAGATACAAAAAAAAGAATTAATTTATACAGTACGCCATTGTTTTTGAGATCAACATAATTAATGCAAATTATCAAGTGAATTATTGATTTTAACATTAACACAATGCAAATTACCAATTAATTCAAAATACATAATATATTAATATTTCTAAAAGCCCAACCTAAAAAGTATAAATATTCGTGAAATAACACATGTACCGTATCACTGTCGGTTCTCATGATCACCCTCATTATCTTCTAGCTTGCATGGCATGATAACACTATTGTTCTCAAAAATATGTTTTGATCTAGGGTCATGTCTCAATACGAACCACCAATCCCTATCCAACACATTTGGCTAAAAAAATACCTAGTTGCAGTGTTTAGGGAAAACATACAGCTCCTTAGCTTCATCCCACATCTTTCTAGAGTTGATACATATTAGCTTACTATCACGATCTTCCTTTACATTATTCCGATCAAAGGTGTCCCACCACTTGCACCTAAAAATAACACATTGGAAAGAAGAAAAATCCACTTTAATGATCTCTTGTATCTTTCTGACGTAACCTAACTTCCCTCGTACTAGGTTTTAATTACAGTGGCTAGATCGACTAGATTGATCAAACTCAACTTCCACTCCACAGTCTTATGTGATGTTTCCAACATCAGAATTTTTTGTGCGAAAATGGTGTCCATATGCCCACATAGATGGGAACAAATTCACCTATTATATAAAGTTAAAAAAATCATAGTTTCATCTGTCTTATAAATAATAATCCAACAGTTAAAATATGAAATGTAGACGTCTTAATATAAGTTTCAAATTTACATATAAATTAAAAATATTATTACCGATTTGCTACACCTAATCCCTACGTTTAGCGCATCCTCTTCAGCACGCGGGTAACGACTGGTAGCACCGTATTTCTCTCTGACTTGGTCAGCACCCCAACTGTTGGGGCATATTTTTGGCATATTTTCTTTTAAATGATCGGGATAAGGCACACTTCTACATTCAATCATCTGAATTCTTTCCTGTCACTATCCCATTTCATCTTGTTTTTTTCGTACAATGCGACCCACGGTTGTGTCGCTTCAGAATTGTAAAGAATAAATTTATTGATTGCTTCAATTTCTACATTCGCTGATGAAATCAAACCAATATTATATAATACTTAGAGATAAAAATATATGTTATATCGAAGCTCATAAACATGAATATTAAATTTTTTTTGTAAATTTGAAAAATTATAAGTCGCTTACTCTTTATCAAGCGCTTTTTTCCACTCGTTTGGAGCAACTTTCCTTCTCTTTCGTCTTCATCCATTTCATCGTCCCAAATCACCGCACCTTGTTTGTTTTCGATCTACTTGATGTGCTCACTGGAATAATAGAAAGAATCATACAATATGTACCCCTCTGCCATAGACCCCTCGAGTTTTGCCATTTCTCAAACAAAACCTTTCAATTTCTACATGTATCTCTCTAAGAAGAACATCCAATGATAGGAAACAACCCCAACTAATTCAAACTCATCTACCAGGTGGATTAGAAGATGAACCTATAAGTCCATGAAACTCGTCGGAAGTTCGACCTTCTCAAACATACAAACAATCTCAACTATCTCTTAACGCCACCGTGGAATGCTAGCCACATGAATTTCCTTTGACATGATCTAATGTACAAATGCAGATAATTTAGATATGGCATGTCTTAGGTCTTGAGGGAATTCATGTTTCACACACCCACCCATGAACAAAGGATAATGACACTGCAAAGTTATAAAAACATGCAATAATATACAAAATTAGTTATGTTTTATGAATAGAAAAAATAATAAAATCATGCTTTTGACATTATATGTACTCTTAGAAGATTCAAATGGTCATGTGATTTTAACCACGAAAAATGGTCATCCACGGTGAATCAGCGCCATAGTGAAGACCCGTATGAAGTTGGCACCCTCACATCCATTATAACTTCCTTTTCCAAAGATATATCATCTTTTTTGTAAAATCCATGGGACATCACCTTCTTTGAAAAACCATGAATTAGAGGGATTAGTGCCTGCCTCTGATCCTGTACTTTCTAATCGTCTTGGCCAATGTTTATTTTTAGTTTTTGAAGTAATAAAATCTTTCCTAAGAGCTAATGTGTCACTTTGTTTCGATGATATGTGCCTCCATAAAAAATATGAAACATTTTTAAATATATGCATGGGATCTAATAAGTGGGAAATCTTAAGATGCTCCCAATATGGGACGTCATAAAAGATAGATTTCCCTTTCATCCGAATGGGCAATTTATCAACATAGGTGTCGAAGAAATCTGGATCATTGAACATAGGCTCCCGATTTGAATCGAACATTTCCATGAAATCCTTCTCCTTCTCTCTCTCATATGCTCTAAGCCATTCAGCTGGTGTCATTATTAGAGGCCTTTGCGTTCTCTCTCGTTTATCATTGAAAGCGGATGCTACTCTTTTGTAAGGGTGTTCTTTTGGTAGGAATACCCTAGAGCAATCATACACTGGATTTCGTAGGTCCTTGGACCATCTAGCTTTCAGAGAAGGTCCACAACATTTACATCCAAAATATCTTTTTGTTACAAGACCTGAGAGATTATATTTGTATACATTAATTAATATGCATGGCACGTTAAAGAATATCATGAACTAGATCAGAACAAATATTAAAACAAATTAAATAACTAATATCTGAAAGAATAATGTTACATATATAAACAAATCAGTAAATTAAACATGTAATTTACCAGAGCAAACTCCTAAGCCTGGATAATCATGTGTCATGTAAGCACATATGCCATACAACGTAAAAATCCTCTCTGCTACGGTGGGTCTTGATACATCGTATACATTTATTCCATCCGATAATTCCTTCAATTCATCTACCAGTGGTTGTAAGTAGACATCCATATTCTTCACTTGTCTTCTACCAGGGACTATGAGAGCCAACATAAGATGTTCATTCTCCACGGACAACCATGGGGGGATATTGTTATTGATCACTACTATAGGCCAAACAGAATAAACATTGTTACCAATGAAATAGGTAACCTGACCTCAAAACAGGAACTCTAGCCCAAAAAGACTCGAAAAACATGAAAAAACACCAAAAAAAAAAAAGTGTATTCCAGAACGCACTTGGTTTTTTTTGAAGGTCAAATTTCAACATTTTATAAAATTATGTTAAAAACAAAATTGTTTCTTGAAAAAAGGATTGAAAAAACACCCTCAAAACAAAACCAGTTGATGCTAGAATAACCAAAAAAAAAAAAATTGTCATATTTTTGACATTTTTAAAAATAGAAATAACATTTTTTAATTTTTAAAATTCAAACATTAAAAATAATCTAAAATTTAAGAAAAAAATAAATTTAAAAATAAAAACATTTTAAAGTTTAAAATTTAAAAATATATAGGAATAAAAAAATAAAAATAAAAACAAAATAAAACTTTTAATTCAAACATTAAGAAAAACCTAAAAATTAAGAAGAAAATAAAAGAAAAATTTAAAGATTAAAATTTCGAAATATATAGAAATAAAAAAAATAAAAATGAAAACAAAATAAAAATATTAAATTAAAAAGAAAAAATAGTTGAAAAAAGAAAGAAATTATAAAAAATTAAATATAGAAATTAAATTTAAAAAAGAAAAAGAAAATGTTTATTAAATTAAAAAAAAAATAAAAAAATTTAAAGAAATATATTAAATTTTAATAAATTTAAAACTTTAAAATAAAAATTAAAAAAAGAAAAAAAAACATTATAGAAATTAGAAGTAAAAAAATGAAAAATAAATTACAATAAAAATATTTAATTTAAAAAAATATATATTAAAAAAACAAATAGAATTTTTTTTTTTGCTAAGTTAAAGTAATCTATTATCAGTAAGAAAATAATGTACAACTGGCCGAGGCCATATATGTGCCTTCAGAGAGGCAATTTAGGCTGACTGTGACTAGAATTGGGCAGCCCTGCAAGGGGCGCCATCTTGAAGAACCCAGAACATAAAAAATCCCACGCAGGGGATCGAGCTGGAAAGACATAGACTTGTAACCATACGCATTGCTAAGGCACTGGTCCCAAACATGACTAGACCATAGAACGGACTGAAACTGATTTTTTACAAAAAATGGACCAGAATTGAGATAGGCATTGGTATAGCAAAACAGGCCCTCCGAGAGGGTCGAGAAAAAACAAAAGAAACCAGAAAGGAGAGACGAGTTACTCATCCGGCGGAACGTCTTCAATCCTGCAGCTGAAGTCTTCTGGATTGCTGTGAACATGGGGGAATTCTTCATTATGGTGAGCAGCCTCAGCGACCGAAACCGGAACACGAACAGAGTCCGCCTGCAGAGTCGCCCCGGAAGCCTCAGGCTGACCCCTCGCGCTATGCTGCACCTGGTTCATGTGTGTGCCGGCGTCAGGATCAGGATCCTCTGGCGGAATCTCCGGAATAGGCTCCTCCAAGAAGACCACGGAGATGGCCACCGTCACGCGAGGCTTGTTCAAAGCACAATCAAACGAGAAAAGAGCAGTGTGCGACTGAGCCGGCAGCGCATCTCCAGAAGGAGAATCCAACCTTCGTCCAGAACGTAGCAAGCGCCCCCGGAGGATGCAAGGGAGACTGTCAGAGTGAGTAGAGGAGTCCGATGGGGAAGAGGAAGGAGAGGGAGACGGCCTTCTGGCAGAGCGCGAAGGCCCCCTCCTGCACCTCATTCTACGCCTCGGCTAGCAGGCATTGTTGCGAATTACTTGGGGTGAGTTCGGAGGAACACGAGCACGTAGCGGAGGGATGCCCGGCTGAGTCGGGGAAACGGGGCGGCCCTACGAGAGAATATTATGTAAGTTGTCATCGGGCTGCAGACAACAAGTGAGTCGACTACGCTTACCAGTGGAGGTGCGTTCTCTGGCTCTGTCCAGAGCAGAATTGCAATGCGCGTTCATCGGTTGGGGGGCTAGCGGCTCCATAGCGTTTAAAGAACACAACCAGCAGCTCTCCAAATGTCGCATTGAATAACCAGTCTTGCAAATCTTGTGCGAGATATGGGTTCTGCAGTCGAGGCAGCTTCGAATCGCCTCAAGGATGATAAGTATCGCCTTCAGAGCATACTCCATTAAACACAATCGGGATTGAAATAACTGCGGACAGATAAAACTGGCTCATCGTGCTCGGTCGGACAGGTGTAGTCAATGCTGCCGTGAGGGATGGCAAGTGGCCTCCCGTCCGGTAGCTCCTGTCCTCTCACACTCCATTGCCATCGTAGCACCCGCATCCGGGGAAATAGATTTTAAAAAATATATTAAATTTAAATTATAAAAACTAAAATATATATATATGAACTTAAATTAAAAATATATATATTAGATTTTATTAAATTAAAAAAAAATGTTAATATTAAAATAAAAAATTAAATTAAAAAAAAAAATATTATATTTTAATAAATAAATGAATAAACAAATAAATTTTGAAATAAAAAATAAATTTTAAATAGTAAGAAAAAAAAAGAAAAAAAACATGGTTGAAATAAAAAGTTAAAAAACTTTAAAAATCAATTAAAATTGAAAAATTGAAAAAAATAAATTAAATAAAATATATTAAATAAAAAATAAAATAAAAAACAAATTAATTTGAAAATATTAAGTTTAACTAAAAAAAAATCTAATTTTAAATACACAATTTTAATTGAAAAAAATATATATATATATATATATATATAAATTTTATGTAATTAAAAAAATAATAATAATAATAATAAAAATATTAAATTCAAATAAATTAAAAAAACATACAAAATTTAGTAAATTTTAAAAAATTGAACGAAAAAACTAAACATAAAATTGAATAATAAAAAAAAAATATGAAAAAAAAAATCAATTAAATAAAAGAAAATACAAAATTTAACAAAAATTATTAACAAAATTTAGAAAAAAATATTTAAAAACAGAAAAAATTAATAAAATTAAAAAAAAAAAAATTAAAACAAATTAAATTTCAAATATAAAAATTAAATTAAAAAAAATTAATTTTAAATTTTTTGAATTAAAAAAAAAATATTAGAAAAAAAAAAAAAAAAAGTGATCGTTGTGGCGCCGCCAATCGGCCTCCCACCCTGGTGACGGCGGAGGTCGGCCATTAGGCGGGAGGCCGATTTCGGGAATCGCCCTCCCGCGGCGGAAGGCCGATTCCGGGAATCGCCCTCCCGCGGCAGGAGGGCGATTCCGGGAATCGCCCTGAGGCCTATTCATGGAATCGACCTCCCGCGGCGAGAGGGCGATTCCAGGAATCAGCCTCAGGGTGAATCATGGAATTAGCCTCCCGCGGCGGGAGGGCGATTCCCGGAATCGGCCTCCCGCGGTGGGAGGGCGATTCCAACAATCGACCTCCTGTGGCAGGAGGGCGATTCCCAGAATCGGCCTCCCGCCCAACGGCCGGCCTTTGCCGCCACCTGGGCGGGAGGCCGACTAGCGGCGCCACCATGATCAAAAAATTATTTTTATTTTTTTATTTTTTTTATTTTTATAAAAAAAAATTTATAATTTATTTATTTTATTTTTTTTTTAAATTCAAAAAATTTAAAATTATTATTTTTTTAATTCAAATTTTTTATTTTAAATTTAATTTTTTTTAATTTTGTTTTTAAATTTAATATTTTAGATTAATTATTTTTTTTAAATTTAAAATTTATTCATTAAATTTATTAAATTTTAATTTAATTTAATTTCTTTTTTATTCTTTTAGTTTAACTGGTTTTTCATTTTTAAAATTTATAAATTGTTTCATTTAAAAAAAAAACAATAAATTTATGGATATTTGTTTTTTAATTATTTGCACGTGGTTTTTTTGTTTTTTAATGATAGTTTTTTTTATTATAATTCTTTTATTTTAATTTTCTTTTTCAATTTAATTTTTTTTTAAAAATTTTTTTTTTTGTTAATTTTAAAATTTGTATTTTTGTTTTCTTATTATTATTATTATTTTAATTTTAATTTTTAAATTTAATTTTTTCTTTTTTGTATTTTATTTTTTTTATCTAAATTTTAATTTTGTAATTTAAATTATTTTTAAATTTTCTATTTTAAATTTTTTTTTTAATTATATGGATTTTTTTAATAACTTAGAAAAAAATGTTTTTGATGTTTTTTTTTTTTTTTTGGGTTAATTTTTGTTTTTTTTCTTTAAATTATGTGTTTTTTTTTCAAATTTTGTCATTTCTTTTGATATAATTTTCGAATATTTTTTTTGTTTTTTTTTTTTGTTTAAATTTTTTATTTTTACGAGTTAATTTTCTTTTTTTCTACATTTTTATTGGTTTTTTTTTTGTTTTAATATATATTTTTTATCTAAGTTTTGTGTTTTATTACCAACATGAAAATCACCACTCTAAAAAAAAAAGGTTGATGTTGCTTCAATACGTTCCAAAATTAGCATGAAAATCACCGCTATAAAAAAAAAAAAAAAATTGATCCTTCATCAATACGTTTCAAAATTAGCATGAAAATCAGTAACATTTTAAAACAAATATTCATACTTCATAAATAAAAATATTCGAGTGTCAAAAGTGTGCTAAAAAAAAAAAAGGTGATTCTGCATCACCACTTTTCAAAATCGGGTGCTTTTTATGCTACCAAAAAAAAGTAGGTAACAGTGCGGTTACCTATTTCATCGGTAACAGTGTTAATAGTTGGTGTTCTGGAGAGAATATGAGTTGACGTGATCCATGGCTATGTTGTGTCATAAAATTCGTTCTTCATCCTTCAATTTTCTGGGCCATGTATCCTCTATATGCTTCATGGCTATTGAATCAGTTGTGATTCACATAACTCCCAACTCAATTCTGTGTGAGGCATGCCCTCCCTGCAACATAGCTAATTCTTTGCAACGAAAGAGCCTTTGAATCCTTGGGATTTTAGGCATGTGCCTAAATATCTTAAAAGGAGTACCAATACATGATTTACCCTTCTTTTTTTATTTATCATACCTGTCATACCCACATTTCGGACACATCTCTTTGTCTACATGCTCTCCTCTATATAGAATACAAACATTTGGACATGCATGATATGATATGTACCCAACACCCAACATTTTCAAAAATTTCTTTGCCTCTTCGCAGCTACCAGGCAAGACATTATCACTCGGAAGAACCTTATTTTTGAATAACCTGTAGTTGGTGATCATTGAAAAATATATTAATAAATTTACATTAACGTCGATATAATTATTAACATTCATAAAATTTACCATTTGTAATGTTCATTGCAGTGTACTGATTATATTTCAAATTTATATAAGGGGAGTACTTTATGGTAACTTACCTCAAAGTTTTGAGGAACATACATTCGACAAGCCAAACTTTTCTTTCAATTTGTACAGTAACATCGTTGTCTCCAACTGAGTAGACTTTGACTGATCTCTAGGTCCAAATAGAGGGGTGGTGGAAGCAAATTTAAGGCTTTTGAAAAAGGTGTGAGTGATATGAGCATCATCCCCTAGCTGATCATCATTTTGTAATGCATATAACAACATTGTCTCCATGGCAGTCGTATCCCTTAAGTAATAATCCATACCAACCTATATTTGATTGCCTCCATTGCCAGCTTGTGAAGAACTACTATTGCTGTATTCATTCCTAATTGGTGAATCTGGACGTAGCGGGAATTGAATCGATGGTTGATTCAACCATTCTTGGTATCGTTCCTCTCCAATTTTTTCTCTTAATTCAGTCTTCTCTCGATTTGAAATTGGCATGGGGTGCAACGGAAGATGGTTGGTAGGTCGTTCATCATCACTAGAATCCTAATAATTAAAAAAAAAAATTGAACATGATTAGTAAAAAAATATAGGATATAAATTAGTAACTGCGTTGAAAATATTGCATGATTATAAATTGGTTTGACATTGAAATAATTACATATTAATCAATATATATACCAAAAAATTATAACTATAATTACCATCATTGTCCTGGGATTGTGGCTAGAAGATGCAATATTGTTATAATTGGCAGGGTGAAGTGGCTGTCCATTTTCATCTAACAAATACGCCTTGCGGTATGAAGCTCCTGATAAGAAATTTTGACATTTTGGAGCACTTTGAATATTTTGTGCATCTGAATTCGATGCTGAATCTACATGAACCTGAAAATTTTTATACATTATAAATTTAATTAAGTTTTGCATGATTGACTGCATGGATAAAAAACATAAATTCAATTAGATAGTGAAAAAATAAAACAAATCTGAAGTAAATATTACATCTCTATATGGATAGGGAGAACTCCGCGATGGACTTTGAGAAATATTATGGAATGAGTTCGATTTTGAAGAGTTTTCCATTCCATATAATATATGACATTTTCTCCCCGCATTTGAGAAAAAACAAGAATAAATATTGGTGCACAAACCTAAATGTAATTTCGGTGCATAATGTACAGATAACTGTACTGGTACATTTTTGGTATTGTGCACTGGTGCCGACGTATAACCCAACACCCCGGTGTGTTTCGATTAAAGGACGCACCGGTAAATGAATAACCGAAAATAAAAAAGTGTGACCCTATTTTCTTTAAGTGAAAAAAGAAAGTGGTAAGTTGAAAAATGGACGGCCAAGTATTTTCAAAAATTTAATTTCATAAAACATTTCTTTAAATACTTAACACTTTTCGTTATTTCACTATTTTTGCAGAACATTTCAGCCAGAGATATGCAGGATACATACATGGAGAAAACAGAGCACGAGAGCACTATGGAGAAGGGAAATACGTTCGAACAGAAGTATTCAGAGAATCAGAATTCCAAACCTCTGGTGATTCAAACCTTGTACCATATAATTTCAGACGTTGTGAGTAAAGTTTATTGTTTTTTGTAATTTTTTCTGCAGTTTTGTTTATGCAGTAAAAGAAAAAATGAAAGTCTATTATTTTCTTTTATTTTTTCTGTAGTTTTTTTATGAAGTAAAATAAAAAAAATCAAAGTTTATTATTTTTTTTACTTTTTTCTGCAGTTTTTTTTACCTTTTTTTACAGTTTTCAGAAACAAAATAAAAAAATAAATCCATTTTTATAAACAAAGCCCTAGATTCTTATTGTTTCTGAATTAGGGATTTTCAATTTACATTTATAGGGTTTGTATAGTCATAATAAATCCAACCCACGGGACGACTTGCATATTTGGATCCCAATCCATGTTGGCCCTCACGTCAATATAACAAAAAAAACAATTTTTTTCGTTGGTGCGCCCGATGTAACATAGTGCACTGGTGCGCTCTGTTATACGAGCGCACCGTGAAAGTACAATGATAAAAAATAAAAATAAAAATATGTTGTTATCAGTGCGCCATATGTAACATGTGGCATCGGTGTCCTATTTCATTATGACGCACTGCAAATGTGTTTTTTTATCAAAAAACCATTTTAGAAATAAACCCTAAATTTTTCTTATTTCTGCCCTTTCTTCTCCCTCTTTCTGTGATTTCAGAATTAGCGCTTTTCAATTTATATTTACAGGGTTTGTATTTCTAAATATAATCCTAAGACATCCAACCCATGAGAGGACCTACATAGTCGCATCCCAATCCATGTTGGCCCTTGCATAAATTAAAAAAGAAAAAAAATTGTCGGTGCGCCCTATGTACCTGAGCACACCGATGCGCTCTATTATCCCAGTGCACTACGCAAGTACTAATAAAAAAATTATGTCAGTGCACCATTTGTAAAATATGCATCCAGTGCGCTATTTCATTATGGTGCACCACGAATGTTCTGTTTCGAAAAAAAAACTTTAAGAAAAATACAAACCTTACATTCTTTTTGTTTCTGTCCTTTCTCCTCTCTCTTTGTGTGATTTCATATTTATGGCTTTTCAATTAAGATTTATAGGGTTTTTATTTCTAAATATATACCTAAGACATCCAAGTGATGGGACGATTAGCATAGTCGGATCCCAATCCATATGGGCCCTTGCATGAATTTAAAAAAAATACATTTTTTTATCGGTGCGCCTTCCGTAAAATAGCGCACCGGTGCTCTGTATTGTCCAAGAGAAGCAGATAAGTTATGTGATAAAAAATTAATAAACAATTTCTTTTTTTAATCGATGCGTCATATGTAAAATATGGCACTGGTTTATGCTACAAAAATTAACACTCGACGATTTTTATTATTTTATCATGGTTAATCGGTGCGGTGATTGACATGTAACACACTGGTGCTCCTTGTTGACATAGAGCACCATACGGTCTATTATATTGTTTGTGTGGTGTGTTTGGAATACAACCATGCACCAGCGGTGGTGCGTACACCATGAATGGCGCACCATTGTCTTGAGTTTTTTTTTTAATTTGAAAATTTAACAATTTACTTATAAATATATTAATGAATGATATGGTACAGTTTTGAGATTGATAAAGAAATGACTGAAAAGAGATCAAGTAACAAAAACACTGATAAGGCATCAAGAAAAGCAAAAAAGGCAAGTTCTTTGTAAATTTTTTACAAAAAAATATTATTTTTGAACTATATGTACATTTAACTAATATGTATTGTTTACTGTGTATTAGGCAGAGCCACAAAATGAGGAAGCTCAATAAGATTATTTTTTAGCTAGGACAAGAAGATCGTAAATCTTGATAGAAAAATTGCAAAAGGATGAATCAGGTAAATGAAAAAATATTATCGATCCAATATGAGTTTATTTTTTTAGTTTTCATTAATAATATAAGTAAAATTATTAGATAGCATGTGTGAAACGGTCTATTAATTCACATTTATTTAATATTTTACATGTACTACATGGACCAACAACTCAGAAAAGGAATGTTTTTCTAAGAAAAGAAAAAAAATAGAACATGCAAATGAAAATGAATTGCTCCTTACCTCATCTGGAGTGGTGCTGGAGGTTAACGAAAGGGGGGAAAACTTTTACAAAAGTTTGAGGGATCTAGTGGAACGAATGTATAGACGTTCTTTCCACTTAAAATACAAAAACCAATCCAATTATTCCAAGAACCAAATTTTATCTAAACTACAGGAAGAGTTTCCAGAGAAATGGTCAATGAGACAAGTGAGACGTTTAATAGCAAAAACGTACAACAAAAAAAAAGAAGGAATGAAAAGGTAATATTCCTTTAGATGTTTGTCTAAAATTATTTATAAATATCACTTTTGTTATACTTAATTTTCATATATCAATATAAAAATTAAATATTTTATTTTCATGTTACATTTTCAGGAAGATTATGAAAATCTCAGAAGATGAACGAGCTGATATCATAAACATGCCAGTAGAAATGTCCAAAAAGGTGTACAAGGAGATGGTCAAAGAAATCGAGAAAATTTCATCGCAGGAGGAGCCATCTCAACAACAACGTGCTTCAAGTGTAATATGTATTCATTGAAGTTTTAGATCATTAGGTACAATAAATAAACAGTTTAGCATTAAATATTAATTTTCAAGTATTTTCTTGCAGAAAAGAAAAGAAAATGGAACCCGTTCAGCACATAAAACAGAACGACAAGGAAGAAAATGATTGATATCTAAGTTTTTGAGTAATTGTTACTTCCTTATAACAAATTAACTAGATTTCATTTTTGTATTTTTTAAGTTGTTTTACAAAAAATATCATTGAATGTCATCAAACAGGTGCTAACATACAAAGAAGAACGATGAGAGGAATTGATTGAAACTAGGTTAAATATGGGTTGTGAGTATATGTTGGCATATTATAACTTAATTGTGGAATTTGTAAGCATTTATCCATCCTGTTTTACTTAGCTCTGTCTATAATTAATAGAAAAAATAAATCTTTTATATTAAATATATGATTTGTTATGGGGTATAAAACTTGTAGGAAACAAAGTATGGCACTATTCCAATAGATTAAATCTTGAAAGATGGCATGTTACATGGTTTTGAAAGAATGTGTATAGCTTATCAGTCAATTTTTGCATTGGTACATCATTTCTTTTCGATTTACATTGGTGTATATTATTTAATATTGCAATTTTAATTATTCTCACCAAAGTATATACACTCATTACAGTTTATTTTTATGTTTGTAGATGGAAGGTGAATAATTAGAAAACAATCAACACCATGAACAAAACATTCCTGAAAATAACCCAAGTCATGGAAGTAGCTGTAGCAGTGACAACAATTCAAGCGAAGAATGATGATCACTATGTTTGGATATCAAAGCAAGGAATTGTATTTTCTGAAAAATGTCTGTGAAATCAGACATTTTCTTTAATGTAATGGACATAGTTTCCCAATTGAAAGATAAAGGAATACCAATAAATATCCTATTTTGTATGACAAAGACTGTCTTATTCACACACACACACACACACATATATATAATAATAAATGTTTTAATTTCTTCTATTGCGTTCTCTATTGTCGTTCTCAAATGAAATAATAAAAATTTAATTCATATGAATATTGTTATAAGATATATATGTGTCAACTTTTGTTGAATAATGAATTTTAGAAAACCACAATAATTATGATATGATATAACAAATTAATCCAAACATCACATTCAAATGAATTAATAAAAAATTAATTAATATGAATATTGTTATAAGATGTGTCAAGTTTGATGAATAATGAATCTAAAACAATCACAATAATTGCACTGTTACAGGTTGATTTCTCTAAAAAATACAAAATGAAAACCGACGCATGTATTCTTATACCGGTGTGCTTGTATTTTTAAGCACACCGGTGCGTTTTTACGACCTATGGGCATCGCACAAATACCAAAACCGGTTAAAAATATCTAGGCGTTTGTGTGGTGTGGCACTCCGATGCATTTATGTCTATATACGCACCGATTCCCTTTTACGACCTATTAGTACGACACGAATACAGATACCAATTATAAATCTCGGTGCGTTTGTGTGATACTATGCACCGGGGCGTTTTTGTGTATATACACACCGGTGCATTTAGACGACCTATGGGCACTGCACGAATACTAATACCAATTATAAATCTCGGTGCATTTCTGTGATACTATGCACCAGGGCGTTTAAGAGTCTATACGCACCGGTGTATATATATGACATACTTGCACTGCACGAATACCGATACCAATTATAAAGCTTAGTGCATTTGTCTGAAAGGGTGCACCGGTGCGTTTCTATAAGTCTACGCACCAGCGCATTGATACGACCTATGGGCACCGCTCAAATCCCAAGACCAATTATAACAACCCCGTGTGTTATATCACCAACACTAAGCCCAGTGTTGTTTTATACCTTAACAACTTGGTGCATTCTTCTTCAACTGCTTCGAGGCACTGTCTACAGTTATGCATCGGTGCGTTAAAGCCTGATTAGCGCACTGAGGAAAAAAACATCTGTAATAACCTTCAGCCACCCATTTTTTTTTTATTTCTGTTTAATTTCCATTAAAAGCTTTGCCAAAACCTCCGTAACCATAAATGGATATTGTAGCATATGTTTTTTTGACAATTTTGGCCAATTTTATAACACTAAAAACCTCCTTTATAACCTCCGCTAGAGGGTCTTTTCCTTGTAGTGCTTCTTGGAAGCCCATGAAATGGATCTTGAACCCAAATGAAAAACATATCCTGAGGTGCTCTTTATGTCATCAACACTTCCTGCCCAATCACTATCAGTGTAACCAACCAGCTTAAAATCATCAGTTGCAGAGTACAAAACGCCATACTCCTTTGGCCATTGACATAATTTAAAATTATTCTCGCTCCTTGCCAATGTATCTCCTTGGGTGTCTCCGTGAACGTCAACACAAAACTCACTGCATACATTATATCAGGCCTAGTTGCGGTCAAACAAATTAGGCTACCGACCATGCTCTTGTATAATGTCAGATTGACATTTCTGCTACAATCTTCCTTGCTCAAATGCAACCCCATGACTATCGGAGTTGGTGAGGGCTTGTTGTTCTACATATTAAACCTCTCCAAAATTTCTTCTACAAACATTTCTTGAGAAATAAAAATTCCATTTTATGTTTTCCTTACTTCTATGCGAAGAAGTATCTCAATAAACCCAAATCATTCATTTCAAATTCACTCTTCATAACTGCTTTAAAATCAACAATGAGAGAAACTTTATTTCCTATAAAGATTAAATCATCTATGTATAAAATAACATCAATAATCTTACCATAATTTTCTTTTATGTAGAGTGTGGGTTCACCATCACATTTTTCGAACCCATTATCCATTAGGTAACCATCTATTTTGTTGTACCATACTCTTGGTTATTCCTTTAGCCCATAAAGAGCGTTCTTCAACTTGCATACTTTGTTCTCTTGGCCTTTAATCTCATAGCCAAGAGGTTGTGTAACATAAACCTCCTCTTTCAGCACTCCATTCAAGAACGATGACTTTACGTCCATCTGATAGACTTTCCATTTTTGTTGCGCTAGAATTGACAACACTATATGCACTATCTCCATCCTTGCAATTGGCGCAAATGTTTCCACATAGTCTCTTCCATGCTACTGCTTGTAGCCTTTGAGAATGAGCCTTGCTTTATGCCTTTCAATCTTGCCTTCCAAATTTCTCTTGGTCTTATAGACCCACTTCACTCTAATTACTTCTTGACCTTGCGGAAGGTCCACTAACTCCCATGTGTCATTTTTTTATATTGCTCCTATATCTTCAATCATTGCTACAACCCATTTATCTTCCTTGACTGGATATTCAAACTGGATTGGGTCATCTAGATGAAAAAATAATGCAAATAATGAATTTAGACCAGCACTGCTATCAGCTTCATCTTGCTGATATATTTCACTTATATTTCTGAATTTTTTTCTTCTTGGTGTGCTTGGAGTTCCACTTGAACTCGAGGTAGATTCTGATCCCTGTGGTGTGCTTGGAGAAGAACTTCCTTGAATTCTCAAGGGTGTTCTGTTTCCATCTTGTGGTGTGCTCTGTTGTGCTTGTGTAGGTGGAGGAGGAACCACCGTGGAGGAATTATTTGTTGCTGTGCATTCCTCTTGCTCTTCATGAGACACACATGTCTTCATGTTCACTGTTTTCTCTAAGCTTCCATCCCAAGCTTATTCTTCAATGAACTGCACATATATGCTTATTATAAATTTAATAGTGGATGAATTATATGCCTTAGACTCATCATTATATCCAACAAAGATACACTTCTCCACCTTGCTGTCCAACTTCTTCCTTAGTTGATCTGGGACATGTGCATAAGCCACATCCAAATACTTTCATGTGAGTGAGAAATTGCTTTGTTCCACTCCATGATTCTTCTGGAACTCTATTCATAACAGCTTTTGTTGGGCATCTATTCAAAATATACGATGCATAATTGACAGCTTCAACCCAATACTCATTTGGAAAAAAAAATTCCTTCAACATCCTTCTGAGCATGTCCATGATGGTCCTATTCTTCCTTTCTGCAACACCGTTTTGCTGTGGTATGTATCTTGTGGTAAAATACTTGTGTATGCCATTTTCCCTACAAAAGTGTATGAAATAATTTGGAGATATATTTTCCACCTATGTTAGTTCTCAACACTTTGATGTAGTGCCCACTTTTCTTCTCAACACGATATTTGAAGTTGTAGAACTATTCAAACACTTCACTTTTCTGTTTTAAGAAATGCACCCATTTCCTTCTGGTGTAATCATCTATGAATGTCAAAACATACTGGCTGCCAGCTAAAGATGGTGTTTACATTGGTCCACACAAATCTGAGTGGACAATATCTGAGGGTGCCTTTTCCCTTATACTCTTCCTTGCTGGGAATGCTTCTTTATGTTGTTTTCCCAAGATGCAGCCTTCACATAGGCTTTCAGGTTTCTCAAAGAGTGGTAATCCTTTTACCATCCCTTTTCTATGCAAGAGGTTCAAACCTCCAAAATTGAGATGTCCAAATCTCAAATGCCATAACCAATTTTCTTCTTTCACTTCTTCTTGAAAGACCTCCTGTGTGACTGCTGCTACCACACCTCCTTCCTTCAAGTCTATTCTGAGCTTGAGAGGAAACATATTATTCTTTTTCATGTGAACTTTTGCAATGACCCTTTTACTTGGAGGTATGTCCATTATAGTACACACGTCATTAAAAAAAAAAACATTGTAGCCATTATTCACAAGATTTCCAATGCTTATAAAGTTACATTTCAGGCTAGGTACATAATATACATCTGGCACAAATTTATTTTCTCCCTTCCTTGTCAATATTGACACTCTTCCTTTTCCCACGACAGAGACTTTTCTATCAGTCCCTGTTGTCACTTCACACTTCACATTCTCATCAAGATTGTCAAACATTGCTATGTTTCCAGTCATGTGGTTACTACAACCTAAGTCTAAGAAGCATACATCATCCTTTTTTTCTTGTGCTACATTACATGTTAAAAGAACAATACTTTGGTTCTTATTTTCTTTTGGAAAATTTTCATTTTTCCTATTATTCATGTCATTTTGTTTCTTTCTACATTCATTGGCATAATTCCCATAATTTTTACAATGATGACATTAGACTTGGGATTTGTCATACCTTTTTCCATGTGCTTGACTCTATCTTGAGCCTTCACTTTGATTCTAGTTTCTGCCCCTTCCACTTGTGCTTGCAAAGCTATTTCTTCCACTTCTATGTGGGCCTCTTCCTTTTACTTGGTAGTTTGATCTTCCTTGACCTTTACCTCAACCAAAATACATATGTGTCTTGAATGCATGCTCCAATGAGGATTTCACCATTATTTTTAGTCTATGTTCATGAGACATCAGGGATGCATGAAGCTCATCCACTGAAAATTGTGAGAGATCCTTTGTCTCCTCTATTACCACTACTATGGCATCAAATTTTGAAGGTAGACTTCTCAAGATTTTCTCCACTATTATTCTTTCCTCAAGTGTCTCTCCATGAGATATTATCTCAGTAACCAACCCAATCAGATGTGTGAGAATGAGTTTATGTTATCAAACTCTTTCATACATAGAGTTTTAAAGTCTCTCCTTAGCATTTGTAGCTTTGTTGTCTTCACCTTCTCCATGCCCTGATAGGTGTCACAATGAAAATTGTCATCCTGAAATTCTGCTATGTGTCTGGGCTCATTATTACTCATACATTCCCCCTTTGCAAGTCTAACATATCAGGTCCTCATGTCAAGCCTTGAAAATCAGAGAAAATTTCCTAAAAATCTCCTAAAATTTGGTGTCGCACTTTCTCTATATCTTGCCTGCGGTCCCGCACCTAATGTTCATGTCTTCTGCATACCTGAATGCCCTTTCTCTATGTTATGGGTGTATACCCCTGTAGAGATTAAAAAGGCGCAAGTAAAATCATAAAATATCACTTTCAGTAAATTCTGGAAGCTTCTAGAAAACATTTTGCGGTGGCAATCTCTTATGAGGTTCATGTATCCCTTACCTTATGGAGCTAACCCCTTGATGTGAGGAGCTTATCCCTTTGAAGGAGGATTCTATCCCTTCATATTTGGAACAGAAAACCTCCTCTTTTCCACTATAAAAAGAGGCATTGGGTAGCCTCAAAGAGAGTTCAAGCTTTAGAATATTTGAGGTTAAGTGTTGTTGAGATTCAGACTCATTTAACTAAGACTTTTGTGAGGAGAGATTACATACCTCTATTCTTCTTGGTTTGAACAATGCAGAGCTTATCAAAGTAGAGGAGACACCTGCTTCAGACCCCGAGAAGGCCTGTGCAACATCAAGGCTCAGGTTGTAAGGTTTTCTTTCTTTTGAAACTAATACAAATATACTCATCTTTCTCAATAAGCTGTCAGTTAATAGTTTATTTCATAGATTCCTTGATCAATATGATAAGCATGGTTTATGATGATGTCTATGCAGGTGCTATTTAATATTTTTCTTTTTTGTGACAGCAGGTTTACGAAGATAACTCCTTCAAGTGCACAAGGGACAACAACGACTTCAAACAAGCGCTCGACATATGGTAAGTCTTTTACACCTCTCTAGATCTTTTTTGTAAATCATATATGCTTAGAGAAAGACAAGTTTATTTGGCTATTTGTTGCTAGATAATTTTAGTACTAGGGAGATCGGTCTTGTCCGCAATATGGATTAATCCACACAACAAATTGGCGACTCCACTGGGGAAAGAACTTGTTGTTTTTGGTTCTCTTTCTATTTTGATTTGAGGAAACATTTTTCTTGGTTTTTGATTGATAGACATCTGCCTGGGTAGCTTAGGTTTTCTCTGTTTTTGAAAATTTTGAAATCTTTTATGTTTTTCTCAAGTTTTTCCGGGGACCACACTTTGTCTTATTTTCATAGTGCGGGCAGAGTCGTACTTTCCTTAAGTAAACAGTGCGGGACCACACCTGTTACTTCTGGAAGCCTGCGGACCCTGTTAAAATTTTGAAAAACTCTAGATTTATTTCTTCAGTTTATCTTTATTTTGATTTAGAGTTTTTGGTTTCTTCCCAGATTAATGATTGTTTCTATCAAAAGCCTTTTTTGAATGAATCTCAACAATGTTGGTGTTTTGATGATTTTCTAGAAGTTTTGCGTTTTGGATTACTTTTCACTTGGTCTTTGTAGTGATTTGAAGCATTGACAGTTTGAAGTACCTCAGATTACATTGGTCTTTTTGTCTTTTCGCTGAATCTGACCTGATTGTGAAATCATCCTTTATTGAGAAATAAAGCTACTTATTTCTTTGTGAATCTTCGGAAAAAAAACTTTGTTATAGGTTTTTGAAGTTCATTTTTTATAAAAACATATTTCAGTGTTTTTGATCTATTTGTTATTCTGGAGGAATAGATCCTTAGTTTGCTGAATAACTAAGTAAAACATTATTCAAAAAATCTTAAAGTTTTTATTCAAGTAGATTGTTAAAGTTTGTAGATCTCGAAATTAGTTTTGTAGTTTTGAGTGCTTTTAAAAATTTGTAGATCTCTTTCGAAGGAAAATTGTTTTTGTAGCTTCAAATTTTTGAAAGTGAAACTATTTTCTTTTGAGCTTTGACAATTTGTCTCATTTGGAGTTATTGTTGAAAAGACAAAAATATTTTCTTTCAATTATTCTTTATGTTCAAAGAAGGAATTGTTTATTAAAAGAATTGAATTCTCCAACTCTTTCTTTAGCTAGAATTTCATTGAAAGAAAATGATTTGCTTATCATTTTTTAGGTGCATTTTTAGTGTTTTTGGAAGTCGAGTCTTCACACCATCAAAGTTTCATTTCCGCACCCATTGACTTAAGAAATATCTCCTAAAAGTAACGCTTAATTAAAATTCATCTAGTAATATTTTTATTTTTCCAGGGCTCTTATCACCAACATAGCTTAGGCTAGTATCTTGGAGTAGGGAGTAATTAACTCTCCAAGATAGTAAAAACAAACAAGTAGACAAATCTTGCGATAGGAAATAAATCCAATTGTAATTTGTATAATCTGGGAAGCTTCTCTTAAAGAAGTCAATCACGAGATCATGTCCAAACCTTTGAGACAATCAATTCCGTTTCATTGGGGAAGATAGAAGATTTTACGCGCATTAGAAATGGTAAACCTCTTATTAACCATTGTCGAGGAGCCTAGGGTCACTTGTCGGTAAACCTCAGATTAACCATGTCGAGGAACCTTCAAGGGGATTGAGCTTTGTTACTCTACCCTTGTGCGTGGGATCAGATCGTAGACTGTTCCCCCAGTTATATTTGTTACTGTTGGTAACCTTAGTGTCCATTAACTTAAGATTATTTCCTAAGGTGACAGTGAAGGAAAGATCTCACTGAACCTGGAGCAGACGTCGACTAGACTCACTTGGACTCTCTGGGGGGTTCTCTTCACATGAGATGGTTTTGTAAGGAAACTTGTGTCAGTCTGTTTCATTAAGCAGGTTTTCGGGGTAACTGTTCCAACAGCCCTTTCTGTATTAAATTTCTACTAAGTTGGATTTCATCACCAACTAGTGGTTTTAGTACAAGAAGTTACTGTTTGTGTGTGCTTTGAACTCTTATATTTTTAAGCGTGTGATTCGGCTATTTATTTCTTTAGAGACTTTAGGTGTTTTAATTGAAATTTTCTTTGTTTGCATGTGATTAGTTAATATTTAATCATGGCGGAACTGCCGAGACAATCCCGGAGACTACAAGGGAAACCCCCTGAATATACACCAAGTCAACTTGAAGGGCTTCGTGCTCTGGTATCATATAGCAGCGATAGGATTAGATCAACAGAAGTTGAAAATTCATCTATAGTTGTTCATCCTGATCATCAAACACCCATAACAGATCATATTTCTGAATCGATTTCAGTTTCTGAAGTTACTGGTAGTATTTCTCCTTCCAGTGAACTAGCTGACGAACCTGAAATCTCTGAACTTGAAACTGAACCTTCTGTTTTGGAAACATCCTCAAGATTTATTACAACGACTTCTAGCAATCTTGCTTCACCTAGGGTAAGAAATATTGTCACTGATGATATTCCATCTGGACTTACTTCTATTGAAGAACTTACTAATCCAAACGAAGAGTTATCTCTTCCCAAATCCCATCAGTCTTTAAATCTTAGGGAGCGTGAATCTATTTTCTACAGTCCTATTCGAACTAGTGCCTGGTATCTATCTTTAACAAACTTTTTAGATAATCCGGGTCTTGCTTTTTCTCCACCTCGAATTCCATTACATCCTACACCCATAGGTTACTATCCGTCATCCATTATGGCAGGAGAGTCATCCATGTTTTCCCAGACACCGGAACCATTTTTACACGGTGGTCCTTCTTTTCCTTTGGGATATCAGGCTCTGTCTGGTACTTTCTTGGGAGCAGCTCCTCAACCAATTGAATAAGTGTTATCATCTGGTTTAAGTGGAATTCAAACTGAAACATCGAACGTAGAGAAAATCTTTATGATGTCTGGTAATATTCTGAATCCTCAACCTCAAGGAAGTTAGTTACCACCTGGAGGGAAATATCAGGGAAATCAGTTACCGTCTTGGGGGCAACCTCAAGGTAGTTAGTTACCGCCTGGGGGGAAACCTTCAGGAATTCAGTTACCACCTAGGGGGCAACCTCAAGGTAGCTTATTCCCAGGACAAACTATGGAATCATATTATTTTTGGGGGAAACCTCAAGGATAGTACATACCTCATGGTTATCAACCTCAAGGATAGTACATACCCGAAGGTCAACCCCATGCTCAATATGCTCCTCGGGTTCCTTATCAACCCCAGCTTCAGTACGTGCCTTGGGGTTATCAAACTCAAGGTCAGTACCCAATTAAAGGTTTCCAACAGCCTTCTGGTCAATCATCTGTTCAAGGAGCTGGAAATTTACCACTTACTTATCAACCCTACGTTCAACAATGCTATGGTCCTTACGTTCAACCTTCTGCAGGACAATACCCCAGAATGAATATGGTGTGGGATCCATCCCAATATCAACATCCTATGTAGCCTAATGTGCAGTTGCCTTCTCAACCTAGACAGCCTTTGGTTTCTAGTCTAACCCAGCATCCTGTCCAGTCCACTATTCAAACTCCTTCACCTAGTTCTGTTCAGCAGTCTGGGCCTAGTACACCTCAAACTCCACCTCAAACTGCTGCAACTGCTATGACATCTGTTCAACCTACAACACCTGTTTCTGGAGTATCTGTAGCTCCGAGTTCTTTTATCCCTGCATCCATGCAAATCCCTCAAGTCTCTAGACCCCAGTCAGGACCTTCCGTTCAGACTTCGGTTCAGATGCCTACGGGACAAGCTGGTACAAGTACAGTTGTCACAAGTCAACTACAATTCACGTATCAACCATACCAGAGACAGCCTCAATTCATTCCCTTTTCACAAAATCCAATTATCAGTATCAAACATACCTTGGCTATACTTATCAGTAGCCTCAACAACCCCAGTTTGGCCCGGTTAATCCTGTTTACCCGGTAGGTTAAACAATTCCTAATGTAACTCTGATTCCTAGTTATCCTGGGTATCCTCGTCCTGGAACTGCTTTGGCTACTCAAGGTTTTTGTGACCCTAACCATCAATTACCATTTATTGCAACTTTGGATTTACCTGATTTGACTCACCTTACGAATGATCCAATTTTCTATTATCTGTACTGGCCGCCAATGCCTCATAAGTTGCCCAGTGATATACTGAAATTCGAAGGTAAGTCAGGAGCGGATCCGTCAAATCACGTGATGAATTATCACCTCTGGTGTGTGTCTAGTTCATTAATTGATGATTCAATTCGCTTATGTCTTTTCCAAAGAAATCTTATTGGTCTTGCCGCCAAATGGTACATTGAGTTACCATGAGGCTCATTTAATAATTTCAGTCAGTTAGCAACTGCCTTCTTGACTCATTTTCAGTTGCCTATCAGATACGAAAATGGCACGGAACTATTAAATTCACTGAAACAATCCATGTCCACATATATTTCTGATCATATTCATGAATGGTGACATAGAAGGCATTTTGTGAAAGTTTACATTCCAGATCAAATTTCGGCAGAATGGTTTTTCAAATCATTATTACCCAAGATCAATGAAGATGTAGCCAAGGCTGGCGTTGTTACTGAGGAGCAAGTAATTTCTCATGCTTAGTACCTTGACCTCGTTTATACGCAATCAGGTACTTTACATGAAAAAATCCTCAATCTTCCAAAAAAAGGTCAAATAGCTGCAGCTCCTTGAGGGTCTCATGCCACTGATGGTATGATTGGTACAGTAAATACAAAAAGCAAGAAGAAATCTTCAAAGAATTCTTCTCATATTATAACTTTACCTGATTCCCAAAAATGAGAATCTTCCCCCTAAATTTCTACTGACATTCATGTCGTAGAGACATCTACGACCAAATCTAAATCTGGCAGTAAAAAGAAAGGGAAGAATAAAAAAAAAAAGAATTCAAAAGAGAAAACTGATAAAAACAAATCTAATGATGAAAAACGCAAACCTCGCTATCCTTGCGACATTTTTTATGCGGATCATTTTACTAAGGAATGCCCACATCGAGCAGAGGTTGCAAAATTCGTTAAAGGTTCACAACAACCTAATGTCTTGAAGGATCCTTTTCCAACTCTAGTAAAATGGCTGGTTCTACCCTGAATACCTCAGAAGAACATATTCTAATGATGTCTCATGTACGGATTGTGACATGATCGCAAGATTATGGTATTAATAATTCTATTGATGGTAAAGAAGCAGAGTATTCTAGTGCAAGCACATCAAATCGAGATCGAGAAACCAAATCCAGACTTAATAATCAAACCACCTGTTAAGGGTGTTCTTTGGAAATCAACTTTCAATCCACATGCGAGAGCTGCTCAGAATTACAACATTGGTGAAGACTTAGCTATTTCCCCTTCAGCAATGTTGGCTTTGGAAGTGCTGCAATCATGCCCAACGCATTGTAAATTGCTTTTGTCTACCATAGTAGCTGTCGATATTCAAGATTCCAACCTTATAATCTTTGATTTAGGAAATAGTACACCTCGCCTACCTCATCAAATGGCTTTCCAAATTTTAGTTTTAGTAAAAAACATACCAATCTTTCGGACTGTGATTGATGAGGGAGATTCAATGTCTATTATGTCGATCCAGTGTTGGAAATTTCTTGGTTCTCCTACACTAAATTAGTCTCCGACAATTCTAAAGGCTTTTGATGGCTGAGGTTTTCACCCTTTTGGTATTTTGTAGGATTTACCCATAGGGGTCGAAGGTAAAACTGTAAATCTAGATGTGGAAGTGGTTGATATCCCTCTAGATTACAACCTTCTTCTGGGTCGTAGTTGGTCTTATGCTATGACTGTTGTTTTTTCTTCGATCTTTCGGCTCATAAAATTTCCACATCAAGGAAGGATCATTACAATAGATTAGTTAACTTATTTTTCTTCTGATCCAGCCTCTACAGAAACAATCCAGCACGTTGGTAAAGCGTCTATCCCTTACAAGGATGTTGGAGTAGGTTTGCTTAAATATTTTGGTTTACTAGGAAAATTTTCCTTTCCTCCTCGTAACGTATCGCCTTCTACTGCAACTATTCATATGATTTCATCAGACACTGTTATGTTTCATGATCCTTGGGTTGTACCTTCCGACTCTGAGTTAGATTCATATGATGGCATGATGCCTTTGAGTCCATTTGAAATTGCGTATCGGGCTGTACAGTCACTTTCTGAACCCTCTTCAACCGAAACTGATCCAATGAATGGGATCCATGAGGAATCACTTTCTATATCTAGTTCAGCCACAACAACGTTTCCTGATCTTGTTCATACTGATGAGTAGATTCGTGAACTTTTGTCTGTTGAAGATTTACCATGGGAAGATCTATATCATCGATCTTCATTTTTACCTGAACTAGATCATTTTGAAGATGATTTCACTTCTATTTTTACTGTTGAATATGTCAAAGAACCACAGAATTCATTGAAAAATCCTGATTCTGAGTTAAATTTGGAAAATATCTCTCGAATGATTCCAATTGACATTTTAGTAAAGCCGGGAATAGTTGAAAACATTCATATAGGTGTTTGTTGTACAGAAGATGAAATTCAACTTATAAAGCCCTATTTTAAGAATTTCGTGATGTGTTTGCCTGGTCCTATGAAGAAATGCCAGGAATTGATCCGTCAATTGTCGTACATGAAATCAAGACTTACCCAGATGCCAAACCTGTTCGTCAACGTTTACGTCAAATACATCCTAGAAACGTTGCTGCTATCAAAGCCGAAGTTGAAAAATTACTTCGCGCAGGTTTTATTTATCCAGTTCCTTTAATGGATTGGGTATCGAATATTGTTCCTGTTACTAAAAAACAAGGAACGATACGAGTATGTATCAACTATAGGGATATTAATCGAGCTTGTCCTAAAGACAATTATCCAACCCCCTATATCGATCAAATAATTGATGATTGTGCCGGTAGTGAAATGTTTTCCTTTATGGATGGTTTTTCCAGTTACAATCAAATAAACATAGTCCCTGCTGATCAGCCAAAAGCAAATTTCATTTGTCCTTGGGGGACATTTGCTTATTGCAAGCTACCCTTTGGATTGAAGAATGCTGGAGAAACTTTTCAAAGGGCTATGTCTTACGCATTTCATGACATTAAGCACATTGTGCAGCCTTATCTCGATGATTTACCTACTCATTCATTGCGTAGGGCTGACCATCTCACTCATTTATGAGCTATATTTATGAGATGTAGGCATTATCGAATTAGGCTGAATCCACACAAATGTGTTTTATGTGTAGAATCAGGTCGCTTACTGGGATTTGCTTTTCCGAAAGCAGGCATTCGCACTGATCCATCGAAGGTCGAAGCTATTGTCAATTTACCTCCTCCTTCGACTCTGCGCCAACTCCAAAGTTTGTAGGGGAAAGCAAACTTTTACGTCGGTTCATTCCTAACTACGCTGAGCTCACAAAGGGTTTTACCTGGTTGCTGAAACAAAGCATTCCATTCTTTTGGGATGAGATATCTGATCAATATTTTGATGCACTTGAACACGCGTTGACCCATGCACCGTTATTGCATCCTCCCAACTACAACCAGGACTACATTTTGTACCTCACCGCCTCTCATTCCACAATTGGGATGGTTTTAGTTCAGGAAGACGAATCTAAAACTGAACATGTGATTTACTATCTTAGTCGAAATCCGCATCCGACTGAGATTAAATACACACATGTGGAGAAATTGGCCTTGGCAGCTGTTCAAGCTGTTCAAATATTTAGACACTACATCTTGTTATGCAAAACCACAGTAATTTCAGACTGTAACCCTATGATGTACATTTTGACCAAACAATTTATAGGGGGCAAGTATTCCAAATGGATAGTTATCCTTCAGGAATTTGACTTGGAGTTTGAAAAATCCAAGGCAAAGAAATCTTTGGTTTTCGCAGAATTGATGTCTGATTTCCCCTCTACTGATACTGAAACTGTGGCAGAAGAGCCCATTGCGGACGAATCTTTGTTTCTTATTAGTACACTTGATTCATGGTATGGATATATTATTGTCTATCTCCAAACCCAATATTTTCAGCCTGAAATTTCACAATCTCAGTGACGGAAAATACGCTTCCAATCCCAACAGTAAAATATTATTGGTGATACACTCTATCGTCCTAGAGCGGATTCTATTTTCTGACGCTGTCTTACTCATGAAGAAGCTAAGAAGGTTTTAAATGACTACCATTTTGGGGCATGTGGTGGTCATATGTCTGGGTATGCCATAGCTCAAAAGATATTGTGCACTGGTTATTTTTGGCCATCGTTATTCAAAGATTACATTTATGAAGTCCGAAAATGCCACAATTGTCAACTTTTTGATCGCGAGATGCATGCGCCACCCGCTCCTCTTCACCCTAAAATTGCTATCGGTCCTTTCACAAAATGTGGTATTGACTTTATTACATGTAACCCTCACTCGACCAGGGGGCATGCGTATATTATTTTAGCAGTAGATTATTTTACTAAGTGGGCCGAGGCGATACCTACATTTTCGGCTGACGGCAAGACTGCTGCAATTTTCGTATTCAATCACATAATTTCTAGGTTTGGTGTTCCTCAAGCCATTATTACAAATCATGGAAGTCATTCTCGGAATATCATGGTGACTGAACTGACAGATCAACTTGGCCTGCACCATGATAGTTCCACTCCATACTATCCGCAAGCTAATGGTCTGGTTGAAGCTATCAATAATGTTTTAGTCATTATGATTAGACAAATTATTTGGATTCGCAAGATGAATTGGAATTCCATGTTATTTTCAGCACTTTGGGCATATCAAACCTCGGTCAAAACATCAACTGGTTTCACACCCTTTCAACTAGTTTATGGTTTGGAAGCTGTGTTTCGAATTGAGTGTGAAATTTTGTCTCTGAAATTAGCCATAGAATTAATCCCAGCTACATCTGAAGAGGATAAATGTTTTTTTTACTTGGCTCAGTTGGATGAGAATCGAAGATATGCTGCAATAGCAAACAAGGCTCATGTCAAAAGAATAAAAGCTTAGTATGATAGAAGTGTTACCCCTCGAAATTTTTCAGAAGGAGACCTAGTATTAGTTTATGATCAAGCCAACAATAAGCTAGGAGCTGGGAAATTTGTGCCTATGTGGCATGGTCATTTCATTGTTAATCGAAAGCTGGCAAAAGGGGACTATGAGCTGATAGATTTTGACGGTGTCCCTTTAGATAAACCCAGAAATGGGCTTTTTCTGAAGCGATATTATGCTTAAACTTGGTGTGGAGATTTTTTATTGTAGCTTTCTTTACTGCTGGTGTGTCTTAGATTAGAAAAGTGTGCCTAGTTTATAAGTATGTTTTTTATCACTATTCCTGCTTATCTGAGTTTTACTCTTGATATTGCAGATGTCGACGTCTCTTCAAACCTACATTGGTTTTGCTGATGGTGCTTGTCATAGTACACGAAACATTTCTTCTGCAGCTTGGGTTATCTATTCACCCTTTGATGAGTTAGTATCCATGCATGGGGTAAGACTTGATCAAACAACGAATAACATTGCTGAGTATAGTGCAGTGATTGAGTTATTATCTGAATCCATATCATTTGGAATTCGAAGTTTGATTGTTAGGTTGGATTCTGAACTTGTTGTATTACATCTTAACAAGGTTTATGGCATTAGAAATCTAGTGTTATTACGGTTATTTTTTAGAGTTCGTCTCTTGAAATGTGAATTTTATTACATTGAATATCAACATATTCCAAGACATTTAAATACATTAACAGATGCAGTTTCTTCTAGTATGATAAATCGACATTTGAAATGATCAAAATAGTAAATCAAACAACATTCATAACATGTACACAGATAGATGATAAATAGTGATATATCATAGTATAGAAGTGTTTTCAAAAAAAAGATATACATCGTCTTCAATCATAGGCTGGAAACACCTTATGATTGGCAAAATGGTAACAAAAAAAGTCAAAAATATGAGTCTACGACATGATCATCCCATCACTGATGGTGATCATGATAAGAGACCACTGCTCGGGCCACCCTACATAGGAACCTCCTAAAAGGTCCTGGAACACCGATCACGTATCTCTGCAATCTGAGTGGAATCTCATCTATGTCCATCTCTATAATATCTAGAGTCAGATGTTCTAGGTGATGCTCTAAATCAGACAGGATCTCTGCTGATTGGCCTGCTAGGGCTGGTGCAGCTGCAACTAGTTGTCTTCTTTCATAAGGTTGGAGATGGGATGGTTTTCGTGGGCCCACATCTACATTCAAAACTTTTGGTTATTAATTTCAAGACGATTAAAAACCAAAAAATTAGAATCAGGAATTTTTGAAAATGATTTTACTTAATTCATCCCACTGTTCCCTTGCTGGGAGAGTCATCTCTCGGTCGCCGCGGAAATTTATCCCAACATATGGAAATTCATTTATAACAAAAATTTGGCATTCCAGCCAACGAAAATATGAAGGAGGAAATCGAAAAATCTCCACGCCCTCAATACCATGACGGGCCATCAATGCAACCCAACGAACCATCCTAGGTTCTCGAGGTCGACCAGCATCAACAGGAATACTCTGTGGAGCTAACATAGGGATCCTCTCTAGAGCAACGGTGACTACGATGGATCCATATCCAAAGTTATTTAGTTTTCAATTTTTCACTCTAGTTAGTTGGTCTTTTACGTTGGCCAACACAGCTTCGCACCAGTTGAAAATGGTGCCTCAAAAACAGTCCACAGCAATGCGCATCTGGGAACTGGTAGCCACATGCAGTGCTGCACTCCCACACAGCCTGGTAACAGTAAACACAATAAATTTCAGCTCGGGATGGATGATAGTTTTTATATCAATCCGTTTGTCCCTGGGGTCTGCCTGATCATTACAAAATTCTTGTCAAAGACTAGCGACAGTCTGGCCACCTGGCCTAGTCCCAAACAAGGAAAGTTGTTTGCCCCTCTTGGACAAACCAGTCAGAAAATAAATATCCTCCAGCTTGATTTCGAGCCGGTGGCCGCCAATAATGAAACACTGGTCCTGTATGTTCCACCTATTTACCAGCCATGTTAGGAGGTCTACCTGTGCCCTCATGCCCTGAATGGCCCAAAATTTATATAAACTACATGCTCTTAATTCTTGCATTGTGTGCAAATGGATCATTGCGGCATCATCCACGTCCTCATCCTCATGTTCTCTCCAAATCAGCATCTTGTTAATCCTACAATGCATAAAAAGATATGTTAAAACAATCTAATTTGAAATTTTTTGGGCGACAAATGAGAAATTTGGTTTTGAAATTTAAACATGTGGGGACCGCACTCTATCTTCATACATAGTGCGTAGGAATGCACGCCTGCTGTGAGACAAGTGCGGACCCATAAATTTTTTCTACATAGAAAAATTCACGGTCCGCAGGGGCCATCTGTTTCACCTGCGGACCTCCACGGGCGATTTCTTAAACCATATTTTTCTATTAAAAGCATTTTTACTTATCTTTAATAGGTATGTGTAATGTTTCAAGTTTTTGTGCAGAAATTGGATTTTTCAGGAGAGTTGATCATTTTTCAACAAAAATCATACTTTTATCACTTTTTCAGACTCTTTCAAAAATTTTACGAAAAATCAAAAACTTGGAGTCCTCTTTTAAGCCCTTTTCAGACTCTCTAAACATGAAGAGATTGCTGAGTACTTGATTATTCGAACTTGTTAAAGTAAATGAATTATCGTCCTTTCAGTATAATTTTACCCCTTTTCCGGACTGAAATGGACTATTTACGAAAAAGGTATGCGTTGACTAATTACGGTTAATAGAGTTCTCTCCCGCATTATTTTATCCTTTTCGAGCTCGAGAGACTAAATTTATGAAAAAGTACACCCATGGAGTTTTCTTAAGTTTTTTCTTCTGACTCCCTAAAACTGAGAAACACCGAGTTTCTCGTATACTGGACTCATTAAAACTTAACAATAAAGGACCTGTTCAATTTTAAACATGAACGAACCACTCCTTCTTAGGGTTCGAATCTTAAACTAAGTTGGACTCATCCGAAGGATGAGCTTATAAAAAAGAAAATGTTATCCTCCTCAATCTTGTCAAAAATAAAGAGGTACTTGCCAGCAATGGTGGGGGAAAGAGAGAAAATGGACATGTTTGTTGTATCTTTATTTTTCGAAAATCCAGTTAACCACTCTTGAACACGACACATTTTTTTCACCTAGGTTGGGAAATATTCTACCTAATAGTTAATCAAACCACATTGAAAATCTTCAGCCAGTTTCTGGGTATTATCTTTGGGTTAATTGTCACCAAGCCATCTGCAGTGTCGTTATGTGTTCAAGAGGACAGTTTAAATAAACCATTCACCTGCAAAATATCTGTCATTCATTTTGACCATCCCTGAGTCACTCCTTTCCAATATATTTTCAAAAATTGATCTATGATTTCGTGTTGTGGGCTTGCCTACAACGGATCACTTTCTATCGATGATAACCCATTATCTAGGAAGTTGATCCAGAAATCGTCAGTACCTTGAAATCTACATGCCTCAATGGAAGGTTTCTCGCCTTCGACGACAGGTTGCATCATTGACCTTCGATCGAATGATTCCATGACATGTCCAACGTTAGCTCATTCATTCACATTTCATGGATTGTACTGAGTACTTTGAGATCCGTTGACATTACTAGTGGTTACTCTCACACTTGTTAACAGTTTACATCATTGACGGGTAATCAAGTGGTTTCTACCATGTTCTACTTCGACACATTCATTCACATGGATAGATTCATACTGGATATACTCGTACTCGTACTGGTTTGAGATGCAAAAATCAAGACCCTGAATCTAGTTTCTACCATCCAGGCTGTGAGGAATTTTGTTATCATTTATATAGTTGACCATTCATAAATAGGTGGCTATGTCCATACTATGTCTACACATGTCTATACTGTGATGTACTCAAAATCATTCCTGTATCAAAATAGTTTGAATCAGTTTCTAGTTAGTTTTGATCTGAGTATGGGAATGCCTACCTTAGCGATGATATATATATATATATATATATATATATATATATTGGATTGAATTTTTTTACAGGTTCCGACTAGGGTGTCCAAAAGATGGTCCTTGAAATGATAAATTACTTCACTCTTCATATATGACAGACTTTAGCTTCATCTATTCTAGACTTTGTACTTTAGGGGGCAATCTGTTACACTGAAAATTATCATCCTGACATTCTGCTATGTGTATGGGCTCATTATTACTCATACTTTCCCCCTTTGCAAGTCTAACATATCAATTCCTCATGTCAAGCCTTGAAAATCAGAGAAAAGTTCCTAAAAATCACCTAAACTTTGGTGTCGCACTTTCTCTATATCTTGCCTGCGGTCCCGCACCTAATGTTCATGTCTTCTACATACCTAAACACAATTTCTCTATGTTATGGGTGTGAACCCCTGTAAATATTAAAAAGGCGCAAGTAAACTCAGAAAAGCTCACTTTCAGTAATTTCTGGAAGCTTCTAGAAAAGATTTTGCGGTGGCAGAACTGCTCTTATGAGGTTCATGTATCCCTTACCTTATGGATCTAACCCCTTAATGTGAGGAGCTTATCCCTTTGAAGGAGGATTCTATCCCTTCATAGTTGGAACAAAAAACCTCCTCTTTTCCACTATGAGAGTTCAAGCTTTAGAATATTTTAGGTTAAGTGTTGTTGAGATTCAGACTCAGTTAACTAATACTTTTGTGAGGAGAGATTACATGCCTCTATTCGTCTTGGTTGGAGCAGTGCAAACCTTATCAAAGTAGAGGATACTCCTGCTTCGGACCCCGAGAAGGCCTGTGCAACATCAAGGCTCAGGTTGTAAGGTTTTCTTTCTTTTGAAATTAATACAAATATACTCATTTTTCTCAATAAGCTGTCAGTTAATGGTTTATTTCATAGATTCCCTGATCACTATGATAAGCATGGTTTATGATGATGTCTATGTAGGTGCTATTTAGTATTTTTCTTGTTTGTGACTGCAGGTTTATGAAGATAACTCCTTCAAGTGCACGAGGGACAACAATGACTTCAAATAAGCGTTGGACATACGGTAAGTCTTTTACACCTCTGTAGAGCTTTTTTGTAAATCATATATGCTTAGAGAAAGATCAGTTTATTTGGCTATTTGTTGCTACATAATTTTAGTACTAGGGAGATCGGTCTTGTCTACAAGACAGATTAATCCACACAACAATAGGTTTTCTTGTGAATATCCCATGCCTCCTTAGACTTTATTGCTACTGCAACCCTTGGGAAAATACTCTCATGTACTGCTTGGAAAATATAGAAGAGGCCTTTGCTATCCTTCTTCTTGTTATCTCTCAAAACATCTATTTCTACTGTTGCCAAAGCAGCCAATGCTACGACATCTACTAGTTCTTGGAAACCTTGTTCCAGCAGCTCCCATATATCTTGTGAAGCAAACACATTGTAATGGCCTAATAATCATAAATTTTTCCATTAAACCATGGTATTTGTTGATTAGCCAAGTTTTTTCCCGCTACTTCCATTTTCACTGTGTAAACAACTTTCTCACTATGTAAAACTTTTCTCACTACGTGAAAAAATTCTCACTGTTGGAGAATACGTTCCACAAAAATTTTCAGAACTTCTTTTAATTCCTCCGTAAAAACACTATCTGTTACTGATTTCAGGACTCCTTTTCATTCCTCAATAAAAACACTATCTATTGTTGAGATTTTAAACCCACTCTAATACCATGTTAGATATTTTTTAAGAACATAGGGGAAAATGCTTTTCCCTCAACACATAGAGTTCACACAGACTTGTTGAAATTACATTAATCAACACAACACATTTACAGAAGCTTACACAGAGTTGGGGAACTTACTTAATCCATACCAAACAGTTGCAGAAATAAATTCAAATGAATATTTATTTCAATACAGAGTGGCAGAGATCAAAATAGAAAATATGGAGAGGAGCAAATATAATCAACTAATTTTACTCATGGTGAAGCAAAGTAAAACAAAGTGTTGCGGTAAGAATGATACGTGAAACTTTTACAACTATATCACAACTAACAAAGCTTTATATTAAAACTTCAAAACATGAAATACATTAACATATGGAGGTTGCAACTCCTACGTGGATTTACATTCACTAGGATTGTGGAGTAACAAATAGTTAAAATTGTTTTCACGCACCCACCAAAATTTGCTCCACGATTTTCTCCACTTATCCTTCTAGACTTACATCCGCCACATTACACAACACTCTCTTTATCTAACTTGATCACTCGCTCTCACACTGAGTTACATGTAAAACCTAAACATATATATCTAAGACATTTAATTCATGACAGACACAATTTAATACATACTATGGGGAGACATTACTTTCTGAAAATTACATAAGTTGCGTGAGCTAAATCAAAAATTTTGGATTAAATATTTTCCCATGTTCATTTAATACCCATGCATTAAATTCCATTTGACTTTGATTATTTAAATCTGTTGGGGAATGGGTTATGTACTCTTCTAAGGGTTTTTCCTCCTCTGCACATGCAATCCGCAACCTGCAAAACATTTCATGAGGTATGGCTACTGCCAGTTCATTTAACGCGGTGGCTGATATTAATTTCCAACAAGAGTGCCAATCTCCAAACCTCCCACTTCATCTTGATGAACGAGAGGGAGGGATTTCAGAATGCAATGGGGGCCAGTACCAAGTGTCAAATTTGGCTACGTAGAGGGAGGATAATAGTTCAACCTCATGATTGAGTTTCCACTTCAAAATATTTCCAAAAGTGCAGATGCCCTACTCTGGGGCTCATTCCCAACAACTTCATGAATCCTCTCATTCCCAACAAATCCATGAATACTCTTTGAATACATTTATGATGGGAATGGGTAACAATATAAAAACATGGATAATATTATAATTTACTATATACAAATAAAATAATCATATGCATTTTATATTACAGCGAAATATAGGAAAGAAAAAAATATCTTAGTCACCTCTAAACCTTGGTCATCTAAAAGAAAAAGTAGAACTAAGGTTTCCTTGGTGATCTAAAAAAAATTGGAATTAACCAAACTTAGTATATTACTGTAATTAAAATTGAAAAATAATACACTGAACAGACTCTTAATGTCAATTTTAGAATGACTAATGAACAAATAAGCCAATCCCTACGAGAGAAACTCTCATCTAGATATTTTTCTAGAAAATTGCGAAAGAAACAGTTCATCAAGAAGCATTTAGCAACCCTTTGATTAATTTTTGAATTCCCATTATATACATTAATTATTAGTTTTCTCTTCAATATTAACTACTAGCAATTTCACCATATGTTGCAAAGGAAACATTGTAAAGCAGTAACACAGGAAAAAGTAGTATAGACGAAAACATATATGATATTTTATGTGATTTCATTAAATATTTAACTTATAACTGTGAATTATTTTATTTAAAAAAAATTAACATACATCTAGGTATAAATATGTGCTCGAAAAGTCACAAGTGGAACAATTGGGCATTTATACGTTAAGGGGCCTTCCTAGACAAAAATAAACCCCAAAACTAAGATACACAATAATAATAAAATTACTACATAAATAAACCACAAAATTACCAGACACAACAAAAAAGGAGGAAGAGAGACAAAGACCAAAGACCAAGATAAACTTTAAGTAGTAGGTTACTAGACTTTCCCACACTAGGTTTGATTTTGGCCTTCAAAAAAGTGGAAATTAATTTTAGTTAGTGATTTTTCATACATGTTATTTTATGGTTTACACATCTTACTAAATATCATTTTTTTTTAATTATATTCAAAATTATAAGTGATTTTTGTGAAAAATATATTTTTGCATCATTTGATATAGATCACTCAAAACCGCTTTCATGGATATTTGTGTCGAGTTTGTTAAGAATGCTTCCTCTTGTTTATAAAAATCTTTCAGAAAATATTCTAAATGGATCTCTTCCTTCCAATGCTTTAGGAATTTTTCATTTTTTAGGTGTATTGAGTTTTCCGAACTCAATTTCATAGATCTATATAGTTCCTCCTCCCCACATCAAGGAAAATGTAACAAAGAGGAAGAGACACAAACACCAGAGACCAAGATAAAATTTAAGTAGTAGGCTACTACGCTTCCCCGCACTAGGTTTGATTTTGGCCTTAAAAAAAGTGGAAATTTAATTTTAGTTAGTGGTTTCTCTTACATGTTATTTTATGGTTTACACATCATACTAAATATCATTTTTTTAAAATTATATTCAAAATTATATGTGATTTTTGTGAAAAAAATCTTTTTGCATCATTCGATATAGAGCACTCAAAACTGCTTTCATGGATATTTGTGTCGATTTTGTTAAGAATTCTTCCTCTTGTTTCTAAAAATCTTTCGAAATATATTCTAAATAGATCTCTTCCTTCCAATTCTTTAGGAATTTTGCATCTTTTAGGTGTATTGAGTTTTCCGAACTCAGTTTCATAGATCTATATAGTTCCTCCTCCCCACATCAAGGAAAATGTAACAAACTTTTTGATAAACTAGAAAATGAATATTTATTCTATGATCATACTCATTTGGGGCTTTGATTGTATGAAAATATTCCTACTAACATAAATGAATAATTTCTTTACGCGAAATCTAAAAATTTGCATTCTTCCCCACAACAAGTGGCAATCAAGGATGCCCCAAGTGGGGATACCTGAAATAGATGTATAGAAATTTCCATTGCTCATGACATGGGGAAAAATGGAATGGTTTATAGACATGCATGTGATCTAGTCATAAGGAGTTATCGAGGTTGGTCATATTAGTCATTTCCTCCATCATTTTATGATACATCCCACTATGAAACAATATTCCAATTAGAATGGGTGTTGTCCAAAATTAAGTGTGGAGACTTCTATGTTTATGGTGTTGAGTGCTTAAAATATATACAACCAACTTCTGTCACCTCTCATGATATTTAAATTGGTTAAGCTACCTTGTTTTTATCTATATATCATTTTTTTTCCACTTGTTTTATTGTATATTTTGGAGGTATTCTATTATTTATTCTATCTCGAATATATTCATGATTCTTTTCTTCTCCAACACTCTCACTCTATGTTTCATGTCCTCTCTCAATTCCTAGTCATTTTTCTCTTCATGCTTGAAATTGTCTTCCAGTTCTTGGTTCTTCTCATATGCCACCTCTAGATTCTCCTATATTTGATTTTTTTTCCCTTGATGTACAATCATCCTACTTAGTCCTTATACCTCTCGATTGTTTTTCCCTTGATGTAGAATCATATAACTAACATTTTTTTACCAAGATTACTTGGGATCATCATTTTAACTCCAGTCAAGGACAAAACATAAGAGGGTATCAATCTCATACAGAAGGCAAAGCTAATTAGGAGGCCTCTATGCATTGTGACTATAAGAACACCATTGATCCTACTTGAAAAGAGATGGATACTGTAGAGTAATGGGATCACATCGAAGAAAGGATTTTTTTTATAGATAGATAGAGTAGATAATGTTGGGCAATGGATTCTTGAAATATAGGAAATTCCAACTCTAGAAAAACTTAATAGATGTAATTTTGTACTAAAAAATGAAATAGAACACCATTGATCCTACTTGAAAATAGATGGATATTGTAGAGTAATAGGATCACATTGAAGAAAGGATTTTTTTATAGATAGATAGATTGGATAATGTTGGGCAATGGATTCTTGAAATATAGGAAATTATAACTCTAGACAAATTTAATAGATGTAAATTTGTACTAAAAAATGAAACTATAATTGGAAATGTTTTGGATGAACATACTAAAATTGAGGAGGAAATTATTCTTTGCAAAGGTTCCATTCAACAAGAGATCATATAATTGGTCAACCAAGCCTAAATTTTATCAAAGAAACATGTTAATCAAGACTTTGATAGTAGAAAGGGTGATGAATAGATTATAACATCCAGTCAAATGGACTCTCTTACCTGTTAATCATGGTATATGCTATAATTTTTTTAAACCTCAGAAAAATATGTAGGCATGAAAGCCTTGTTTCTATTATTTGTTACACTTTATTCTCTTCTATTCTTGATAGATGTAGACTTTCTTAGCAAGAAAATGTTATAGGAAGTTTGGAATAGTCATTTATACTTCAATATTATAGTTATGTTGTTGGTCTAGTTTCATTAGTGTTATATTCGTAAGCGTATATTTATACATTCCTTTGTGATCATTAATACAATGGCAATATAAATAATTAATACAATGTTAAACTAAATTTAAATATAAATCACACCAGCCACATTTTAGTTGCTAATATTATTAATTATTATAATTAAAAAATAGTTATTGTTTTGGTTTTTAAAGTGTCGTTTAATGTTTCTGCAAAAGAAGGAGCCTAAGAGTGAGTGTTCCCATATCACCTTGATATGATGTCAATTCACATGAAAGGGGGTTGTATCGCCAACTATAGTTGATGCATTGTTGGGTATGTGTTATATTCTTTCCACGATTAGCGCCCCGGCCAAAATTGGTTTTTGTGCGGACCCACTCATAGGCGGATCCGCCCATGGTTTTGTGCATGGTTTTGCACATGGTTTTGGGGTTCGATGGTTTTCGGCCCCTGGTATTTTGTAGATCCGGTCAAGGGAACTACGGTTATGTTCTAATGTGGTTCTAATCCAGGGTTAATGGATTGGGGTTTATGTATGCTTCGGCATGTATATATATGTGTTGTAACACTAAAAGGAATATAATGAAAAATCAAGCTGGTCGTCCCGATTTGGGATCCAGTGGAAAATCTCTGTGTTTATCTGTTTTATGTTTTATGCTCTCGCTATTGTTTATTTTCTGTTATAAGATTCGTGTGTAGATAATTTCTGTTCAGGGTTAAAACCTACATGCATTACATGTGCTTCTTTCACTTTTGTGATCATGGCATGAAGCTAACACATGGTTAAACATCACTTCAATATTATAGATAGCATTGAAAGGCATAGGGGGAGTCATTAGAAGAATTGTATAATATTGCTAGAGTTGGAGGAAAAAACTAACAATAAAGATTGCAAGCTGACCATTCTATCATGTAGATAAGTTAACATTTCCTTCTCCTTGTATGATGGTAGTGATCATCTAGCATGAATGCCAAAATATTGTACCTAGTAGTTGTTATGACTCATTTTATTTTCACTTGTAGCACTAGTAGTCATTGTGCCCAATAGTTGTTATGAGTCATTTGCTTTTCACTTGTAACACTAGTAGTAATTTTTGTCTTGTGATGTTCATATATGTGAAGGTCTGGCACAACCAACCTATTTTCATTAGTTTCTATATATAATATGCTCTAGTTAGATTTACTCTAGTATTACAATACAATAAGAGTGTATATTGATAAGTCCAATAAAAACAAACCAAAAACCTAAATACATTAGGAGGACAATTAAGCAAATCTTCACCTTAATTTCTCTCAATTTCTCAGGGAACTACTCCAAAGGGAAATAGTAGTGAAGAGGCTGTCCTTAGGGTCTATGCAAGGAAAAAAACAATTTTCCAATGAAGTTAAGCTGGTGGTGCATTTGCTAGTAAATAACCATTTTTTATTTTTAATAAACAATGAGAAACCATATCTTTTAAGATAGCTTAATTTTCATTTTTCCTCTTTAAACATAGTACAATTTGAAAAATAAAATTAGAAAACACATAAATATAGATAAATTTACTTTCGGATAAATCACATCATTAGGATTAGGTAATGATGTGATTTATCTAAAAGTACTTTTATCTACATTATGGATCACAAAATTCTTAGATCTAACACAAAAATATAATTTGAAAATTAACAATTTCTGTCATATAAAAATACAACATTGGAAAGAAGCAAAAATATATAGCGTTTCATATTTTTTTATAATTTTTATTAATTAAAGAACTAGGAAAATAACCGTTTAATTACAAGCAACTCAAAAAGCTTTGAAGTCACTTTCAAAACTCCCATTTTATGCAATACAATTAAATTAGATACTAATAATCATAATAATTTCACCCTCTGAGGCAACCCATCCTGATGAAATATGGAGATGGCATAGCACACTTCATCATTTGACCCTCGAAGGCTGCCCATCATAAAGTATGTAGTTGACTGGTATAACGATTTATATTTGACAGGATATTTAGGCTTCATTCCTTACCTATCAGTTGACATTGAAAGAAGTTCTATATTTCATTCCTTACCTATCAGCTGATATTTGTTTTTTTCCTTAGCATAGGCTTCCCAATAACATAAATTTAGTAAACACAGTTCAAATTACTTTTCTTGTAACTTTTCAAAATTAAATGTTTCCATTGTTTTGGAGTGAATCACATCCTTTGTTTTATAATGCAAGATTGTGTTCTAAAATGGAGTGCGAACAGGTATTGCAGCTATTAACTAAATAACAAAGAATAGCTGGAGGTAATATGGTCATGGAAGGCATTTATTTCCACATCATAATCCTAAAGTAGATGTTCCCTTTTATCATGGCCATCACTCTAGCCATTGTTATTTTATATAATAAGGAATACTACACACTAGGACACAAATGGAACTAAAAGATTCAAACTAAAAGATATCAAATAGCAATGCCAACAATGAAAATATAGTTAATCAACTAAAAACATATATGCTATTATTACATAATAAAAGAATATGATTCTTACAATCTAGCCAATGATATCCTTTAGTCATCAGAAGGTCTCTATAACAATTTTCTATTTAAATTTCACTCCCAACCAAACTTGTACATAACTTCTAAATTACAGAGTACAAGAAAAATGGATTCTATCATAGAATCTATTTAATAATAAGTCATGTCTAAGTTCTTAACATTATTTTAACAATGAAACAATCAGAACTATTATACTTAAGAAGACCACTCAAACATGTCCTGACCCTATTCAAAATCAATATTGGCACCAATATTACCCTTTGTTACATCCTATGAAGTTGTTGACATGCATGTGTTGTCTATATGCTGGGAATCCTGTCATTGAAATAGTATTTCAATTTCAATTTTCCTCCAAAATACCCAAACTAAAATGGAAAATTAGTGCAAACCATTAATTTTGAATGTATTGCTGCAAGTATAGGATGTCTTACCAAATTCTCTTTGTCCTCTTCTAGCATGCTCTCTATGGAGGAAGGAAAATCTGCCACAATCAACATGGTTCTTATATGTATCTAGCACAATAGATTAATAACATTCCTGTCTCATGAAAAACAATGCATTCTGCTTTACATGGAAACTGCCTAGTTGAGAAGGCTTGTTATTAGTAATACCCTTGTCTTTTCAGTTTCCATATCTGATTTCATTCTTCTTAGTTTTGGTCATTGAAATATTTATAGAAGAATGTTTGGCAGGATTTATAGAAGAACGTATTGCCAATGATTTGATAGGAGAGCCCTTCTCTGGAATTTTAACACTTCAAGATTTTCTAACCACTAATGTATGTAATTTCGTTACAGGTTGAGTTGAATATTACTTCCACTTTTGAATGTTGTTATTTTTTTTTAATCTGAGAGGTCAGACCTGGTTTTTCTGCATCAATTGATTCAAATTTATCGTAATTACTTTTTTTGGGTCGAATTTTCCTGCTTTCACTACATTACCATCTTGGACCTTTAACGAACATATCTCCTCTCCTTTACTTGGGGAATTGTTTCCATCAATGCCACCAAGAGAATCTTCTCCTTCATCATGCTTAGGTATAAGGGGGCATGCCTCAGCAATTCACACTACAAGTTATTTGGCCCTTGTTTTAGCTTAAATTTCTACAATAACTTCTTCCAAGACATCGTACATCAATAGGATCTCTTGAGGAACAACACCAATATCAAGGAGACTATGCTTTTTGGCATAGGATTTAAACTCATCTCGGATGCTTTGCAGAGGTTGTGAAAGAACAGGACATCAGAGATGCTGAATCAATAAGATATGAGAAATGAATAAAAAATAGCAAGCCACCCAAGCCAATGCAAAATTCAAAAAAAGAAAGTTGAAAATTGAGGATAGGGAATTTTCCCCACATCGGGTGTAGATTCTAGAGCAAGTCGAAAAAATCCAAGTGAAATGCCATGTTTTCCAGCAGATTTTGCAAGCTTGATTTTTTCCAACCAATAGGAAGAAGACCTCAAGGTGCTATATATTTTTCTTTTTCTAGACTTTGCAATTTCCAGTGGTGTTGCTCCAACCACGGAAGTTGGCGTTGCATCTTTGTTGGCACCATTAGCCTTACTTTGGTTGTTGTTGAATGGACCTTGAAATGATGCTGACTTAGCAGTGGCCTTTCCTTTAGTGATGGGTCCCAGGACAAAATATGGCTTTGAAGTAGATTTGTTATCCAATATAGTGCTTGAAGGTATAGAGTAAAGAAACTTGTTTTCAATTTTTGCAACATGGGCATATTTTGAAGGAACAAAGAGTCTTTTGGCAGCTCTAGTAGGTTTATTGTTTAATGACAAGTCCAACGTGCTAACACTCTTACTGAAACTTAGTGAGCATTTTTCTGTGACAAAAAACACACAAAACATTGAAAATTATTGGGCTTTACTGTCATCTTAAAGAAACAAATATAAGATATGCTTAGTTTTAAACGAGGACAAAAAGGTTGAAACCGGAGAAGATTATCACTGTAAAATAGGCACTAGAACCATGTCTCTAAAAGGAAAGTAATTGGTTCGTTGAGAAAAACACACCTTTTATAAATGATTGATATCTCATTTGAAGCCTTATTTTATTTTCTTTTGGGGGGCGCTGATCTCCGAGGAAATCTCTATTTTACATTGCCTGCAACAAGCCCACATAAACAGATCTAAAAATGAAAAATCAATTTGAAAATTTATGTAGGGAACTAAGTTGAAGTTGAGTTTTATCACAACCTACATTTACCAACAAGCACTAACACTCATCCTTTCCATCCATTGATAATTAGATGCGCAAGCTAGGATTTGACCTCAAAAGGAGGATACATCGTCAAATTGCATATTTATTTCAATTTAAGATCTAATTAAATTTCTAAAATTAGTCATATTAACGGTGAAATTGAGAGTGAAAACACAATGCATATAATTATTTTTAGTCAGAAAATTCATCTCCTAATCAAAATGTAATAGGGCTCACAAAAACAGAGCCAAGTAGCATAAATCCACCAGAGGTTCACGCACGTCTTGAATTTTGAATTTTCTTCGCAACGAAACTGTGTTGCTTCAAGACACCAGCCTTGTACGAGAGCTCCAAGAGAAGGTCGAGTTTTTCTGCCTTGTGGCCTCACCGCTCTTTGCGACCAAAAACTTCAGCATATCGAGGAATCGCAAGAAGCGACGCTAAGAAAAAACATCAAAATTTTGGAGGAGGAGGTCAAGAAGTCCCTCAGCGAGGCGATTCCCATGAAATTCAACGGATACGGGGAGGTTTTCTCTCTATTAAGAGCACTGTCGCAGCCAGGGTTGCCGTGTGGCGGCGAGCAACAACCACAGTTTCGGTTTGATGCAGATTTCTAAAAGAGGCTCGATTTTGTGGACTCTGTGATTCAAACCCTACGGATGAGAGGATAGGCAAAGGTTATGGTATCAATTCGAACTCGGTAGAGACGCTTAACACTCAGGCTCTACAATTCGTTTCCAATAGAATTCTGCCAATTTCATACGCATAGTGCAGTTGTTTGTAGGACCTAAAATGGTTTTCATTATTTTTGTAACATTTTTCATTATGCTTCTAATTGATTAATAACAATATTCAATCCTAAGGTAGATATCATTTCAATCGTCTAACATCAAAATCAGCGGTGTACAATAGTACTAGTGGGAGTTCAGAGGAGTTCTTTTCAAATAGGGACTCTTTATAGCGTAATTAATTTGATATCCTAAAAATATTCAATCGTCTAACATTTCATCCAATAGTATATAGTAGTATAGAGTGGCTTCTAGGAGAGTTTTTCTCAAAGAGAAATGCCTTACAAGATAATTATTTAACAAACACTCTTATTTCTCAAACACAACATATTTTGCAAAATTGCTATCTACATGAATTTAGATAATAATAAAAAATTGAAGTAATTTTTCAACCAAAATTATGTAAAAAAATGAAATTATTTTTCAATAAAGAAAACAGTCCATAACTTGTGACTCTTCATGTTATATTCCAAATGAAGAGGGTTTTCTATTCGATCAAATAAATATTTTCTTCCCAATCAGTATAGAGTAGGTTGAAGATGGCTAATACCTTGTGAGGAATTTGGAAAGTAATGAGCACAAAGGATGGGGAAAATTTCTCTCCTAACAATACGAAGTATTTCTTCTAGTTTGTATCCTTTCTGTTTGTTGTCTAGATATTGTTCTCAGTTGGTAACTAATTTAAAAAAAAAAACCTATTTCCTTCATAGTATTATGAAAATTATGAATTAAAGATAAATATAAGTCATTATGATGAACATGTCTTAATAATAACAAAAAAATGAAGTGAAAATTGTAAACTGTTTCCCAAAATAAAGAATCATTATTCATGGAAAAAATATTTTTCAATCAACAAAGAAGAATAAAAAATCAAATGTAATAGGCAACATTTTTCTATTTTATCCTAAACTAAAGGGCTTCCAAGGAGTATAAAATAACATATGGACTAGAAAGTATTTAAAGAAGATAAATAGAAGACATTTTTCTATTACAATCAACAAAACAGAAGAACAAGAAATCAAATTTAATGCTGTAACATCCCCTTGTAAATATTTTCTTAATCTCATTTTATAACCCAATATATATAATATATATATATATATATTGTTAGCCCTTAATCCAACTGATTCCCTTAAGTCGCGTCAAGCTTCTTAGGAAGCTTCTAGAACCACAGTTTCCTTTCACAACAATGTGGCCAACCTGATGCAAATAATTGTCCAAATCTCTACCTTTGAGATCTAGGGTTTCAATCTGACGGTCAGGAATGGAGTTGGGAAGTTATGGGGTAACTGTTGGAATTTAATTCCAACTACTGCACACAACTATAGGATGACAGACTTAAAAAGTGATGGGAAATATGAAGGACTACGGGAGCAACAATATCCCTCCTTTGATCTTCACGCAACGTTCCACACTTAACCATTCACCCACCAACCATGAATTCTATACCAACCACATTTAATATGAATTGAACACGCAGCCAACACCATTCCGGGGGGTAGCAAGGATGGGTAGTGAAGAAGGAAGATGACCCACTGGAATGGGTGACGTCATCTCCTCTCTTGACAAATGGAAAGAGTTTCGAGGGAATAAGGAGAAGACTTTGGCAAAGTTTTATGACCCCACGGAGTATGGAATGTTTGTTTTAAATGTTTTGATTTAATTTTTTTATTTTGCCGTATTAAAGTTTTTAACTTTGAGTATATTTTTATTTACCGTAGAACTTTTGGTTTGAAATCAGAACATAGATGTTTTATAATATATATTGTAAATATTTTATATTTACAATATATATAATTATTGTAATGAAAAGTAAAAAAAAGGAAATACATATGCCATGTGTGCATTGTAGAAGGTAGAAAAGCCAGAAGGCTGTAAGTATTTCGACAGTGTAAGGTAATTGAAGGTGTAGTGTAATATGCTCGAAGGCAGAAGAAAAAAAAGACAGAGAGTAATATACAGTGAGTGAAACTATGAGAGGGTGTGTGCCCGAATAGCAAGAGAGAAAAAAGACAGAGTTTGATATTTGCTGTGTTTTGTAGCAGCATAAGATTATTTTGTAAATCCATAATAGAGTTGTTCTGAAGAATTTTTTTTTATTCTGTAATAGTTTAGCAGTTTAATGAAAAGATTTTTTACTCCACCTCTTTGTGCATGAATTTTTTTAAATCTCTGTGTTGTAGAAGAGGAATTTTATTTTCCTTTGCATGTTTGGAATTGTTCAAAAATTCCAACATGGTATCAAAGCTATTCTAGGATTTCATTGAAGGAAGTAGAGATCGCTCTTCACTGCAGAAGCTGTAAGAAGTTTTTTTTTAAAGCGGATTTCTCTAGCAGAGAAAGCTTCTGTTTGTTTTTTTTTTAACACACTAAAGAAAATTGTCGTGTTAGCACAGTCAAGATGGCAGGAGCAAGCACCAGCTTGATGAATCCCCAACTTCCACAGTTTAATGAGAAGAATCATGACTATTGGGCAATCACGATGAGAGCCCTATTTGCTTCACAAGACATATGGGAGCTAGTTGAGAATGGCTGCTCAGACCCAGCAGACGCAGCAGCACTGGCTGCTTTGATAGCAACAGAAAGGGACTTGTTAAGAGATAATAGGAAGAAGGACTCCAAAGCCCTCTTCTATCTCTTTCAATCAGCGCACGAGTGTATTTTCCCAAGGATTACAACAGCAACAAAGTCTAAGGAGGCTTGGGATATTCTCAAAACATCCTATCAAGGCATGGAGAAGGCGAAGACAACAAAGCTGCAAATGCTGAGGAGAGATTTTGAAACTCTCTATATAAAGAGTTGGACACAATAGACTCATTCTTGACGCATGTTATTGTGTTGGTTACCCAAATAAGGTCTCATGGAGAGACACTTGAAGAAATAAGAATAGTGGAGAAAATCTTAAGAAGTATACTCTCAAGATTTGATGCCATAGTAGTGGCAACAGAAGAGACAAAGAATCTCTCACTATTTACAGTGGATGAGCTTAGTGCATCCCTAATGTCTCCTGAACACAGACTGAATAGAGGAACAAATTCCTCATTGGAACAAGCTTCAAGACTCAAATGTCTTTTGGCTGAGGCAGAGGTCAAGGCAGAGCAAACAACATAGGAAGAGGTAGAAGCCAAAACAAAGGAAGAAACATCCCTGCAAATACAAATGGAAGGGGCAACAACCAAAATCAAAACCAAGGCCAATGCAACAACCAACAAGGAGCACAACATCAAGCACATGGAAAAAGGTATGATAAATCCCAAGTCCAATGTCATTACTGTAAGAAGTATGGCCATTATGTCAATGAATGTAGGAAGAAACAAAGTGACATGGGTAATAGACCCAATGCTAATTTTACTAAAGAAAATATCAGTCAAGAAAAATTGTTTTTAGCATGTAATATAGATGAACAAAAGAGTGAAGATATACGGTTTCTATATTTAGGATGTAGCAACGATATGACTGGAAAAATTTCCATGTTTTCCATGTTAGATGAAAATGTAAAGTCTCAAGTAACATTGGGGACCGATAGTAAAGTCTCTATCGTGGGAAAAGGCACAGTCAAATTTTTGACAAAGAAAGGAGAAGGAAGATCCATATCAGATGTATATTATATGCCTGGTATGAAGTGTAACCTTTTGAGCACTGGACAACTCATTTAGAAAGGCTACCATGTTTTCTTTGAAGATGATGAATGCATCATCATGGATAAACCACCAAGCAAGAAATGCATTTCACAAGTAAATATGACAAGGAATAGAATATTTCCTCTCAAGATGAGAGCAGATTTGAAGAAAGGAGCTGAAATGGCAGCAGTGACACAAGAGACATATCAAAGAGAAGCAAAGGATGAAAATTGGTTATGGCATTTGAGATTTGGACATCTCAACTTTGGAGGTCTGAATTTGTTGCATAGGAAAGGAATGGTAAAAGGATTACTATTGATTGAGAAACCAGAAAGCCTATGTGAAGGCTCCATCTTGGGAAAACAACACAGAGAAATTTTTCCATCATAAAAGAGAATAGGGGCATAGGAACCCTTAGAAATTTTCCATTCTGATTGGTGTGGACCAATGCAAACACCATCATTAGCAAGCAACCACTATATGATGACTTTATTGATGATTTCACAAGAAAAACATGGGTTTATTTTTTAAAATTTAAAAGTGAAGTGTTTGAGAAATTCTGCTACTTTAAAGCTCTTGTAGAGAATCAAAGTGGGTAGCGTATTAAATTCATAAGGATAGACAAAGGAGGAAAATATATATCCAAATATTTCTTGCATTTTTGTAGGGAAATTGGGATAAATAAACAATTTATAGCAAGGTATACACCGCAGTAAAATGGAGTTGATGAAAGGAAAAAACCGAACCATCATGGATATGGTAAGAAGTATGTTGAAGGAAAAACAGTTTCCAAATGAATATTGGGCTGTAGCTGTACATTGTGCAGCGTATATTTTAAATAGATGCCCAACCAAAGCTGTCATGAACAGAGTTCCGGAAGAAGCATAGAGTGACATAAAGCAGCATGTCAGCCACGTGAGAGTATTTGGTTGTGTGGCTTATGCACACATTCCGGACCAGCTAAGGATGAAGTTGGACAATAACAGGGAGAAGTGCATATTTATTGGATACAGTGACGAATCAAAGGCATACATACTGTATAACCCATCCACCAAGAGGTTTTCTATAATCAGAGATGTGCAGTTCATTAAGGAAGAAGCTTGGAATTGAAGCATTGAGAAAACAATGAATGTTAAAAGATTTTTGTCTCATGATGATAATGAGGAAGAAATGGCTGAAATGCATCCCTCATTAGCAGCACCACCTCCACCAACACAAGGACAACAAGGGACACCATTAGCAGGTATGAGAACATCCTTAAGAAGTGATAACAGTGCTTCTCCAAGCACACCACAAGGAGAAGATTTGAATGCTTCTAGAAGCACAAATTCAGCATCTGAAGGAGGAATTGTTTTATTTCCTCTGTGTGTTCGGAATTTCTCAGAAAATTCCAACAATAAATACCCCTCCCATTGCTCCCCACCACCGTTTTCATTCTCATTATTTCGACTTTCTCTACAGAGCATTGGTACTTTAAAACTAACAATGACTCTTCTTCACAGCACATGTAGCTCTAGTGATTTTATTAATTGATGCAACTTAGCAATTTTAAATTCAATCCAAAGCTGTACTACTCACTAATTGTTTTTTCGTTTTGTAAGTTCTGAAGTCAGTGAACCAAGAGAGCTAGCTAGCTTAGGGTTCGACATTCTTGGACCAAGGTATTAAGAGAATCTGTCTATTTCTTCATTACTAACAATAGTCCATTTAACATACTTTATTTCTAACGACAACACAAGATTTGGTTTATTCCATGCTTCAATCATCAACATATCAAATAATTAACCTCTCTTCTTAAACCCTATTTTCCCATTCAATGCAAGAAATCATTACACCATTCATTGTGGCTAATGTTAGTAATAGAAAAACATTCAAGGTACGTACCCTTCCATTTTTATTCATCCTTGATATATTAACTTTAGTGCTTGGATTAAAAATCAATGCTTTACATATTTGTCCTCAATGTCTTATCTCATTATTTCCCATTGTTAACATTCTCACAACCACAAAATTAAATCAGCTTCTTACCCCAGTTCCTCTTTTTACAAGGTTTTTACCTTCCTGGTGGTTTTTTCTCATTCGAGGTGTAACAAGTTGACTTGAAAGTTTCCCACACTCTTTTTTTGTGTGTTTCTAGTTTACTGATTTTCTTTTGTGTGTTTCTAGTTTACTGAAATATAGTTGTCAAATAATCATATCTATTCTTCCAATGTGGGTTTGTTAAGAGTGGATTGAACACGGTGTGATTGTTCGTTTTTCTTCTTTGAGGGTTTCCAGGTTTTCTTGTTAACTTTGTTCTCATTATGGTACAATTCTGGACACCAAACCGAATCATGGTTTCCGATCAATATATATTTTTTGGCGGCGTTTTCCTTTTAGGTTCACAATGATTCTGGTTATTGATATTTATGGAAGTACCGGTACCGGGGCTTCAAAACTTGTATTGCGATCCTTTGTAATTATATTTGATTTCTAGCTGTGACCTTGCAGATTTGTTTGTTACATTAAACATCCATGGTTGAATCATATGTATTAATGGAAGAATTGTATATTAGGTTAAAAACCCTCTTTTTAATCGTTGACGTAGAAATAAATGTTTTAGCACTGAGACACGAATTGGACTGGCGATAATGTTTCTTTTTTGTTATGTGCTTAATACAGTTACACTTCTGGAACGGTACATGACCCCAAATTATTTAATTTCGATTTCTGATTCTTGGTCAACGATAAAGAGGCTACTCACTTTTTTTTTACTTGAATGCATTTCACCTGCTTACGCTAACCTCGTTTCGTTAATTTCTTCGCACACTTCAACTAGTTAACATTTGACGAGTGACATATTTTATTGTTTCGTTATATTACCAATAGGATTTATGTTTTGATGTTCCGAGTGTTTGTAAGGGACTATTATAGTTTTTGTTTTATTTGTGATATATGGGGGTATGGATGTAATTTCATTACAAGATTATTCTTAGTTCTTATGTATAGCTTCCTTCTATGTTCCATGTATTCTATGGGTTTAGGGTTTTTTTTTTCTTATAGTAATAATTCTTTCCCGGCCAAAATAACTAGTCCTCTTATTGATTTTGAATTTGGAAGAAATTAAATAATGGAGAACCAAACTTCTCTGACCGAATATTTTTCGAATTCATGATATAACTGTTAGAGGCGGCTTCAATCAAAGGCACACATTCTTCATAGAACTTCTGAGTATTCAGATAACCATAAAGACGACAAATCATAGTAGCAATTTTGGAGAAAGGCCCAACAAGAGTTGCGAGTGAATACATATACCTCTCCCCTCACTTGTGTTTATTTGGGTATTTTCTCCATTGTTCGATAGGTTCCACAGGGTTTGGAATTTGATGCATGAACTTCTGGACGAACTTTGTATCTTACCTCTTTTGGGGTTGTGGTAGCTGGTACATTATTCTTCTTAGATTTGTTATCTAAGAAACCAATTATTTTCTTCTTTGAAGTAATAAACAGTCTTTCCGTTATGTCTACATGGTCCACGACCCACATCACCATATCTGTGTATGGGAGGATTTTAGGATGTGTTGCAATTTTATGATGAAATAAATTGGCTACATAATAGCATGCATTCGTGTCCGTTGGTGAAGAATCATCAATAGTAGCTTCTCAGTTCTCAATTATCCTTGGAATTTCGTCTTCGAATAACTTATGGATTCCTTACCAGCTAGAAGAACCTGCATCCTGGGTCCGGTGCATGTAGTATCTATACACAAAGGAACGATTTCATGAGTTTTTTCAGGTGGCAAAAATGGTTGTTGTTGAATTGTGGACTTTCTTCGTTCTTTGATTAACTTGGTCATATCTTTATGCTGCTTTTTATTAGGATTTTCCTCTCAAGAAACAAACTGAGATAAAGAGAAAAATCACTCGAAAGATGCAACAGTCATATCAATTCAATGCAACCCTTATGTAAAATAACTTCTCATTAACTTAAAATCATTAAAAATCGTTTGAAAACCTCAATATTAGAAACAAAAAAGGTGGTCATTTAAGTTTTATACGTTTTTTCACATGATGCTGAAAATTTTAGTTATATCAGAGATTTTCTTGTCGACTTTTTGATATTGGGCATTGTAACATGCTTTAGTGAAAATGTGATGTCAAAAATAGAAAAATAGAGGGATGTTGACAAATTGTGATATCGATGCTTTGTTAATTGATAGGATTTTGGCATTTCGGCATATCTGCATTTTGGCTTTTCGAAGCTTTGACATTTCAGCTTTTCGGAGCTTTGGCATTTCAAATATCAGAGCTTCGGTGTTTCGAGATATCCTTTTAATGTGTTTTCATATATTTCCTTCTTTGATGTGTGTTTTTTTAATATGATTGTCAATTTTGATGATTTTCTTTGTTTTCCGATGTTTTCATAACACTTTGTTTATTATAGAAAAGTGATTTTCTCCTTAAATTTTCTTATTTTATTTGGAGAGATAAGAGAAAATTAAATTAAATTATTTCAACAAAAGGACTTTATCCTAAAAAATTTAAAGGGTCCCCATTATTCTTTCTAAGAATTCTAAGGAAAATGGTGGGGTTGTGAAGTACCACAACGAAAGTATTTTATGTTGTTTTTGAGGAAAAACTACAAAGGTATAAAAGAATAAAAGTAACAACAGAAAACAGAAATGATCTTAGATGAGGTGGATTTGCCTACTTTTTAGGCTATCTCCTGGTAGAGGAACCTATTTTTTTCTTCAATATGAACTGTTTTTTCTCCCCATGTTATTTTCACTCCTCCCATCTTCAGAAAACTCCCTTTTTCATGTGTACAAACCATCACAAAAAGTAAATTGTAGAAGAAATTTCAAATGTTTCCACCAAAAAATTACGAAAAATTGCCTCAAAGAGATACCTGTAGCTCCCAAAATCCAACACCTGTTGTGAAGATAAAACTCTCTGTTTCTCACAATTTTTCCCCAACATCTGAAAAGATGCTCTATAAAACAATGAATAAAATATGAATTTCGAGATTCTGAAAATTAATCCTTGAATATGCATTTGAAACTCTCGATCTCTAACACCTGTGAAAATAGTGAAAGAGGTTAACCTTATCTAGACTGTCCTTCAGAAAAGCTCCTCTAAGTTTTCCATAATTTTCCTTCATGTGGTCAGAATCATTATTTCAAAATTATGTCGAAAATAGAGTGTGTTGTGCAGGACTGTGAAATGAGTAGGTTGGGTAGCACTCCATTCTTTGTATAGTTGCACACCTCCTCTTGGAAAATGGATCAAATGGGTAGGTTTTAAATGACTGTATGATGATGGAGAACTCCGTAAGTAGGTTCTCCAACTATTTCAAATCTCCTGAATGGTTCATACTCACTTGTGGAGCGGTTGCGTAGTGCTTTGTGTGCAGTGATGACTGTGTAGCACCTCTGTGCAACAAACAAATTCTGTGGTCACTGTGGTTGCAACTTCGATCATTGGCTATTATTGGATACAAACTAACCTTCATCTTTCCACCTGTAGAAATGATACAAACATATGTATATCAATAGATTCAATCTAATCATGAAGTGTATTAAAGCTAGATATTGAATCCTTCTACAAATCAATTGCGGAAAATAAACGCGATCACCAATCACAACAAGTAAATAAAGAAGCAAATCAAATGAGAACACATATATTTTTCTGGGGAAAGCTTATTACTAAAAAAACCTCTATCTTATATTATATATTCACCATGGAATCATGAAACAATTACAATGCACTCTTCTCACAAGAATCTCATGCACTCTCACAACTGTCTCACACTGACCCGGACAAAATCGACCAACACTTAGCCAATTTCCTACCTCTAATCAGCCTGGCTTGCTTGCACAATTCCTGAAGAATGCAATCCCTATTATTTAGGATTTTTTTCCTTCCAAAACTTCTCAAGCATCATAAGCAATCCAATGGATGTCAGGTTGCATGTGAGCAACCTACTAATGATACAATTGATAGTTAACATCCCTTTAAGCTTTTTCTCAACTGGGTCTCCACTAGAACTAACATGCATGTAACTATTAATAGTAAATCATCAGTTGCATGGAAGATCACTGATTGTGAATTATATATGATTTAATTCACTTGATCTCTCGCTAGTGCAACAAATAGTTACAACTAGTTCAACTGAATTTAACTCACCTAAATGAGTTAACTGATTACTCATGCACTAAATTAATGCACTAACTACAACTCAAACTCCATAACTAATAAAATCACACTGCCTACCTCACCAACCACCCTCAACTTGAAATTCCTGAGCTAACTGAGTTTATCACACTCAATTAACTATTACAAGTGATTATGAGATAAGATTACATTTTATTGTCCAATTTAGTTAAGGGATAATCAAATTAGACACTGAACCAATTTTTTAATTAAACTGGCTTTAACACTAATGTATGAATAGGACTTATGGTCCCACACTAGTATGTGTGCTGCAATTACTTGTTGACTTTCAACACTCCCTCGCAACAAGAAATGGATTATCTACCACCCTGGTCGTGCCTCTATGGTATTTGAATTTTGCCATGGAGATCACCTTCGTCAGAATATCTGCATCTTGATCCTTTGTGGGAATGTGCTGAATTAACATAATGCGCCTCTGAACATAATCTCTGAGATGGTGGTACCATATGTCTATGTTCCTGGACTTGTCATGGAATACCAGATTATCTGAGAGTTTAATGCAACTCTAGTTATCATAATGTGTCACTGTCAGATCCATCTCAGAACCAAACAAACCAACTAGGATCTTTCTCATCTAGATGGCCTCACATGCAGCTTGACTTGTTGCCATGTACTATGCCTCGGTTGAACTGAGTGCCAAATATCTCTATTTCCTACTGTACCAAGAAAATGTTGTAGATCCTATGTTGAAGATCCCTCCTAATGTGTTGTTCCTATCTGATGGACTCCCTTCCCAATCTGCATCTGTGAAGCCTTGAAGCTTTAGTCCCACTATTTGTCTGTACCATAATCCATACTCTATAGTGCCCTTGAGATATCTCAAGACATGTTTCCCTGCCTTTCAAAAGAGCTTGGTTAGCTTAACCATAGCTTGACTGAACTGGTTAACTGTGTAGCAAATTTTTGGTGTGGTGTTCACCAAGTACATCAATGAACCCACTAGTTGCCTGTAAATAGTAGCGTCCACTACTTCTCCTAAAGTAGCTTCCTCTTCCCTCCAATTTCCTGGAAGAGGAGTCTCCATGGGTTTATAGCTCTGCATGTGAAACTTACTCGAAATCTCTTTGGCATACTTTCCTTGAGAAAAAAATAGCTCACCATCCCACTGCCATATTTCCAAACCAAGGAAATAGTGAAGGAGTCCCATTTCCTTCATTTCGAAATCCCTTGAAAGATCCACCTTGCAAGAAGTTATCAAATTCTCATTACCTATAAAAAATAGATCATCAACATAAAGTACGATAATCAAGAGCTTACCATTAACCACAATCTGGTACAAGTTCGCATCCGCTTCACTTTTGGTGAAGCCAAACCTAGTGAAATAAATGTCAATCCAAATGTACCAAGCACGAGGTGCTTGCTTCAACCCATACAGTGCTCTCTTGAGTCGACACACATGCGACTCACTGTCAAAGATCTCAAAACCTTATGGCTACTCTATGTACACTTGTTCCTTAATAACTCCATTGAGAAACACAATTTTCACATCCATCTCATGTATCTTCCACCCCATCTGCATTGAGAGTGAAAGGATAGATCTAATTGAAAGTCTCCTCATAGTAAATCTGTTCAACTTGTGAGAAGACACGGGCTACAAATCTAACCTTGTACTTCTCCACACTCCCATATGTCGATTCCTTCACCTTATAGATCCATCTAGATCCAACCACTAATTTTCCGACCAGTCTTGGGACAACTTCCCATGCACTATTATTGACGATGGTGTCATAATCCTCAACCATAGCGTCAACCCAAATTGGTTGTTGCATTACTTCATCAAAGGAGGATGGTTCTGTCACAATGCACTTGCTCATAAGAGCCATGTATTGAGTAAACCTATTTGGAGACTATCTATATTTGCATAGTGAAGTAGGTGCTCCTACATGCTCTGCCACATCAAGTCTTAATCTATCAGCTTCTATGGTGCACCTTCTACCAAGTCTAATGGATGGATCTACATTAGTGTTTTCTACCACTACATGGTCCTCCCCATATGGCTGCTCCACATCTTGAGGTTTAGCCTTTGGAACCAAGAGTTCTTCATCTGTATGAAAATAAAGTTCCCTCTCAAGGGAAAAACACATGGCTAACTCCTCATCAAAATTTATATCTCGTCTCACAACACTCATCCTATTGTTTGGGAAATACACCCGATAGTTATGGGGAGCATCATTGTACCCCACAAATATCCCAATCTCAGCTATTGGTTCGAGCTTCTTCCTGGAATATTTGGTCACATGCACATGTATAGATTAGCCAAACATTTTAAAATATGAAACATCAGGTTTCTTACCAGAAAAAGCCTCCTATGGTGTACTCATGCCAAGTATTTGATGAGCACTACGGATTTGTACAAATACTGATGTGTTGCATGCTTCCGCCCATAGATGCAATGGTAGGCCCTGATCATGCAACATCGGTTGTGTTGCAACCACAATTGTTCCATTCTTTCTTTCTACGACCCCATTATGTTGTGGGTTATGAGGCACAATAAACTCTCTATGAATTCCTTCTTTGCTAAAGAAGTTCTTGAATTCATTAGAGATGTACTCACCACCATTGTCGCTCCTAAGAGCCTTCACATGCTTCCCCGTATCTTTCTCCACTAGTACTTTGAACTCAAGAGATTTTGAGAACATCTGTTCTTTCTTCAGCATGAAGTAGATATAACAATTTCTAGAAAATTCATCAACAAATATAACATAGTACCTGTGCTTTGTTGTTGAAGCAGTAGGTAATGGTACACACACGTTTGAGTGAACTCTCTCAAGGATTTTCAAAGCTCGATTCTCCTTCTCATTAAAAATGGCCTTTTCATACTTCCGCATAGTACATCCCTTGCATGTGTCTAACTATGCAAGGGTACCCTTGGGAAGACCAATAGAAACCAGTTTCATGACCTTCAAGGCTCTATGGTGTAGATGGCCTAATCTCTTGTGCCATAACTCACCCTCATCCCGACTCACCACATTTTGCGCCTTACCCATCAATGATGCACAACCATTTACATCAACTTTATAGATATTCTTCACACGAATCCAAATCTTCTTGGCTTGTCTTATGTCTTTATGTTGAAGGAAAGCTTTTCCTTCACTGAAAACCACATCATAGCCTCTATCCTCTAAAATTTTGACTGAACAAAATTTTTCTTCAAGCCTGGTACATACATTACATATTTTAATAAGAAGGGTTTACCTGACTATCTCTCGAAGGTAACTATACCAATCCCGATAGCCTTGTACTTCCCATCAGCACCCAGTTCGATATGCATATGGAGGTCCTTCTCCTCCAAGCTACTGATTTTTTTTTTGTCTCCCTTCATGTGGAGAGATGCACCACTATCCAAGTACCACACCAATCCCTTTGCACTTGACACATGCATGCAATGAGAGAGAAGTCAAGCTAAAATTGCGAGGCCAAAGCCTCACCAGTTGTAGATCCTGAAGCAGTAATGTTCTTCTCCTTTTGTGGACAATTAGTGGCATAATTTCCATGCTCGTGACAGTGAAAACACTTCACTTTTTACATGTCACGCTTCTTTCCTCCCCTTTGTAAGCTTCTTTTGCCAAGCATCAATATTTGCAACAACTGTTGCAAGGGGTCTGGGAATGTCATTATCAATGAATTTTTTCCACCTATTGTCCTCCAGTACTGCCTCCATCCTATATTTTCACACAATATAATTAGTACTTCCCTTGAGTGCATACTCCAATCTGAACACATTTAAAGCCATCTCGATCCTGATCTGGCTATCGCATCAAGAATACTTTTGAAAATTCAAATTATATTCAGTCACAAACTCAATTTCTTCTCCACTAGAGTGATTTCTTGTGCTCTGATACCATGTATACATTATAAAAACATATGTATATCAACAGATTCAATCTAATCAAGCAATTTATGAAAGTTAGATATTCAATTGTCCTACAAATCAATTGTGGAAAATAAACATGATTGCCAATCACAACAAGTAAAGAAATAAGAAAGTAAAAAAAGAAAACTGATATTTTCCCGTGGAAAGCATACTCCTCAAAACCCCTATATCTTCTATTGTATATTCACCATGGAATCATGAAACAATTACAATTTAATATTCTCACAGGAGTCTCCTGCACTCTCACAACTGTCTCAGATAGACCTGGACAAATTTGACAAATACTTACCCAATTTCCTGCCTCTAATCAGCCTCCCTTTCTTGCACAATTCCTGATGAATGCAATCCCTATTATTTAGGAATTTTTGCCTTCCAAAACTGTGCAAACATCATGGGCAATCCGATGGGTGTCTAGTTTCGTGAGGGGCAACTACTAATGATGAAATTGATAGTTAACATCCCTTTAGCCTTCGTCTCAACTAGTTCTCCACTAGAACTGACATGCATGAAAGTATTAATAGTAAATAATCATTTTCATGGCATATCGCTAATTGTGAATTAAATATGATTTAATTCACTTGATCTCTCACTAGTGCAACAAATAATTACAACTAGTTCAACTCAATTTAACTCACATAACTAAGTTAACTGATTACTCATGCATTAAACTAATGTACTAACGGAAACTCGAACTCCATAACTAATATAATCACTCTATATGTCTCACCAACCACTCTCAAATCAAAATTCATGAGCTAACTTATTTTATCACACTCAGTTAACTATTACAAGTGATTATGAGATAAGATTACATTTTATTGTCCAATTTAATTAAGGGATAATTAAATTAGACACTGCACCAATTTATTAATTAAATTGGATTTCACACTAATGTATGCTAGGAACTATGGTCCCACACTAGTGTGTGTGCTATAATTTCTTTTTGACTTTCAACACAATCATAACCATCAACAATTTTGAATATCAACAATGTAAGTAACTCTGTGAAGGATATGGAAGTCTGTTGATGTAATTTGAACTTGATATTGTGTTTGTCTGGTTGTGGGATGTCACTCATATGCCTTATTTGATAGATATGATGATTCATATGATAATCATTTGAAATTTTGGTTGGGTATGGTATTTTAATTAGCGGGGAATATGTTGGTTGTGTCAATATGATTTCGTAACCATGGCCATTTAAGGGGATCGAACTAGGATGGGATGGGGAATATGAGAGTTATATAGTTTCTGAATAGGAAATGCTTAATGAATAGGGGGGTGAGGTATAAGATTTAATAAATGGGAAATAGAATATGGGAAACGTAGGTTGTGGGTTAGGGTCTTAAGGAAAAATGAATAGATTAGGAGGAGAGAAGAAATGTGTTGCTCTTAATAGCCATCTTGCATTGAGCTATAGGATTTTCAAATAAAACTGACTTGAAATTTACTCAAGTAGACCTTCTAACAAATTCATTATTGAAAAATACCACATGACTCAATCATTCAAAATTTGTAACAATGACGCTCCATGACTCAACACTACTTTCATGCTTTTATCTAAACCACTTGACGACTGGAATTATGGAGATATTTTGGATAGTAACATTCGAACTTATGATAGTGAACTCATTTATTAAGTTCGACTCATTGAAATACTACAAATTAATGGATTCGAAAATACAATTTGAAACAATGAAAAACAATCATGCTAACATTATGTTATAAAGCTCCAATACATGGTTTATTGTCATGATGATTTTTTTATTTTGATTAGGTTATTCATTCTGAATATTTCAATTAGTTATGTTATAAATCACCATAGGTAGTATGTTTTATTTTCAATGGTTTCCTAATTTTTAGCTGTCATCGAACAATGAGGATGTGTTCCCACAAGGGGGAGGGTTGTGTAACAGCTCTGGTAAAATTCCATGTAAAAATATATAAGGCCACAGTTGACGGGAAACATATTTCAAGTTGAATGGTGGGACAAATATTTTAGCTGGTGTTCATTTTGATTATTATGGCTAAAGGAAAATGGCAAAGGGTTCTGAAAGGCATGAGACATTAATTAGAATTTATTTATGAAAATAATAGAAAATAGGAAAAAAGGGATATGAAAGGTCACAAGATGCATGTGAGGAGAAAAATTAAGGAAAATAAAGGAAATTGAAGAAAATAGAGGCCTCATTAATAAAAAGGATTCTGAGGATCAGTTGGTAGGATTTTTCTCAGTTGGTAGGAGATTCCATTATTCTCTCTCTCTCTCGTACTCTTATATATTTATAGCTTTCTTGGATCACTCTTGGAGAGTGTAGATACTTGGTGATTCAAAGAAAAAATGCAAATGCAAAGTAGGAAAGCATTCATTGGGATCAGCAACTACAGTGGTGTTTGATTGCAAGTACTGAATTTCATGTATGTTTGACTCACTAGTTTTGGCATGCATGGTGTATGCACGTGGATTTTCCTAGCCTTTCCATTTCCCATATAGCCATGGTGGTGTTTTTTTATTCCATTGATTGTTTCTAGTTGGTTCTCGTGATTGTTTTAGCTGTTGGGTTGAACTATTAGCTCCTGGAAGCCTTGGGTGGAAAAACAATCTGGAGCCCAATGAACAGCTGTTGGGTTGAGTTTGTATTCTGCGAGCCTCGATTGGAAAAATTCTTTGGTTCCCTATATGGGTTTAGTTACTACTCCTCGAGCCTTGGTTTGAAAAACACTTTGGATCCCAAGAACAACTGGGGTTGAGTTACTAGTTCCGAAAACTTGGTTGGAAAAAAAATTCTAGAGCCCTGAAGCTTCTTTGATAGAGACCAATCCATGATGGTTGTGATGTGCGACTATGACGTGGTTTTTCCTCTGGAAGCCTTCGATGGGTTGTGATTGATATGTTTGAGGAGATCCCACATTCATGCTTGGAATATGGCATGGGGGTGACTGGATCAAGTAATATTTGGCTCAACCAATATATGGTGGGTTGGAATGTGGAAGTCCCATCTCGTGTTGGGTTTTAAACTCATTAATCAGAATCTCATTCCTTTGGTATTTGATGTATAGTTTCACTGGCTACTCTGTGGATTTTATTACTATTGTATCCCTAGTATTTTTGTTGTTATTATGATAGATCTATCCATGTTTTTACTTGTAAATGAATGCACAATGTATTTATGGCAAAATATAGCATATTGTAGCTTATGATGTAAGGGATAAATTATTCTTAGTGATTCTCAGATAACTATGAGATCCCTATGTTTAAATATATTATTAACACATGTGGATGCAATGTTTGTGACTTGATTGATGAAATTCTTGGCATGGATAGGAGGGGTCTAGATGAGTTCTTAATGATGTGATTGATTCAGTACATTTTGTTTAATGTTATTTATGCTCTCCTAAATTTTCATGAATTTTTTGGGAGTGACCTTGGCTCTGGGGCTAAAAATGTGACACAAATCCTGGAGTTGCAGGCACATAACAGAATTATGGGGACCTGATCGCTACCTTTCCTTAGCATGCATATGCATATAAGCTTATACCTAGTCCCTTTCTCTTACATGCCCCGGAATAAGGCTCAAAAGGGTAAAAAATCAGTTTCCCTCAGGACTCATGGGTCTAGGAGGTTGGGTTATGTCCTAGAGGTTTTCTGGATGTTGTGTAAGGTCTGTTTGTCAGGTTTCTATCAGTTCCACTTCTTTAAGCTCACCTAGGAGGATGAATCTCATATTAGTATCATATCATCGCATGTCTAACCTAGTTGGTGGTTACTTGGGTAGATGTGGGTAGAGGGTGTTACACATACCCATTGGTCCATTTTCAAAATGTCTTCCTTCCCAACATCCTTTCCTTGGAACTCCTCCTTGATGCCCATATATGACATCTTTGCAAGTTCTCTTGTTGGATTCCTTTGCACGAACTTCTCATGCACCCATATCTTGAATCTGATGCCCATGTATTTAGCATCCGAAAATAACTTAGATCATCACATCATTCCCTTCATTCATGTTAGCACCCATGGTCTCCCAACACATAGATCACATTGTAGGTCCCTTCCTTGATAATTGTATACCCCACTAAAGGTTTTCCCAAGACTACCTCTTCGCCTCAACAAAAAATACATGAAGAGGTCCACCCAAATCATGTGTATCAGGTCGCCTTCACTTTGATCCATTGTGCCCTTCCTTCGTTCTTTCCATGAGTCATGTAGTTATTGAATTATCCATTTGGCTCGACATGCCTCTAATCAGTATTTATGCACGAACGCAATAAAATATATAAATAAGCATAAATGTAAACATGCAACAAAAAATATACTTCATTTCATTAATATCAAATAACTTAAACAAGCTTACAAACAAAATGGAAATAACTAGCTTGGGCAATGGTAGCTTATCTATGAGAAGATATGTGGGGTATACATTCCTATGAACTATGTTACAATGATGCTTGAAGGCCTATTTATTATTGAGAAGGAAAACACTAAACATCCGAAAACTTAGCACTAGGAGATGAAGTGCCAAAACATTGGGATCTGTTTGGCTAAATTAGTACATCAACTTCTCAAGGACATAACTTTGGCATACAATCTTCGTTTGATGTGCACAATACCTCGTTAGAAATATCTACCTGAGGAATACAACTTTCAAGTGACCAAAATTGGTTGATGACCAATGTCTGTCCTAATTTTCGACAAGATGTAGTTTAGGGCCTTAAAACAACTCCAAAAGTTGAGGATCTGTAAAACTGCCAAAAATAGTAAATTGTACTAGAACTAAGGAATAGGTGGGTGGCCACAAATATACACCTGGATCATTCCTCCCCCATTAGGAAGCAACGGTCCCCATTGCATTAAGTTCCTCCATGAGATGAGGAAAATTCCATTGAACTTGGTCCCTGGTGAGCCACCTGCCATGCTGTAGGAGTTTCCTAGCTTTGACAACCTGATACATTTGGATATTTTGTTGTCAAGTTTTCTTGATATTTGTGTCCACGATATGATCTTTTGTGGCTTGTTCCATGCAGTCTAGGAAGTCTATTGGTGTGAGTTTCTCTATAATTTCTCATGTGTCTAATAATGGTGGAAAATAGGGTTGAAGGCGGTCCACATTCAAAACTCGGTGCAAACCAAGGAATGGTGGAATATGAAGCTTAATATAATTTTCTCCCACAACCTTCATGATTTTGTAATGCCCATTTCGAAGTGGAATGAGCTTCCAATGGGCTCTAGTAAGGTGTTTTTTCTGCAAATGCAACCAAACTTTTTCGCCCACCTCAAACTTGTGTGGAACCCAATTTTGATCATGTCATTGCTTGTACTTGGCCTTAGACTTATCCGAGATGTTATGCACCTATTGGTGGATGTGCGGGACACATTCCATAAATATGGTTTTTTTATCAGCCTCAAATGATACATATGTGGATTATATTTGCCTAGTCACATGAGGTATGGCAACATCAATTGAAAACAACATTTGAAATCCTATACCCACTTGAAAGGTAGTGCAACCATTCAAGCTATGAATAAATATATTGGGTAGAGGTGTTATGGGAGTCGGATCGATTATATGCTTGGCCTGACAGTGCAAGGGTACCCCTATTGGTGAGGAGAAGATGTCCATGTATTCTTCCACGACCTTATCCATCTGCTTCTGTTGTGTGGATGTACCCTTCCTGGGGGCCCTAGATGGATTCATGATATTCCCCTTGCATTGAAAATGAATAAGAAAGAAAACAAATTTATCGGTATGGGAGATGATCTTACTGCATCACTAGCGAAGATCAAGGAGATGGCGGTAGGTGGGGTTACCTCCAGTATCCTGTATAAATTATTTCCCAAAGAAATAATAACTATGTGAGGCCTATATTCATACACATCATGTCGCTTCCACAAATATGGTTGGCCTAATAATACATTTCAAACCTCAAGAGGGGAAACATCATATAATATCTCATATGTGAAGGGTTTGATGTTGTAGGGGAGGTGACATTGTTGGCTGATGTGGAGATCATGTCCTTTGTGAAACCACCCGATGGTTTATGAATTTGGGTGTGGTGTCATTGGTAGGCCCAACTACTTCATGACCTCTACTGAAATGAGGTTAGTTTGGCTCCCGTTGTCGACAATAAATTTCAGTGGAGAACCCTTCACCCACATCTGTGAGTGAAAGAAATGCACCCCTTCTATGGATCTTCATATTCTTCCTTCTAGATCTTGATGGTGGCTACCATCACAATGGGTTCCAAGTCAATGACATGATTACCCTTTCTGATTCCCTTGTCAGGTTCTCACTCAGAATCATAGCATGCATTATTCTTTGAGTCTTTCAGCTCGGCCACCAGTGCCTACTTTGTGCGATATTAGTTCCTGTTATGAGTGGGAGTTTTATGAAAATCACACCACTTTCCATTGTAATTATTTTCCTTCCCATTAGACATAGCTTGTGACTTTGAGGAGTTTCCATCGAGGGTCCCGATTAGGCTCTTTCCTTTTCTCTTATTTGCATTCGGAGATCCAAAGTCTCGCTTCTTGTGTTTCAATTTCCGCTTGATCTTGGTAGCATATTGGTATGCCGCACCAAATGAGGAGATGTTGAGGAACTCCATTTTCTCCTAAATGTACATGTGAAAACAACTACAGTATGTAACCACAAAATTATTCTTTGAATATTTGATACCCAAATTTGTGCACAAGGTATGGAACTTATCTGTCATCTCGTGCACAAATTGATCCCTTTATTGCTGCATCATAGTCCATTGTATGTACCTGTACTCTTAGCTCCCAAGAGGGTAATATTATTCCTTGATGGCATCTCGGAAAGAATTCCAAGCGGGCGCGGTCGAGAACATGGAGGATTCCCTCTCATTGTTTTTCTCACACTAGGTTTCCCACTAGTACTCGACATCGGGGGCAGCTCTGAGGAGTGAAAAAAGTAATCTTTTCCTGATTGGAAAAGTCACAAACTGAAAAATATTATTCTAATAGGTTCAACCATCTATTTATAGTGTCTACATCTATTTACTCCTCAAATATGTAAATGTCGAAGTTAAATTGTACCTTAAAAGGAGTGGTGCCTCTACAATGTTTTTCGGAGATGCATCATTGGTGGGTAGCCATCGAAGGATCTAGGAAAATTTATCCATCATCGCATTCCTTTGTTTTTCAAGGCCCTCCTCTAGAAATATTTTTATAAGATCTCCTTCTCCCCCATCTTTCCCTTCTTCCCCCATGGGAGGTCGTTGAGGTTTGCAAGGCTGATCTTGCCAAGGTTCAATGAGATCGAGCCTAGCTCCTTATACCCCGACCTCATTGGGGACATGCAAAGAAATGTAGAGAAAGTGAATAATCACTCTGATACCACCGATCCAAATTTATAAATCACACAATAAAATAAAAACATAAACATAAACACAAAGATGCAGCATTTAATATTCTTCATTTCATTAATATCAAATAACTGGAATTAGCTTACCGACAGAATGGAAATAACTAGCTCGTGCAATGGTAGCTTATATCTGAGAAGAGATGTGGTGGGCATATCCTTATGAACTGTGTTACAATGAGGCAAAGAAAACCTATTTATTATCATGAAACAATGTAAAACCATAAACATCGAAAAACCTAACCCTAGGATATGAAGCACCAAAATTATGGGCCACGTTTGGGTAATTTGGTACATCAACTTTTGAGGGACGTAGCTTTGGCATACAATCTCTATTTAACATGCACAATAACTCATTAGAAATATCAACCCAAGGAATACATCTCTTAAGTGATAAACATCGGTCAAAGACCCATGTAGTTCCCACTTTTCCAAAAAGAATTTTCTAGGGCCTCGAAATAGCTCTGGAAGTTGAGGACGCAAAAGATTTCCAAAAATAGAAAAGTGTGCTACAATTAAGGAAAATAAAGAATTGAAAGAAAAAATGATGGGGGTCCAAGTGGAATAGGCCTGTGTCCACCAATATCCACTTCGATCAAACTCACCCATAGTAAATTTCATCACATTCCACCCTTTTCACGAGTGTTCACACCTTCTGCCTCAAGGTCCCAAACTGCCCCAACAAGTACTACAACTACCAATGTTACTTGATGCCCAAATACATAAGTTCTCATTATAATATTTCATTGAAATTCTATCCATCACTTTAAAAAAAATTACTTCCTTTAACCATTTTTTCATTTGTTCCATCTTCCAAAAGTTTTAATGAAACAAAGGTTACAACAATACCTACATTTTCATGATGTCACTCCATGTGAGTGCCTCCTTCCTTCAATGTCTATAATGTGCACGAATCTGGTTCAACTTGGGAAAGTTTGGTCGCACCAAATTCCTTTTCTTTCGTCGGAACACCTACAACACATTCTTCTTTGTATACCCTAGCTTATTCCTCTTTGTTTCAATCAGCGTCTTCATCCTGCCCCACTTCCCATCCAAGTCAAAGAAGCTCTTCTTTAACTTCATCCTCCAAAATTTCAAGCTCAACCCAAATCCTCGGTCTATCTTCATTCATGTGTTTCAACCTGTGCAAGGTCTGTAAAAGTCTCCAATGTAACTATTTCTAACATTTCATTGTTTTTAATTAATCTCGGCCCTTGACCAAGGTCTATGTTGCTACCAAATTGTTACGTCACAAACCACGTCACAATGAAAACAAAAATCAACTCTTACACTTCAAATCATCACCATCCTTCCTGAACCAAGCTCTAATACCATCTGTCATGACCCCACGCTATGATGCCTTAAGATCACTTATGGGCATTATTTGACACGGACACTATTTCACCTTTTCAAGCTACTCTTACCTAGACTAAGCCTTCCAACACTTAGTCAATTTTCTATTTAAGTGTTTTTCATTTTCTTATGCAAAAGAATTAACATTTACTTCATTAAAGGTGTCATATCTAGCAATAAACATAATACTTCGAGAACAATGCGATATCATAAACAAGGATGCAAGTATATGATGGGAAGCGGGAACTCCCCAAGTAGTTCACCCCAACTATAATAATCTTTCAAAAATAAATATAATGATACAATGGTTCAGCCACACCCTTATGTCGTGGGTTTCCTTTCAAAGGTTACAACAGAAGTGCCACACCCTTATATCATGGGTTGCCTTTCAAATGTTACAACAGAAGTGCCACACCCTTACATTGTCCATACTTGTAAAAGTAAACCAACTGTGTGCCCAACATGTCATTATTGTAGTACAAGAAACCCCAAGAAATATCGCACCCAAAATAGCCAAGTCATTGCCCCTGCTACTGAAATTTGACTCGTCAACAAGTCATGTTGTGTAACCAGCTCCAAAAAGAGAAGAAAAGAGATATCAACGCCTTAGAAATCAGCCACTTCGAGGGGGCAACCTCCAATACATTACATGAATGAACAATTCTTGGATGATACAATTTACAAAACCTCCTTTCTATATATAGGAGTCCATGGGGCCATAATGTAGTCCTAGTGGGCCACAATGTAATCCTAGCCGACCTAACAATAATAATTTAAGGGCACAATAATAACAATATGGGGGTTACAGGGGTACAATAATAACAATAAAGGGGGCTAAACTAACATAATAAGGGCTATACTATTAATATAGGGACTTAACATGCCCCTCTCCTTCAAACAAGTGTTGTCCTCAACGCTTGATTATTTCTTGATGCTTCTGTATAAAATTCTCATCCTCCCATGTGAAATATTTTACAGGAAATTTCTTCCACTTGCTGAGATACTCTGAAATTGATCGTACTTTTCGATTTCTTGTTTCTATGACTTCTTCATAACTTCTTTTGATGTGATGTTGATCTTCCTGTTGTTTCATTAGATTCTGCACCAAAGTTGGGTTATCCTTTGAGAGTTGGAGAACCTGTTGTTGATGCTCGATGTGATCTTCCATTAATTTATCATCCATATTTGTTATTATTTGATCCTTCAAACCATCCAACTTAGCCTCCATTTCTGCTTTTAAACCATCTATTTCATCTTCAATTTCTCTTCGTAAGATTGAAACTTGTTGCACTTGGTATCGTAATTTTGATATCTCATACTGCAACTCTTCCTCTTCATGCGTCATAGTATAGCTTTTTGAGGGATTAATGGGTATGGAATTATTTTTTGGAGGCATTATATAACCCAATGCTGATAAAAATTCTAAAATATGCCCTTGGAATCAATTCAAATTGATTCTTTAAACAAGACTTATGCAATTCGGAAAAATACACACCTTTTTCTTGCTTTTGAGGAGCTCGATATTGAAATTGGATTATCTCTGCGATTGCAGATCTTAAATATCTAAAATTTAGCACTAAATTAGCCCTCTGAATTCTCTTTCAAATGCCACGGGTCTGACCTGATTTGGATTCTCCAAGACAAATTTGTGTCCAATCTCCCACAATGACCTAATTTTGGACTGGTTCAGTAGAGCGAACTTGTACGACTTGCCACATGTTACTGTTCTGTTCTTTGTCTCTGAAATTGATATCCAAGAAACTACAGGCCGTGTAATTGTGACCACGTTTGACGGCACTCCAATCCAATCTCCAGAGAGAGAGTTATTGAACTTTTCCCACGATCACCTCTTTGAGATGAAATTTAGGAGCCTGAAAAAGCACTACCTTCCACAGATCATATCTCCAAAAATATTGCGAACCAAGCTCTGAAAGTTTTTTACGAATTTCCTCAGGATTTCATCTTCACACCATATGAATTTCAGATTCTGAACCTTCGTAGAAAATTTTTTATAGCGAAAATTCCACGATGACCTGTTTAGGAGCTTGAAAAAAGGCCTAACTTCCACAGATGATATCTCCGAAAATATTGCGCACCAAGCTCTGAAATTTTTAGACGATCTTCCTCAGGATTTTAGCTTCGCACCCTAAAACTTTCAGCTTCTGAAACTTCGTAGAAAAAAAGTTATAGCGAAAATGCCACGATGACCTGTTTGGAGCAGCGAAACCCTAGAATCCCAAGCCTCTGATACCAAATGTTGTGTAACCAGCTCCAAAAAGAAAAGAAAAGAGATATTCACGCCTTAGAAATAAGCCACTTCGAGGGGGAAACCTCCAATACATTACATGAATGAACAATTCTTGGATGATACAATTTACAAAACCTCCTTTCTATATATAGGAGTCCATGGGGCCATAATGTAGTCCTAGTGGGGCCACAATGTAATCCTAGCCGACCTAACAATAATAATTTAAGGGAAAAATAATAACAATATGGGGGTTACAGGGGTACAATAATAACAATAAGGGGGGCTACACTAACATAATAAGGGGCTATACTATTAATATAGGGACTTAACAAGTCAACTCATATTCCTCTAGCGAGCTCCCCAACTTGCGTTCCCACCAAGTCGTGTGACCTCCCTTTTTATTTTTCATGCAGTTATGCAATTCACCTTGTGAATTCATGTTTGGTGCGAGTTTGTTGGTCATGTCCTCCTCCAACTCATCCCACTTCTATTTATACACTTCTCCCTCACGGGCAATGCCCCTCACTCCATTTGAGTCAACCTTCCAATTACTAAACGCCGGAACTGACCTAGCATTCAGTTGGTGAATGCCCCTTTTTGGGAGGGCGTGCCCCTAGCCCCCTAGCTTGACCTGCCTGTGGGCAGGTGGGCATCCCTTGTGGGTAAGCGCATATTTCCATAGTTTCCATGTTATCCATTTTCTCATCACTGTTCGCTCCTTTCTCCACAGGTCGCTCCCATCGGTTGCCCACACGTAGTGTCGCTGCCACCCTACAATCTCGATGTCTTGTTGCCCTGGTCCATGTGACCCTTGGACGAACACCCCATGGTGTAGGCCACTACAATATGGACGGTGGTTGCACCCACAAGTCACTGATATATGTTATGAACATGTGTTTAGTTACATGTGCCTGCTATGCTTGACTCCACTCGGTTAAACACGTTTGCTATGCTTGACTCAACCATTTGATTAAACGTGCCCTCTATTACCTACTCTATCATTCAGTTTTTTGCCTCTCCACATGACTGTGGGCAGCCACGAGCGCCTATTAGGTGTAGTGCTAACTCAAGGCCCTTACACATGTTGTCATTCATACATTTATTAACTATTTTCCTTATTGAACAACTTCAATTTTTTCCTTAATTGTTCTCGCAAGGTAAGGAAAATATTTAAGTCACTATTTTTGAATAATTATAAAATGATTATATATATATATATATATATATATATATATATATATATATATATATATAATTTATTTTTTAACTAATTTATTCATAAAGTTATATTTTCCACTCCATTTAATCAAAGAAATACTTCCTTTATAAATATTAGAAATATATTATTAAATAGAACTAAGAAGATTTGTATTAACCATTTGAATAAATATATTTTTGGATTTTTTATTTTGTTTATGTAATAAAAAATGTCAATTGGGTGCAAAATTTTAAAGGAAACAAACGTATCATCCTTTGTTAAGCATGAATATATGGAATTGTGGGGAGATGCCCTCACTAAGTTTAGGGTAGTTCCTCTAAAACCTCAAAATATTAACATAATATTAACATAAAAGATATTAGGTATTTGAATTTTTAAATCTCAAATGTAATCTTAGTAAGCAATTTATGTCCATACTTAGAAAAAAATGCACATGTCCATATACACTCAGCGTAAAACAAAAAAATGCAAACAAATTAAGGATATTATAAAAGCCCAACTAATTCTATATATCAAGATGTGCATGCTAACAATAATGCATATCTACAATTAAAAAAAAGGAAAACAACAGCACCACTAATATTTAGAAAATAACAAACATTCAACGATATATATTTTTATATAAAAAACCACTTGAAAAAAACAAACACTAATATTTACAAAATAACAAACATTCAATAATATATATTTTTATTAAAAAAAGCTACTTAGAAAGAGTATTTTATAATGCATATCTTAAAAAAAACAAACACTAATATTTACAAAATAACAAATATTCAATGGTATATATTTTTATATAAAAGATCACTTGCAACGAATTTTTATATTAAACACTTAGAAAATCTTAGAAACAATTATATCTTATTATATTATAAATCACTTATTCTCGTTAAAAAATATATTTGTATATTCTTTTCAAATAATAATAATTAATATTATTTTTAAAATTCTTTAAAATAATAATTTTTAGTATTAATTTTAAAATATTACGTAGGTTTGACTATTATATTCTATCATTTTCCCATTTTCATAAAATTTGAATTTTACATTTCAAAAAATATAAAACTCACACCAACCTAATAATTACGCTGTAAGGCATCTTTATTTGAAAATAACTTTCCTAACTGTCTTTCTGTCATAATATTTTCCATCTGATCTTTTCTTAGACGATTGAGTCCAGATTAATCGTTGATTGAAATATAACTGCAACAATGATGGTTGCGACAGTTGCTACTCTGCTCTAGAAGATTTGAAACTAGCATAGGCATGCCATGGCTTCCGTGCATCCTGTAGCACTAGCCTTCAGTCTGGTAGATGCATGCCATGGATTCCAACGAAGAGAGAAGAACCAACCACCATCTAGACCAGCTTCATTGAAACAGAACGAAACTCTAGAGGGTTTCACTAACAGTTTCAATTCCAGGTGCTTATTGGTTAATTTACAGAGAAGCATTGGGGAGATATGCGGAAGCTCGACTGTGCAAAAGTTAAATTTTAAATTGGGGAGATATCAATAAATTTTTAACTGTATAAATTTTAAAGTTAACAACATATTGTCCACCACAGAGGTAACAATAGCCTGTCTGCATTATAGTCATTCTCAGATTATAACTTTGATTGGAAGGACATGCTTGGAAAAGGAGGATTCAGTGAAGTTTATAAGGCGTAATATCAAAGGTGATTTTGATGGTTTTGTCCATTATATGGTTTGTTCATATATTAATTGTATTGAATCTAGTGATCTGCACGGAAGACTTCCGAATGGTAGGGACGTCACCGTTAAGAAACTGAATGGAAATCAGACTACTCAAGCTGTCGAGGAATTTCTGACGGAAGTGAAGCTTATCAGTGTCACCTGTCACCGTAATCTAGTTCACTTACTCGGAAATTGCAAGCGAGGGCAGAAATGTCTGCTAGTCTATGAATTGATGTCAAATAATAGTCTTGACAAGCATTTGTTCGGTAGGTCATTGTTCCCAATGTCACTATTTTCAGAAATCGTGAACCTACTTTTGAGGCTTTCAAATACTATTGCTGGAGGTCTGCAGGTGACATAAGAAATTCTTTGAGCTGGGAAATCCATTTAAACATCATAGTGGGCACAGCTCGAGGCCTTGCATATCTGCACGGGGAATCCAACGTTCACATTATACACAAAGACAGAAAATGTGCAAGTACACTTGTCGATGACGAACTTCATCCTAAATTTACAGATTTTGAATTAACTATATTTTTCCCAGAAATCCAAACGCATGTTTCTACCAGATGGTGAGTGGGAGAAAGTGCGTGGACGCAAGACAACTAGCCCCTCTTCAACTTCTTCTCGAATGGGTGAATGATTGTTTCAATTAAGTTCTTTATAACTTCACTTTTCACAAATTATAACATGATCATTTATCACGTTGTATAACATGAATATTCAAATGATATTAATTGGTTCAGTCACTGTCATCGTCGTTACAGGTGAAGCATGCCCACATATATCTGGCTCTGCACTCTAATCCGCTATTTAATTTTTACATCATAGATGTATAAAACCATTGGGTTACTGGCTTTTCACCCTATGTATTATATCATTTTATTTTCATCAAACAAAAGGATAAGATGTAAAAGAAATATACCCAGAAACTAGAATCTCTAAAGGTGAAAGAAAAAGTAAATTGTTGAAAATGAGGTATGCATATTTTAAAATTTAAAATATATATAATAAAAAGGAAAGTATGGTTTTATAAATGGCACTAAGAATAGTTTGAGTATGATAGCAATAAAAGTGTTACCAAAAAGTTTGAATACTATAATAAATAACAATAGTTTAATTTTAAAGTTATAAGTAAATTATACATTAAAGTAAGAGAGTTTATTAAATGTAGTTTAGTAGTTGTAAAATAAGAAAGGATTTGTTTGTAATTATTTTATTTTTAAATTTAATATATAATTTTGAGGGAACTATATACATTTATATAGTTTTAGAAGAATTAGTAGCATCTCTTATACATCTAGTTATTAGTACTTTTATCTCTATAAATTAATCAATTACTCATGATTATTTACATAGTTATCTTACTTTATTTCCAGCATGAAAACTATTAATCATTGCCTCAAAAAGCATGCTCCATAGATGGCAAAGGGATTTTAAAAAGTGGAATGTTAACATTTTGATTTACATTTTGAGCCCATTAAGAGACTTCACAGAAAGGGAGTCCGCTTTTAAATGATCTATAATGTTTATGTCATGTAAAGTACCCATGAGTATTTATCTTGGGCAATGCAACCAGAAGGATGGAACAGTTGCTTTGTTCATTGGAATCCAACTTTTTATTCATAGAATTTCTGGATGATATCACTACACTATATATTCTTCAAAATTGGCAGAGAATAATATTATAGAGACTCCAAGGGAAAAAATGGTACACTCTCCACTACATGTAGCCATATTATGAAATAAACTTTGCTAGAGGTCGAAATGAAAAAGGGCATGCTTCCTTTGTTTACGTTGGGAGCAGTATCTCAGTTGCCACTCTCTTTAGCATCATATATCATTTTAGATTTTAGATGCATTTAGAACAGTGAAGATTTATTTTTTAGGTGATGAGCTCCAATTTGCAACATGGCTACCTACTAAAACAACACAATCGAACTAAACAACCTTTTTGTTTCCAAATAAACTTAATAAGCATCATATTTTAGTTGTCTCATTACTTTTATCACTTCATAGATACTCTCTTTAGCATCATATATCATTTTAGATGCATTTAAAACAGTGAAGATTTATTTTTTAGGTGATGAGCTCCAATTTGCAACATGGCTACTTACTAAAACAACACAATCTAACTAAACAACCTTTTTGTTTTCAAATAAACCTAATAAGCATGGCACTCAAAAACAAATTGTTCTCAATGAAGATGGACGAAAGTGAGACCGCTGCTGTATTTATCGCGCGAATCAGAGATGTGAAAGACGGATTGGGGGACATCGGGGAGAAGGTGTCTGAATCCGATCTCGTAACAATCACAATGAACGGGATGTGAGATGAATTTCAAATGTTCATCACTGGATTGGCGACAAGGGAGAAAGTGCCTTCATTTGAAGATCTGACAGGGATCTTGCTGCAAGAGGAGGAGCGGCAGCAGAACTTGAACCCTCAGAGTGATGATCTTGCGCTGATGGTGAAATGACGACATTTCAGAGGTAAGCAGCCACAACATCAACCACAGTCGCAACTGCAGCAGAAAGGAGGTACAGCGCAGAAGAGTCCCTATAAAGGTATGCTTGCAAATAATCCTGTAAAGAAATGTTATTATTGTGGAAAGAAGGGTCATGTACAGAATGTATGCTTTAAGAAGCAGGCTGATGATGCAAAGAGGAAGCTGGCAATCGCAAAGCACAGAGGACACTTCGCTGAAGAAGATATTGAAGAAGATGTAGATGAAGATTTCAGTCATGAATTTCGACTGTTCACAGTCGACAGTGCCCTTTCAGCATCTAATGAGGATGACATCTAGTATGTCAATTCCAGAGCATCCTCTCACATGACAGGTAAAAAGGAATTTTTTGAAAGTCTTGAAGAAAGTACATATGGATCAAAAATCTATTTAGGAGATGATAGTGGATACGAGATTAGAGGTTATGGGGTTATTCCAGTCAAGTTACCAAAAGGAAAAATTAGTCATCTTAAAAATGTTTTATATGTACCTAGAATTAAAAAAAATCTGATATCTGTATCCATGATAACTGATCAAGATATGCAAGTCGAGTTCTTCAAGACTCATTGTGTCATAAAGGATTGCAGGAAGGAAATTGTTGCAACAGGTGTGCGCGTTGGAGGCCTATACAGACTGGATGTAAAGAGTATATCAAAGAAAGCCATGGTTGCAGGTGGATCGACAGCTGAACAACTCTGGCATCAGAGATTCGGTCATTTGAATTTGCAGGACCTCATGTTATTGCAGAGAAAAGGTATGGTTGAGGGGCTCCCTATCTTTCGTAATACTCAGTTAAACTGTGATGGTTGTGCCTTAGGTAAGATGCATAGAGAACAGTTTCTTGTGCATGCTAGGAGGAAGGAAACAGATATTTTAGAACTAGTGCACACTGATATATGCGGACCTATGCAGACAAGGTCGGTAGGTGGAGCGTATTATTTTCTGTTATTTACTGATGACTGCACTAGATATTCATGGGTTTATTTTCTGAGTAAGAAAAGTCAGACTTTCCAGTGCTTTATAGAATTTAAAACCTTGGTGGAAAAACAGTTTGGTAAGAGTATAAAAATTCTCCGATCTGATCAAGGAGGAGAATACAAGTTAGGGGAATTCATGAAATTCTGCAAATCTCATCGGATTGTACAGCAGTTTACAGTGCCACACACACCACAACAGAATGGAGTTGCAGAGCGTAAGAACATAACCTTAGTGGAGTGCGCAAGGAGCATGTTACAAGGTAAGGGTCTATCTAATAATTTTTGGGCAGAGGCTATTAATACTGCTGTATATTTAAAGAACAGAAGTCCTACCAGGTATCTTGGCTTCAAAACTCCTTTTGAAGCTCTATATGGATTCAAACCAGCAATAAACCATCTAAGAGTATTTGGGTCAAAAGCATTTGCCCATATACCCAAAGCTGATAGGAAGAAATTAGATCCTAAAGCTGTTAAATGCATCTTTGTTGGTTATGGCACAAAATTTAAAGCATATAAGTTGTTCAATCCTCAGACTCATAAGATATTTGCAAGCAGGGATGTAGTGTTTCATGAACAGGTTTAGGAAGCAAAAGATGACATTGGTGATGATTGGCACATTCCATTGTTAATGGATGAAAGCAGCAAGGATGAAAGAGAGTTGGAGCAGAAACAAAAAGAAGAATAGGAAGAAGGTGATAATGCAAGCCCAATTAGAGTTGAATAAAACAAAGTTGAGGTAAGTCCCCTACTAAGGAGATCAAGTAGGAAGACTCAAAAACCATTCAAATTGAAAGACTATGCTTTGATGTCAAATGTTTTGAACATTGTAGAGCCCACTAATTACAAAGAAGCTAGTCAATTTAAGGAGTGGAGGGCTGTAATGAATGAAGAGATAGAATCTATTCTTAGAAATGACACTTGGGACTTAGTTGAACTGCCTAAGAATAAAACACCCATAGGATGTAAATGGCTGTTTAAACCAAAAATGAATGCAGATGGAAGTATTGAAACACTGAAAGCTAGGCTGGTTGCAAAGGGGTACTCACAGCAGGAAGGTATAGATTTTGATGATACCTTTGCACCTGTAGAAAAGTTAAATACAATCAGAATGCTTATTTCTTTAGCTACTAAACATAATTGGGAGCTACACCAGCTTGATGTCAAATCTGCATTTTTAAATGGTGAGTTAAAAGAGGAAATTTACTTAGTACAACCAGAAGGGTTTGTAAAGCAGGGGCAGGAACATCTTGTTTGCAGATTGAAAAAGGCTTTATATGGCTTAAAGCAAGCGCCCAGGTCTTGGTACGAAAAGGTTGATTCTTTCTTTTTAGAGTATGGTTTTCACAGAATTTTAAATGACCCAAATTTGTATACCAAGTACAATAAGCAGGGGCAGATTATTTTGATTTCTTTGTATGTAGATGACATGATTATAATAGGAGATGCAGATGATCTAATCAGAGGAATCAAAAGGCTTATGGCATAAGTCTTTGAAATGAAAGATCTCGGAAGTCTTCATTACTGTCTGGGACTAGAAGTATGGAGAGATACTAGGCAAACTTTTCTTACCCAAGGGAAGTATGCTAGAAATCTGTTGGAAAATTTTGGTATGGATCAGTGTAGATCAATAGCGACACCTTTGCAGCAGAATTTGAAGTTGTGCAGTGATGATGGCACTAAGGAGGTTGATGCCACAATGTACAGACAGCTAGTTGGCAGCTTGATATATCTTACAACAACTAGACCTGACTTGGCATATTCTGTTAGTGTGTTGAGCCAGTTCAAGTCAAAACCGCTTGAAAGTCACTGGGTAGTAGAAAAAAGCGTGTTGAGGTATCTTTGTGGTACTGTTAATTATGGCATTTTATACACTGACACATCTGATGTTATTCTAGCAGGTTTTTCAGATTCAGACTGGGTAGGTAACCTGGATGATCGAAGGTCTATCACAGGTTACGCATTCAGCATAGGATCCGGGGTCATAGCATGGAGCAGCAAGAAGCAGAGTATTGTAGCACTGTCTTCATGTGAAGCTGAGTATCAAGCATTGTGTGCAGCAACGTGTGAAGCGCTCTGGTTGAGAAGGCTTCTCAATGATGCAGGAGAAGAACAACAGAACTCTACTTCCATCAAAAGCAACAACCAGAGCACTATTAAATTAGCATACAATCCAGTGTTTCATAAAAACATCAAACATATAGACACTCAGTTCCACTCTGTCAGAGAGAAACTATAGTCAAAAGAAATTATTGTTGAATATTGTAAAACTTGTGACAATATGGCTGATATTTTTACAAAACCTCTTGCACGTGTGAAGTTTGAATTGTTTAGAAGGATGCTAGGAGTTCAGGACAATCCTTTCTCCATTAAGGGGGGGAGTTGAAAATAATTATATTATTTTGTATTAATGGAGAAAAAGGTTACACAAGTTGTAACGTATCTCCTTAGTTTAGGATTTGTTCCTAGAGTTTAGGGGTTTGGTTGCAACTTCCTGATTTTTAGTGATGTATTTAATGATGTAATTTTTCATTCATGAATGTAGAGTGTACGAGAGTGATCTCTCAGTTCTGAGTGTAGTCTCGAGGTGCAGGCCTCACCTGTGAGCTACATCTCCTTTTTCAATTCTGTTCATATTTTATCTGGATGATTGCCGGTTAACTTTGTCGTGCGCTACTTTAGTAGGTCCTAAGTCTTATTCAATGTTTGATTCTATCAAAAAGAAAAGGACTACGTTTCCTCAAAATCTTAGAGCATTAACAAAGCATTAATAGCAGGTCAGATTGATACAATATAATTAAATAACTTCGATTTGTATCCAGTAATTGTATCCAATAAAAACGTCAAGATTAGAACTGAAAACAAAGAATTGATCATATGCAAAATTCAGGCAGAAACCATTTGTATTTCTTTCGCAAGAAAATTTACTCAGCTATACCATTAAAAAAAAGGATAGAACGATCCATCACAACTGAAATCATATAGTATGATCTTTACTCTATACTAATATAGATGCTACACTACAGATTGATATGATTGCTACAATCTACTGGCTCTGCGTTGGACCGTATGTTCCACATGACATGACTCTTCGTGTTAAACATGTGTCTGTAAGTGAACGCAGGGCATTTATGCTGTTTCACCGGACGTCCCTTCATCCATATCTTCATTCATCTGCTCCGGCTTAGACCAAGATAATATATTTGGTGGGTTCTCGGGATCGTATTCTTCTTCAAAGCTTGCAGTCTTCCCTTCCTCCGAATTCAGATTGGGATCCATCCCTGAAGCAATTAGTGAATCTTCATTCATCTGTTCCGGCCTACAACAAGATAATATAATTGGTGGGTTCTCGGGATCATATTGTTCTTCAGAGCTTGCCGTCTGCCGTTCATCTGAATTCAGATAGGGATCGATCCCTGAAGGAACTCGTGAGGGGATTGTAGCTGAATCCAGCCGTATTGTATCGGATTCCAAAATTGGTTGCTGAGGCTGAGCGCTGATTCTGCAAAGAGGACAAGTGGAATGCGAGAGAAACCACATGTCGATACAGTCGACATGGAAACTATGATTGCAATTAGGCAGAGTCCTGGCATTTTCATTCTCCTGCAACTCGCACAAACAAACAGAACATTCTAACCCATCTGTGAAAATGTGCGATCTATACACAAACTTGGGCAGCGTCTCTAATACCGCAGAATCCAACCCTATGTCCTGCAACCCCTTTGGTTCTTCTCCCGTAAAATTAAACTCAGTAAAATCTGATCTCCTTCGGGCACATCTAGCAAAATTTACCCACGTCCAAATCCATGTACCATTCACCCATAACGAAATCACGAGTACAAGAAGAACCAGAAATATTCTGACAAAAATCATGATTTTCTCTGATTCGATCTGCCCATGATTGCCAGGAGGGTGATTAAAATCACCGCCCGAGCTCATTGTCTTTCAAATGGAGCTGTTGTCGGCCCTCAAGCAACTTAGATGGACACCCCCACAAAAAAGGGACACTGCCACTGAATTTTTTCCAATAACCAGCGTGTGTCCGATGCCTGCTTGAATCGTTATTAAAAAGGCATATGGTTTTATGGTTTCGATGAACAGCTGCATCCGCGGTGTTATTTTTTCTGATATTTCATTAAATTAATAATTGTTTACAAAATTTGTAATATGAGGCTGCTGATTTTTTTCAAATAACTAGCTTGTGTCCGATGCCTGCTTGAATCGTTATTAAAAAGGCATACGGTTTTATGGTTCGATTAACAGCTGCATCCGTGGTGTTATTTTTTCTCCTATTTCATTAAATTAATAATTATTTAAAGTATTTTGTAATATGATTTATATGGTTTTTCATAATTTTAAATTTTGTAAAAAGATTTTATTGTTTTATTAATTTTTTTTTCAATTTTTTTTTTTTTAAACTCCATTTTCATCAATATGTCTAGATATATCACCTTTAGAAGGGAAGAAAATTAAATGCTATAACAATTCATTTCATCACAATTTAACCAACGATTTACATATTCTTTTTATTAAATTTTCAAAATAAAGATTGATTATTATTGAAAATTTTTAAAATAAGTATATTTATTAAGAAATCTAAATTAAATAATTACAATTATCAATTTTTTTTAATGAAATAAAGGTAAAAATTTTAACAAAATAATTTTATTACTGTTGTTTTTTAGGTTGATATATATATTTGATTGGCTTTTACCTGCTTATTTTACTGTAATAATTAATAGTTAAGTTTATTTATTTGCTTATATAGTTTTGTTTTGAATATAATAAGTTAATAAGTGGATAAATTTAACTTTTTATAATGTAAATAATTTTTTTAAAAGTGAATAGAAAATGTTATTTAATTTGATTTTTGATTTTGATTTTTATTAATTCCAATCTTAATAAAAAAAAAATTAACCATTTTACACTTATTTAATATAATCAGTATTTTTACAATTATTTATTTCCATTTTAAAAACGTCTTCATCACTATTTAAAATTTTAACCATGGTAAAGAATGTGTTGTTTTTTTAATGTTTATTTTAATAAATTTATAAATAGAGAATTTCAAAGTAAAAATCTTTTCATGTAAAAAATTTGCATGATACTTACATTTTCTTTTCATATATAATTTTATAAAATAAATTATTAATGAAAAATATATAAATATATTTTTTAATTATTTTAAAATTAGAATTTATTTTTAAATAGTAAGTGATATAGTACTTATTTAAAACCATATGTAATAAAAAATTCAATGGTAATCTAGTCATAATAAAAGTCAGTGTTCCCTAAACCAAATGAAATTTCAAAATAATTTTAATAGGTTAGATACACTTGAATCGCAATTATTTAAATCACAAATTATACATACGAAATCATCTTAACAAAAACTCTAATTTATTTATTTAACAAAATTTCACTTGCATTGATACAACGCTCTTTATATAACGCTTCTGGTTAAAAAAATTTAAATCATAACATTGACAATATTGAAAACATTATTCAACATGGCTATGCAATCCAATCTCATGCCAGACAAGTCTCATTGCGAAGACTTACGTATTCAATTGGCACATACTGATCTGTTTTTTAATCTTTAGTTTAACGAAGAGAAAAATGGAATCTAATTACGTGGTTGACCCAGATATGCCATCTCCACTTTGACTCTGGAGAACACAGTCCTCAGCATGTTCGTCGGAATGGGACACGGGTTTATAAGACTGATCTCCAAGTCAGGTCATATTCCCTTTCAATTAAAATTTTGACAGATTTTTCGGTAAAATGGAAAATCATGATTTTAATACTTATAAATCATGATTTAAATTAATTTTGAGATTTTAAAGTTATTAGTTATTCTACCATAAAATTAAATAATATAAGTTATTATTAAAAAAATTCCAATTATATTTATTTTTTAGTAATTCAAATCTTATTTTGATAAAAATTTCCAAATCTTTTTATTTGAATCATGTCAGATTTTAAAGTAAAATGAAAACTTATAATTTTAACCATTATAATTTTTATTCTTTTAAATTTTAAATTTATTAAACTGTAACATATCTACTCAATTTTATGTATTTACAAATGGTAAATAAATCTTACGTTAATTTCTTTTTAACTGTTTTATCAAGAATTGGTTGAAAATGAATTTTTGAATTGGTTGAAAACGAATTCTTGAATCGTTTGAAAACAATATGTGCTGCATATTGAAGGGTGTGATCGATAGACTCAAGGTGAGTCTCTAGAGTTTCACAAAAGTCGGTTTTGCAAATTAAAGAGACTTTGATACAGATGATGATAATTCCCTGCCAAACGTGGGTAGGTTTTTGCGCATGGCGAGGTTTCTGCTACACGAGAAACCAGGCGCACTCATTAGCTTTCCCTCAGTCCTCTCCACCATTGAAAACTGGAGAAAAATTATATTGACTCCTCTCCTATGACGAGAAGGATTTCAAAGACATAAGCATAGAAAGGCAACTGCGTCGCCAAACTCGCAAAGAAAACTACGTAATTGTGAATCGTGAGTACCCAGCTGTGTTGTCTTCCCAATGCTAAGTTCACCTGGAGGCTTCCAAGAAGAATTCGAAGATATCAAGAAACTTGTAGAGACACATTTCTGCGAGTGGAGGATAGTGTATGCAACCTTCAACTTGAAATCTCATTGTATGAGGTTTTATATGCATCGTATATGATTGGAAATTAGCAAGTAACTTAATCTGAAAGTGATCATTACGTCCAACTCAATAGAGTATTGAAACCATGAAGGAAAGTTGGATACAAACGCATTTCTAATCTAGGTTTGACTTATGTGTTTCAAGAAATAAGTATTTTTATCATTTTTTCCTTGAAAGAATAGTTTTCATACAAACATTATTATGGGTTGAAAAAGATGCATATTAAATTCATTGCATAGCTTAAGCAGAGTAAAATATAAGTAAGTTGGCTTGTCTATATATATATATATATATTATGTAAAAATATAGGATGCTTATTTTGAAAGGGAGTTCGTACATGTGTATGAAAAGATAAAATCCAAGTTATTTTGTTGAAATTAAATATAGATTAAAGTGGGTAAATCCTCAATATATTTCATGGGTTGGGAGATAAGTTAATGAGTTTTCTTGGAAGAAAAGTCATGAAGAACCCATAATAGTTTCACATAATTGTTTCTTTAAGAAAGATCATGTTGAATCTTGTGTGAAAATAATAATTTATGCTTGGGAAAATATTATGTTGTTTTCAATATGTGGTTATTCTTGGAAAGGATAACTTCTTGAAAAGAGTGCATGTCGAATTCTTGATTTGCATGTAGCTAACCTTCGTATTGTTTCCTAGTTTTATGCATAACGGAAGGTTATCTATGATAATTTCTTGAAAGGGAAGAATAAGAAGCTTTCAAGTATAAAGAAAACAAAACTAGGTTATGATAACCTCTTGACGCAAATGAAGTATGCATTTGTTTATATGAAAGGAATAGTCTATGATGGTAGAGTTCTGAGAAGGGAATAATGTGTTTCCTACTTAAAGAGGTGTTATTATGATAAGCTATTGCATGCACGAAGAATAACCATTATGATATAGAGGTATGTTCTTTGCATGGATAAAAGAAATACTGAGCTATCCTAATCTCTAGGAAAAATATGTGAGTACCTTTATGCTAACAAAGCTATTATGTTAGTTTATGTTTGTTTTCTTTTGGAATAAGATCATGTATATTCATGCAATAGTTGTATTAGATTTCATTGGAAAGAATATACATTTGTATGTGGGAAATGATAACATGCTTTGTTATCTCACATTGGAAATGATTCTTTGGAAAATAAGATGAATTACATTTACAAAAACTAAACTAATGTTTTGGTTTCCTTGAAATATATATATGGGTAATTTTGGTATAATATGGAAAATAAGACATGTATTCTTATGATTTATTCCATTATTTTTATGGAAAGGGAAACATGTGTTTGCATGCTCTATTATGTTAAGTATTATGTTGGGAAATTAATTTTGGAAAATATATGCATTGCATGCATAGGAACAACATTCAGTGTGTTAGCTTTATCATATTGCATGCTTCAAAAGCAATAGATGAAGGGTTGGTTCTTTTGTAAAGTTTAAGTAACTCAGATGCACATTGTGCCAATTTCCTTTAAAGGAATTCCTGGACAATTGTAGTGAATTGACTTGTACGAATGTGAGTGTGTGCGAGAAGTGTCATAATCATGTGGGGAATATTTTGACATGAAATGATGATTACTTTCTCACACTAAGGTAGAGATGTTAGAAGAAAGCATTTTGTGATATTGTATTCACATTTAATGTATGTACATGAATAATTTTTAAAGGATCACTTAAATATTGATTATTGATTGATTGAGACTTTATCTAATCATGTTATAAAGGCTTGTTGATGACATCAATAACAGGAAGTGATGATGACTTATGAAAATGAAATATTATGCTTAACATGGTGGCAAGTAAATGATTAATGGTTCATGCAGATGGGTGCGAGCTACAGGATGATCCATTGTGCGTTGGTACGGTGTAGGTACATCCATGCCACCTAGATATGAATATATGAAGATTAGTGGGTAAATTATATCATATTTATTGTAATGGCTTTAAGCTAGATATTTGTATATTTCCTTGTAATATTTATAATGATGGTTAAGGGATGGTCTCCCTTATAATCCATTGAGTGAGGGTTGAATACCGTTACGAGCATTTAATAATAAAATTAAATGTTGCTAGATTCACCCAACGGGGTTTCCAAGGTATATTGCTGTTCAATGATGTGATTGATTATTGTGTCAAGATGACGATGTTGATTCCTTTCTTATTGTGATGTTCATAACATCAATTATGTGATAACTACATGAATAATGAAATGAATGCAAGATATCTCATACAATTTTATGTTAATGTACCATAATACAGGTTGTTAATGGTTAAGCAACTTACTATTCTTATTCTAAGGTTACACTATGAATTGGTGAACATTCCATGTAATGATGAGTAAGGAATATTTAATAGTGATTTGGATAGTTACTTGTGGGTAAATTGTATATTTTTTTTTTTATTCTTGGCATTTCCATGTGAAGTTATCAGTGTATGTTACAAGTGATATTGAAGCTAAAGGTTGCAGCATTGGTGCCTTTGGGATTTGTTAACCAAAAATAAATTGAGGTATGCTACCAATGGACATCAGTTAAGGTATGATTCTAGAAATCTACATATTTATTGATATATGATTCTAGCAATCTACATATTGATTGATATATGCAGTAGTCTACTCTTGACATAAGATGTGTGATTCATATTTATAACTACATTGGAGAGTAAAAAGCAATAAATGTTGTTGCAAAACGATTTTCATAACATTCTAATCCTATTGAGGATAAAAGACAATAAAACCTTTGTTGTATTTGTCAACAACCTGAGTACTCACTAGTGGAAGTGAGAGTTGTTTATTAACATTTGGGTATATGACATAGTATTCATACATTTAGTGAACACAACTAAAGCTACCATGCACAACTCGAAAAATATGAATGTGTATACTGATGGTGTGTGAAACTAATGAATGAATGAAAAATACAGGGAAATTCATTGAAGAGGATGAGAGTGTTTTAAAATGAAATTGAATGAACCCTTTTATATGATAAAAATACACACTGGGTCAAGTAGTGAGACTTGACTATATTGAATAATGTTGAATGACTAGTTTTTGAATGAGTTGCCTCATGGATGCATTAAGATTATTAGTGGCACTGACTAGTTAGTTTTGTATGAGTAACTAATAAAAACTATATGCATGAATTGGTTTTGATTAAAGATTATTGTAAGTTGTGAACAAGTAGTTACTTCACGTGTCAAAGTATTGGTAACAATACACTATTGGAATTGGAAATGTTGGACTATTACCCGTGGAACTGTTACTCCAAACGCTATTGACACATACGCATTAATGAATATTTATATATACTTGTATGTATGACAACATTGTATGCATGAAACTAAAATCAATTTGAAAGTGAATATTTTTGTTTTTAACAATGCACATTTATGATTAGTGTCGTTGATGAGATTAAGCATGGGTAATTTAATGGAAACAAGAAAAGCCTTTGAAAGTAAAATAGTGCCATGGAAAAATTACAACGGTAATTGATAAAGTATCATGTTATAATATGCATGATTTTGTTATTCAAGAAATAATAAATGTATAACACATGGTATCATGTTCTAATGTGGATTATTGTTTTGTTTGGGAAATAATAATGTATAACACATGTATGTTATTCATGTTCCCTGTTAATCTAGATATCATTGGACCCATGTGGAGGGCCAAGTATGATGTATGATGTACTTAAAGTTTCTTTTTCTTTATGTATAATGTGAATAAAGTTCATTATGTAATTTACTATGGGAAACAATGCTAAAAGAGAAATTTAATATGCCAGACAATTATCAGTAATTGTGAAAGGATAGAAGGCCTTGGGTTGACAGTGGTTGCCTTCCTGGAGGGGTTGATGGCACTTACCTGCTCGTATTTCCTCTGTCTAGAGATATATGATCTCATTAAGGGAAAAGAGATGGCCAAGATGGTGAAAAAGGGAAAACCTGAGGCAACTCTATTGATTTTGGAGTCGGTTGGAGGAGGTCCAAAATTCCTTATAGACAGGATGTTCTCAAAGGAATAGGCATGATGTTGCCAAGAGGAATCCTATACTGGACCTTGAGTGGTCATTAGATTTCTGGAGCTGGTTTGCCAGTGGAATTGCATACTAGACCTAGAATGGGTTTTTGTCAAATAATTGTCTGGATGTGAAAATGACTCCATTTCCTTGTAGAAACCAACTACCATGGGTTGGGAGGAGTATTTTGTTTAACATTGTGGTTCTCATAGCGGAACAATTTTAGTAACAAGTTATGTGTTATATTAAAATGAATTTTTATATGATTGTGTAAATATATTATGTAGATATTAAGAGGAAAGGATTTTAGTACTCAGAAAATGAATTACTAAATGTATAAGTTTAGATATTTTATTACTAATTTGTTTGAATGTCTTAGCAGAGGCTAGGATATGCCCATGGTGCATTGATTGACCATTGGTATGATTAGAGAGCTAGGTGCTCTCTGAGTACTTTTTGAAGTACTGTGTGGATGTCATTAGCAGAAGCTAAGACAATGTGCACTTGATTCATTGATTAGAGGGTTGGTGTTCTCTGATTACTTGTGGAATTATTCTGATTAAAACATCTATTGATATTGCATGAATGTTTGATAGTTGCAAGTATTTCATTTGATTGAAACTATGTGACTAATGTGATTGAATTTGTTAGTCATACATTAGAGGCTCTTCCATGGAGTGTTGATGGGTTGTTCAACCATTCTCAGAGAGCTTGTGTTAAAGTAATCATTACTTCCAATCAGTAATTGGTAAGTAATGGTAAGTTGATATATAGATTTTTTCTATATTTTTATGAATTTGAATAATGAGTAAGCTGTGGAAAATGGAAATGGAATATTTTTTGAGCTATACCTTCTTATGACTATGGACAAAAACATTCTTGTTTCAATTAATAGAATTTTAGGAAAATAAAATATTTCATTGTAAAAGGGAATGACACACTTTTGGTTGTTTATATTATTATATAATGGGTATAAGTTTAAATTTGTATGAGAGAAGCGCACCAAGGACAGTGTTATCTTAAAGGGGGAGTATGTAACATACCTACTCAACCATATGTATTCACATATGGTAAATAAATCTTACGTTAATTTATCTTTAACTGTTTTATCAAGAATCGGTTGAAAATGAATTCTTGAATCAGTTGAAAACGAATATGTGTTGCATATTGAAGGGTGTGATCGATAAACTTAGGGTGAGTCTCCAGTATTTCACAAAGAGAGGGTTCTGCAAATTAAAGATATGATTGATACAGATGATGATAATTCCTTGCCAAAGGTGACTAGGTTATTGTGCATGGCGAGTGTTACACAGTAATTTGTCACCGTCCCTACCATTCCCCGTCCCGCACAATGGAGGACCCATTTTGTGACCTGTGAACATTGTCATGCCTTGAAAACATCATTAATGCATTCCTCTAAGCATGAGCTTCATTTTCCCTAAATACATCTCCTTGCAAAGATCATGAAAAACATTCCTTTTTGCATTGGCACGGGCAGACAGTTCAGCACTCGCGCCAATGGGGAAAATCCTGCAAAGAGGCCGCGCCAACTGGCGCTCTGTCCCAGAGCAGTAGTCGCGCCAGCCAATTTAAGGAGTGTTTTTTAAATAAATATGGCGGAAGTTGAGTTTCAACAAACTCAGAAACCATTGCCTATGTTGAGTTGGGAGGTTTGGCCGCGGGAGTTCTATGGAAGGGAAGTGGTTTTGCCACCTCCCATGGAACCTTCCTTGTTGATAGGGCCAATCCCACAATAATAGGGATCCCAAATCCCTCCTTCCCCATCTATAAAAGCCTACTCAATTCCATGGCAAGCTAGTCTTGAAGTGCCTAAGCTTTGAATCTCCAAATTCCCAAGAGCCTTTGTGCTGTAAGAGCCCTCTTCCTTCCCTTAAGGCCGACTCAAGTAAGGAGACTATTTTCGAGAGACTCAGGAGAGGTTTGCCCTTTCCCTGGCGAGCTTTGCGAGACGTGAACGACTGGAGACCCATCCGAAGGAAACCACGATGTCAGAACTTTGGTTGTAATCTCTTTCGATCGTTATTTAATGAATGATTACGATTATGGTTCCACTCTGTTTTCAATGATGTTAATATGAGTAATATCCTTTCTGACTGATATTGAGTTACGTATGCCGGATTTTATGCTTGTATCTATTTGTTTCTTGCATGTGCAGGTGTCCGTCCGCGGAGATCGTGGAGGATCGTGATCTGCCAAGGCTGAGGAACGGGAATGCTCTCTTCTCCAGATTGTAGCATTGGATTCCAGGTAGGCTTCTATCTTTAGTCTTTTGATTCGTAACTAGGAACTTGTGTCGTAACATTTTTGATTGTTGCTAGACCCCTGCTGGGCTAGTAGGGATCGCCTCTGTCTGCAGAGGGTATTTACCTCCTCACCAATTTGGCGACTCCGCTGGGGATCGTCTAGATTTCACTGTCTCGTTTGTATTGTCTCGCTTTGATTATTTTATGATTTTCCTTGCTTGATGAGCCTTCTGGGTTGGGTTCTTTTGCTGTTTGTTACTTCTTGGTTTGCTTAGTATGCATTGATCTACTTCTGGAGTAGTTCTTTTTGTTTTTGGCTGAGAAACTCGACTGGCGCGCTTTTTAGCTCGACAGTCGCGCCCATTGGCGCATGTTTCTTTTTTTTAGCCTGCGCCAATTGCTTTCTGGCGCCATTTTCCACCTTACAGTCCTGCCACTCCTGTAAGGTTTTTGAGTTTCCTCATTTTTGAGCTCTCTGGGTTTGGTCAGTGTTTTTCTTCTTGATTTTCCGACTGCCTGAGTGTGTTGGAGTCCTGTTTGACTGGGAATTCACCTTTGTCCTTTGGTTGTTTGCTTTTATCTATCGATTTCACGTTTTGAGCCCTAGGGCATCTAGTGGCTTAGTGTATCGAGCCCTCCTTGGGAGTTTTGGTGTTTCGTTTGTCCGGTCGACTTCCTGATTGATTCTCCACATCCTCTTAGTAGTTGTTCATTGTTTTGTTGCGATTTTTGGGTGATTTCTCATTCCTTCATTCAAATTTCGTTTGGTCTTGCATTGGGCCTAGATTACACAACCCATTGGAGCCTTTGAGTCTTTTCTTGGTTTTGAGAGACTTTGGTCGATTTGGGATCTGATTGCTTGTGTCGTTGAGTGAAATTTGTTTGTTTTGCTCTCTCGAATATCATTTCTCAAGTTATTCCGTTTGTTTTCAATTTTTTTAGTGCATATTAGTTATCAAACGTTGAAAATTTTAAAAAAAAATCTCTTGTGCTTTTGGTTGAATTAGTGCAAATTGTAATCTTTTCAATTTTGCTAGTGATTAGTGATCTGAATGAAAAGTTTTCAATTTCATTAGTTGCATTAGAGATCTCATTGTTTGTCTTCCGATCATTTCGTTTGTGTAAAATCTCTCAACTCTTCTCTAACTAGTTTTCATCGAACGAAATGTTGGACTGTGGCATGTAGCTTTGCATTTAGGAGTCTTTTAAGACACTACATACGATAGAGCCTGAAAATTGAAACTTAATCGAAGATCAACTTTAAAATTTATTCAATTAACCTAAGGCAGCATTGAAACTTAACGAAACATTTTTAGAGGTCTAGGCTAGAGACGTGTTCTGGCGTCTTTAAACCTAGCAACTGTCGTTCGCCTCTTGGCTTTAGACAGCGCTAGTACGGACTTGTGCTCCCCGTACCGTCACGTATATAAAGGGAGACCCCTCTAGGTTTTCAATCCTTTATCCATAGGAAGCCGAGTCTGCCGCCCTATACCCGTGATACACCGAACACAGCATTCGGGGAAACTACTTGCACGTACGGAAAGTCCTTGGTCGATTTCTGTTTCATTATTGAAACCAAGGTGTATATTGTAGTTCACGGATATTTGGTACACCCTTTGTGCCCAGTGTTTCCTGAGCAGTCATTTGGTCTTTTCTGACTCCCTAAACTTGAAAATACCGTCGAGCGCTTGTCCTTTCATGCTTGTATCAAATCTGAAAGAGATAGAGTCATCTTTGTATTGTTTCTCGACTCTTAAAATATGAAATGATAGAGTTTCTTACTTTTCAATGTGGTAAAAATTAATCACCCACGATTACACGCCTGCTTAGATATTGCTTGTTGACCGTTTGATCGTGTGCCCTTAACTCGTTTTCAGCCCGTGTGTGTGTTTGCTTCTTTTTCTCTGGTCTTTTGCCACAGTGGCGGAACCTTCGGTTTCATCGACTGGTAGTCCTTACACGGACGATTCTTTAGAGGCTTCCCAATCCTCTGTCGAACCACAGCAACCTGTTGTTTCCGAGTTTCCTGATGGGGGACCGGTTCTCGCTGAGCAACCCTTTGGAGGACCAATTGAGTTCAATTGGCCCTTTTCGGACCCTTTGTCTGAATTGATATTAGGAGCTGATTTCCTTTCTCTTACCTCGGGTTCGCCTTTTGTTGATGTTGTTTTTCCTCCTAGTCCTCGCCGTCTTTTGTGTGATTTAACGGCAGGATCAACCATGAGTGATTCTGGTGAGGAAATTCCAACGTCCGGTGAAGAATATCAGCTCTTCCCGCGTAGATTGTTTGAGGGAGACAACTCTGAGCTGGCTAACATGTAAACAGCCAGTCCTTCTTTACCACAGGGATACAGATCTCTGGGTCAGATCATTTCAGCTGCAGCCTCTATGGGAATATCATCTCCTGCTTCGAGGCCAGCTGCTACTACACCCGGGGTGTCTCCTTAGATGCCTGTCACATCTGTTCCCGTCCGGCCCACTGTCTGTGTGGCTGCCTCTTCTCCTGTTGTCTCAGCATCTGCTACCAGGGCTGGGCCAACTCCTGAAGATGTTTATCTAGCTACTGCTATACCGGAGAACATCTCTCCGGAGGAGTATCGGTTTTCTTTGCAACAGCCGAACGCCGAGGCTGGACCGTCCGCCCAAGAGCCCTACCGATCTTACTTTTCGCACTATGCACAGGATGGTACTCCCATGTACGCTTTCCCAGGTCAGTATGATGAGCACGGGGAGATTTTGCGTCTACCTACTCCTGAGGCTTATCTTTATGCTCAAGGTTTACTGTACAACCAGGCTTATAACCCGCAGGGACAGCCCTTCCAAGGCCAACCTGCGGGCCAACCTGGCTATCTTTATGATCCACAGGGGCAGCCCATCCAGTGCTACCCTGCAGGCCAGCCAGGGCCATCGTACAGTCCGCAAGGACAGTATTACAGCCCTTCCGGTCAACCTATCCAACCTCAGCCGGGGTACCAACCGGGACCGTTCTATGGTCCTGGGGGGCAAATCCAGCCTTCTTTGCTGATGCAACCGCAGTATCCTGTCGTTTCTAACGTTGCATATCAGCCAGGACCATCCTATGGTTCTACTTCAGGTCAAACCGGTTTCCAGCAAGTACCTGGTCCTGTTCCACTACTAGGCCAACCGGCTCACCCGGTACAACCCGGTGTTCCGCCTCCAGGACAACCGGTCCATCCGATACAACCTGGGGCTCACTTACAACCAGGTCAACCTGTGCAACCGGCGTCTCCTGTCTATCCGGGTCAGCTTGGTCATTCAGGTCAAACCTTGCACCCGGGTCAACCTGTTCACTCAGGTCAGCCCTCTCAGTCGGGTCAACCTGTTCATTCAGGGCAGCTCGCCCATTCCATCAACCCTGCACAGCAGCCGGTTCATTCAATGCCGCAGCCAAATCAACAGCTGCGCCCTACGTATCAGGCTCCGTAGGGTTCCACTTTTCAGCAGCCTACTCATCCTCAGGGTGGTTATTATCCTCATGGTCAGTCTCAACCAAACTATAACCACCCCAGAGGCTCTCAGTATTATCCTCCTCCACCTGGTTCTACCTACACTCAGCAGCCAAATCCAAACGCTGCTTATATAGGGCTGACGCATAATCAGGGTCCGTACCCTGGTTATCAAGCCCCACACTATGGTTACCAGCATCCAAATCAGTCTGGTTATATGACCTATGCCCCCTACGGTCAGAATCCTGCGGGACAGAACCCGTGGGGGCAAGGATATTCACAACCGTCGTGGAGTATGGGTACCGGACCTCATCCTGGGCCTGGCATGGCAGTTAATCCTCCATTGCCGTTCCTGGATACCTTGGAACTACCGGATGTTTCAAAGTTGACCAATGATCCGATTTTACATAATCCGTATTGGCCTCCGGTTCCCACCAAGATACCAAGTGATTGTCCCAAGTTTGAGGGAAAAGCTGGGGAGGACCCCCAGGCGCATGTGATGACGTATCACCTTTGGTGTTCGTCTAACTCTTGGGTCGACGATTCGATTCGCCTACGCCTCTTCCAGCGTACTTTAACTGGAGCTGCTGCTAAGTGGTACATAGAGTTACCCGTGGCATTTTCCAAGATTTCAACTCTTTAGCCATGGCTTTCCTCACGCATTTCCGGTTACCGGTTCGGTATGAAGTCGGGACGCACCTCCTGACTTCCCTGAAGCAGGATAAAGCCACTCACATCTCAGATCACATTCATGAGTGGCGGCGCCGTCGTCAACTGATCAAGTTTCACATACCTGATCAGATATTGACTCACTGGTTCACCACCTCCTTTGTGAATAAAATCGCTCAGGATATCGCGATGGGAGCGTGCGTGACAGAGGAGCAAGCCATCGCGCGTGCCCAGTACCTGGATCTTGTCTATTCACAGTCTGGCACGCTTTATGACATCTTGACTGATGCTCCACGGCCTGGAACCACTAAGGCTCCGCCCACCCCTGCGGTGGATGGTGTCATTGGTTCTGTCTCTCAGAATTCGAAGAAATCTTCGAATGGGAAGCAGAAGGCTAATTCTTCCAACAATACCTCTGCCAATCCCGCCTCATCTGATTCTGGTAAAACCGAGGAGGTGAATGCCGTTCAGGCCAATCCTGTAGACAAATCCTCCAAGGGGAAGAAGAAGGGCAAAGGCAAATCTAAATCTGATGCCCCAAAACCAGAATCTAAGTCTCGTACTAAGGATGGCTCCCAGCGTAAACCGAAGTACCCTTGCCTCATCTGTGAAGGGGACCATTATACTAAGGATTGTCCACGACGATCCGAGGTTAGTCAACTTCTTAAAGGCCCTAAAGGGACTCTGGCTGTTTTGAAAGAGCCATTTCCATCTCAGCAGACCCAGATGGTCGAACAGCCGTCACCATCTGCACCGTTTGGGTCTCAGGTTTTCATGGTGAAGAGTGTTGCACCTATCTCTGTCGCTACGCGGTCGAAGGATTACAACAAACCACGGCAGGCACCCGGGAAGGCAGTTGCGGATGGGCCGCCTCCCCCACCTGTCTCCGGTCCATTGGAAATCGAGAAGCCTTCTCTTGAACCCGTTGTGAAGCCACCTCCCAAAGGTGTCCTTCGAAGATCTTCTTATAATCCAAACGCTCGTGCCGCTCAACATTACAGTATTGTTGAGGATCTGGCACAGGCGCCATGTGCTATGTCTGCACTGGAGGTTCTTCAAATTTGTCCTTCACAACGGAAGGCTTTACTGTCTGCGATCGGGGGCATTGATCCTGCCGACTCGAGTCTTCTCACCTTCGATCTGGAGAATTTTACTCCCCGACTTCCACATCAAATCGCTTTGGTCATTCAAGTCGGGATTAACGGTCTGAACATTCATAGGGCGTCGTAGATGAGGGTGCATCTACCTGCGTTATGTCCTCCGCTTGCTGGAAGGCCATCGGCTCTCCAGCCTTGTCGTCATCTCCCAATGCCCTTGAGGCATTTGATGGTCGGGAATCTAAACCCCTGGGCGTTCTCGAGAGTCTCACGATCACATTACAGGGAAAAACTGTCAACGTAGAAGTAGAAGTGGTTGACGCTAAACTCAACTACAATATACTTCTTGGCCGCAGCTGGACCCATGCCATGCTCTGCGTGCCGTCCACAGTCTTTCGATTCATTAAGTTCCCTCATGAGGGCAAGATTGTCACAGTGGATCAGTTGTCATTTTTGACCTCTAACTCTGAGAACAACGTGCCATACGTGAATCAAATTCCGAATCCCTCGGACAGTGTAGGACCTGGTCTCTTCAAAGACCCAGTCCTCATGGGTATATTTCCTACACCACCACCGCATACCGCTCAAGTCAACATGTTGTCCAGGTCCGATGACCCCTGGCTTATTCCTACACCTGAGCAGGTATATGAGTTTGGAGAATCCATGCCTTTAATGCCAGTAGAGATCAGCTACTGTGAGATTATTGCTGCATCGGATCCTCCGCCTCCTCAGCATGCTCCTTTGAGCATGGCTCTCGACATCTACTCCCAATCCCCCTGGCTTGGTTAGGCTGATTCACCTGATCCTCTCAGAGAGACTTTTCCTTCTGATGAGGCTATCATTGAAACTATGTCTCTTGAGGAGCTGCCTTGGGGAGATGGACATCATCGCTCCTCATTTATGCCTAGCTTGGGGGCAATGACTGATTGTCTGGAGCGTTATGCTACTTAGGTTCCTTCCCCTCCTCTTCAAACACCGATCTTGACGCACGAGGTTTTTTCGGAGGGTAATCTGAGTAACATTACTCAAACTGTTCCAATCAACATCTCCGTTAAACCGGGGATTGTTGAGAATATTCAGGTGGGTGTGACTTGTTCTCCCGATGAGATTCAAGTCTATACTGAGCTTTTCAAAGAATTCAGAGATGTTTTCGCATGGTCTTACGAGGAAATGCCGGGGATTGACCCTAGTATTGTAGTGCACGAGATTCCAAAACTTCATCCTCGGAAAGCCACCACCATCAAGGCAGAAGTTGAAAAACTTCTGAACGCGGGTTTTATTTATCCCATCCCCCTTACAGAATGGGTGTCCAACATTGTCCCTGTCGATAAAAAGTAGGGTACAATTTGAGTCTGTGTGGATTATCGCGACATCAATCGCGCCTGTCCAAAGGATAATTATCCCACTCCGTTTATCGACCAGATCATCGACGAATGTGCCGGGAGTGAGATCTATTCCTTAATGGATGGTTTCTCAGGATATAACCAAATCAATATTGCACCTGAGGATCAACATAAGACCACATTCATCTGTCCGTGGGGCACTTTCGCATACAAAAAACTCTCGTTCGGCTTAAAAAACGCTAGAGCCACCTTTCAGCGTGCAATGTCCTACGCTTTTCATGACATTCGCCATATCGTTCAGCCTTATCTGGACGACTTGCCAGCCCATTCGGGTAAGCGAGAGGACCATCCTGAGCATCTCCGCCAGATCTTTCTTCGTTGCAGGAGCTACAATATCAGGCTCAATCCTCATAAATGCGTCTTCTGCGTTGACGCTGGCCGTCTTTTAGGATTCATAGTCTCGAAAGACGGAATTCGCCTTGACCCTCTAAAGGTTGAGGCCATCGTAAATCTCCCATCACCCTCCTCCCTGTATCAGTTACAGAGTCTGCAAGGGAAAGCGAATTTTCTTAGGCGCTTTATCCCGAATTATGCCGAGGTGGCCAAAGGATTCACTCGTTTGTTAAAGCAGAACGTTCCCTTTCACTGGGACGAAATTGCTCAGGAATCCTTTGAGAAGTTGAAGACGTTGCTTGTCAATGCTCCGTTGCTTCGTCCTCCGGACTACCACCGCGACTTCACTTTATATCTAGCCGCCGCATTTAGCACCATAGCCATGGTCTTGGTGCAGGATGACGATCATGGTGATGAACATGTTGTTTATTACCTGTCTCGGAACCTTCTTGACCCGGAAACGCGTTATGCACATGTCGAGAAGTTGGCATTAGCAGCAGTACACACTGTACAACGCTTTTGCCATTACATCCTTTTGCGCATGATAACAGTGGTTTCAGACTGCAACCCTATGACGTATATTCTTCCAAATGGATTGTGATCCTATAGGAGTTTGACTTGGAGTTCACCACTGCTAAGTCAACTAAATCACTGGTCTTCGCGGATTTGATATGTTCTCTCCCTACAGACTCTGTTCCCTCACACTCTGAAGATCATATACCAGACGAAACGCTTTTCCTCATCAGTACTCGTGATCCTTGGTACGGTGACATCATAGTATATCTTCAGACCTCGACATTTCGGTATGAGTTGGATAAAGCTGCCCGCCGTCGAATTCGGCACCAGTCCCAACCCTACCGTATAGTAGGAGATACCTTATATCGCATTGGAGTAGATTCGGTGCTCCGGCGATGCCTAACCTTGGAAGAGGCTGAGAAGGTCCTAAATGACTGCCACAGTGGCGCCTGTGGCGGACACATGTTCGGGTATGCTACTGCCCAGAATATTCTGCGAGCAGGTTATTTCTGGCCTTCCATATTCAAGGACTGTATCACTGCAGTCCGTAAATGTCATCCATGCCAGATTTTTCAGCGCAAGATGCGCGTGCCGCCATTGCCATTACATCCCGTTATTACCGTTGGGCCTTTTGCGAAATGGGGCGTGGATTTTATGACGTGTAACCCTCACTCGGCCGGGGGGCATGCGTATATCATTGTCGCCGTCGACTACTTCACTAAGTGGGCCAAGGCAATGCCTACACTAGCTGCTGACGGGAAAACGGCTGCTCAATTTATATTCAACCACGTTATCGCACGGTTCGGGGTTCCTCAAGCCATCGTCACTGATCACGGTACTCATTTCCGAGATTACATGATTGCGGAGCTGACTTCAACGTTGGACTTGCGTCACGACTGCTCAACACCATACTACCCTCAAGCGAATGGTCAGGTTGAAGCAGTGAACAAGGTTTTGGTCACTATGCTTCAGCGAACAGTTGGTATTCATAAATCCAATTGGCATCTCCAACTGTTCTCAGCTCTCTGGGCATACCGAACATCTGCTAAGAGTGCAACTGGATTCACACCATTTCAGTTGGTGTACGGTCTGGAAGCCACTCTGCCAGTTGAATGCGAAATCCCTTCATTAAAATTAGCTGTGGAGCTTCTACCCGGTACTTCTGCCGAGGAAGAACGTCTTCTGTATCTGGAATGGTTAGATGAAACCCGTCGTCTGGCTGCTTTGATTATCGAAGCACAAAAGAAGAGGGTCAAAACTCATTTTGATCAATCTGTTTCTCCCCGTTCTTTTATCGAAAGAGACCTCGTCCTCCTGTACGATCAAGCACATGGTAAGCTTGGAGCCGGTAAGCTCCAGCCTATGTGGCATGGTCCCTATATAGTAAAACGCGTTTTTAAAAACGGGGCCTACGAGCTTATAGATTATGAAGGAGTTCCGCTGGCGCAGCCCAGAAATGGGCTGTAACTTAAAAAGTACTATGCCTGAAGTGATTTCTTGGTGTTGTGTGTGTACATAAGTGTGTGTTTTCATTTGTGTGCATGTATTGTGTGGTGTGCTTTGTAAACATCTTTCTGCTGATCGGGTCTTCCTGGTTGTGCAGATGTCTTTTCATCCATTTGTTGGTTTCACGGATGGTGCCTCCCGCAGTACCAGGAATCTGTCTTCAGCAGCCTGGGTAATCTATGATCCTGCTGGTGAGTTGATCAACCTGCAAGGAGTGTGTCTAGGACGTACCACGAACAACATCGCGGAATATAGTGCTGTGTTAGAATTATTAACCGAGGCAGTAAACCTTGGTATCCGTGAATTGCTCGTATATCTAGATTCGCAACTTGTGGTGTTACAACTGAACGGACACTATTCGGTAAGAAACCCGTCCATCTTACGTCTGTATCTGCGTATTCGATTACTGGAAAGGAATTTTGACTACATTACATATCATCATATACCCAGGCATTTGAATACACTAACAGATGCAGTAGCAAATTTGGTATTAGACAGACATTTGCGCAATTTATAAATCATCATCAAATGTAAAGGAAGATCCATCCAGAAATAGATATGTATATATATAGATATCGAAATGTTTACATAGAGTGTGTCGCATAAAAGTCAAAAATATACATAGTCGTCTTAAATACATCCGGAGACGATACGTCTCTCAAAAAATAGGTCTGGTATAAATCTTAAGAGCTAATCCGCATGGTGCTCATGATAGCACGTGACTGCACGCACTAAGTGTCTCAGGATTCGGCGGATCCGACTCGGAACTCTCACCATGTGGTGCTGGTATGCCATCGGTACGTCTGCCAGCCGAGCATAGTCTGGGATCCCGTGGGCAATGCCCTCGAGGTTCTGGATCAACTCCTCTCCTCTGGTGCCCTCTCCCTGAGGATCAGGGGCGAGTTGTGTCCTCCGGGAGATTGGAGACATCCTAGCTGGTCTCTCAGGTCCCAAATCTGCATGCATATATAAAATGTGTTAAGACGAATGTGTATTAACAAAAAAACATATAAATATAAAATCAAAAAACATGAGGTCTTACCCAACTCCTCGTCCCAGTCGTCTCCTTCCGGTAGTGGGAGATTTGGGTCCCCGGTAAAGTCAGTTCCTGCATAGGGCCAGTCTTCCACGACAATCAGCTGGCACCGTAACCACCTAAAGAATTCCAGCCTCCAGGACATCTTTTGGCCACCTCCAGCTCTGGGCATCAATGCTGCCCAGCGAGCCATTCTTGGCTCTCGTGGTATCGGATCTGCTACTGCGGCCCCTTGGCCCTGGAAGATTGGTAAGCGTTCCAGAATGAACGATACCAAGATGGAACCATAACCGAACTGTTTCAGTTTACTCTGTTTGCATTTCGTGAGCTTCCTTTTCATATTGATTGTTACTGCTGTTGCCCAGTCGAATAGCAGGGGACTCATGCATTCTAAGGCCAGCAGAAGTTGGGCCTTTGTGGCCTCCTGCAGTGCCTGCGACCCAGCAGCCCGCGTGATGGTATGGAGGACCACTCTCAATTCTAGATCAGGGATAGTGTGGATATCCACCTTCTTGCTTCCTGATCCCGTTTGAGCTCCTTGGCACACTCGTGCCATCACTTCTTCCATCTTTTCCCCAGATGGTCTGCTTCCAATCAATACAGGGATCAGACCTCTGCGGGACAATCTAGTGATAAAATAAACATCGGAAACCTCTAGCTCTAATACCTGGTCTTGTAACCTGAACACTTGTTCATGTTCATCCAAGATACTGATTAAATACTGGAGGAGCTTGGGCTGAGCTCGTAAACATGGTGTGAGGAAGAATTTTTTCAGCCCACAGTTTCTAAGGGCATTCATGCAAGCTTGACTTTGCATGGCTTGTTCATCCTCTTCTCCGTGCTCTCGTTCTTTCCATTCAATTTCCATTTTGATTGATTACCTGCATTCATATGGCCATGAACCCTTAGTTAGATCTCTGATGAGTCTCAAATTCCATACAATTTGGTCTAAATGTTGAAATTTTAGGCGGATTTTTAGGTTCGGCCACTGGCGCGGTTGTTTTGTGAACAATCGCGCCACGTGGCGTGGGCCCTTTGTATAAAAGAGCTCATTGGCGCGGATCCGTGCCCCATACCCGCGCCAATGAGCGCGGCCCTAAATTTTCAAAAATGGCTCTAGAAAACTGATTTACAGGGTAAAACTATTAAAAATTGAACGAAAATTAAGAGTAAGGGAGCGCCTCTTACCTGTAACAGACGAGAAGCTGAATGGTCAACTGGATTTGTCGCAATCACCGTCAAAAGTTTCTGCTCCAAATGGACCACTGTTGCTTTTTACCAAGGTAAATAGTAAATGTAATTTTATTTTTACCAATTTGACATATTTATAACTTTTTGACATAAAATGAGTTGTAAAAAGTCATTTTTATCGAATATTTTTATATGTTATGTCGAAAATGGATTTTATGCTTGCTTGGTACGTGCAGCAGCAGGTTTTGCGACTTTAACGATGGAAACGAGTTGTATTTTATACTTTTTCGGACTCGGTAAATACACGAAAAATTCCTTTTGGAGTCATCTTTCAGCTCTTTTCTGACTCTCTAAATATGAAAATATTGCCGAGGCCCTTGTCGTTTCGATATCGTTAAATTGGACACGAATCGACATCTACCCATTATACGTTTAACCCTTTTTCGGGTTGGGATGGATTGATTATGAAAAAGGAATACCCTAGCCTATCACGACTAGGAGGTTTTCTCGGATATTGTTTTCTACCTTTTCGGATCTGAGGAACTATTCACGAAAAGGGACCTGTGGAGTTTACTTTTCCGCTGTCTTTTCAAACTCTCTAAACATGAAAAGACGCCGAGTTATTCCTTTGTCAGACTCGTTAAACCCTGATGACATCAGATCCAGTCGAAATGACGTTCTCCGAGTTCCTCCTTCCTAGGACTCATTAAATGCACTAGGATAGATTCGCCCGAAGGGCGGACTTATATTACAAGCATATGCTATCCCCTTCAAGCTTGTTATCAAAAATAATTGGGGTACTCGCCAGAAATGGTGGTGGAAAAATGGAACCATTTTCGTTGTCGTCGGCAGTATGTCACTCTTGAACATGGCACTTGTCTGCATTCGTGTCGGGTTGGGGACATCTCATACCTGAGTCTATTTATTTGATCCTCGCTGGATGGCTGCGCCCATACCCTGGATCCGGATTATAGTGTACTCTATTTCAGATGGCTGCGCCCATACCACATATACATCATGTACTTGAGATATCAGTTGTATTTTTCTGCGCAGGTTTTCTGACGGCGGGCCTTCAGTTGAACATGTTCTCGTAAAGCATTTCACCCCTCTCTCTCTTTCGGGCCTCACACTTTAGGGGGCATCTGTTACACAGTAATTTGTCACCGTCCCTACCATTCCCCATCCCGCACAATGGAGGACCCATTTTGTGACCTGTGAACATTGTCATGCCTTGAAAACATCATCAATGCATTCCTCTAAGCATGAGCTTCATTTTCCCTAAAGACATCTCCTTGCAAAAATCATGAAAAAAATTCCTTTTTGCATTGGCGCAGGCAGACAGTTTAGCACTCGCGCCAATGGGGAAAATCCTGCAAAGCTGCCGCGCCAACTGGTGCTCTGTCCCAGAGCAGTAGTCGCGCTAGCCAATTTAAGGAGAGTTTTTTAAATAAATATGGCGGAATTTGAGTTTCAACAAACTCAGAAACCATTGCCTATATTAAGTTGGGAGGTTTGGCTGCGGGAGTTCTATGGAAGGGAAGTGGTTTTGCCACCTCCCATGGAACCTTCCTTGTTGATAGGGCCAATCCCAGAATAATAGGGATCCCAACTCCCTCCTTCCCCATCTATAAAAGCCTGCTCAATTCCATGGCAAGCTGGTCTTGAAGTGCCTAAGCTTTGAATCTCCAAATTCCCAAGAGCCTTTGTGCTGTAAGAGCCCTCTTCATTCCCTTAAGGCCGACTCAAGTAAGGAGACTATTTTCGAGAGACTCAGGAGAGGTTTTCCCTTTCCCTGGCGAGCTTTGCGAGACGTGAATGACTGGAGACCCATCCGAAGGAGACCACGACGTCAGAACTTTGGTTGTAATCTCTTTCGATCGTTATTTAATGAATGATTACGATTATGGTTCCACTCTATTTTCAATGATGTTAATATGAGTAATATCTTTTCTGACTGATACTGAGTTACGTATGCCGAATTTTATGCTTGTATCTGTTTGTTTCTTGCATGTGCAGGTGTCCGTCTGCGGAGATCGTGGAGGATCGTGATCTGCCAAGGCTGAGGAACGAGAACGCTCTCTTCTCCAGATCGTAGCATTGGATTCCAGGTAGGCTTCTATCTTTAGTATTTTCATTCGTAACTAGGAACTTGCGTTGTAACATTTTTGATTGTTGCTAGACCCCTGCTGGGCTAGTAGGGATTGCCTCTGTCCGCAGAGGGGATTTACCTCCTCAATGGGTATAAGTTTAAATTTGTATGAGAGAACCGCACCGAGGACAGTGTTATCTTAAAGGGGGAGTATGTAACATACCTACTCAACCATATGTATTTACATATGGTAAATAAATCTTACGTTAATTTCTTTTTAACTGTTTTATCAAGAATCGGTTGAAAATGAATTCTTGAATCAGTTGAAAACGAATATGTGTTGCATATTGAAGGGTGTGATCGATAGACTTAGGGTGAGTCTCCAGTATTTCACAAAGAGAGGGTTCTGCAAATTAAAGATATTCTTGATACAGATGATGATTATTCCTTGCCAAAGGTGAGGAGGTTATTGTGCATGGCGAGGTTTCTACTACACGAGAAACCAGAGGCACTCACTAACTTTCCCTCGGTCCTCTCCACCATTGAAAACTGGAGAAACATTGTATTGACTCCTCTTCTATAACGAGAAGGATTTAAAATACATAAGCATAGAAAGGAAACTGCGTGGCCAAAGTTGCGAAGAAAACTATGTAATTGTGAATCGTGAGAACTCAGCTGTGTTGTCTTCCCAATGTTGAGTTCGCCTGGAGGCTTCCAAGAAGAATTTGAAGATATCAAGAAAGTTGCAGAGAGACATCTTTGCATGTGGAGGATAGTGTATGCAACCTTCAACTTGAAATCTCGTTTTATGAGGTTTTATACGCATCGTAAATGCCTGGAAATTAGAAAGTAACTTCATATGAAACTAATCATTACCTCCAACTCAATAGAGCATGGAAACTATGAAGGAAGTTGGATACCAACTCATCTCTAATCTAGGTTTGACTTATGTGTTTCAAGAAATAAGTATTTTTATCATTCTTTCCTTGAAAGAATAGTTTGCATACATAAATTATTATGGGTTAAAAAAGATGCATATTAAATTCATTGCATAGCTTAAGAATAGTAAAAGATAATTAAGTTAGCTTGTCTATATATATATATATATATATATATATATATATATATATATATATATATATATATGCATCTTATGTAAAAATATAGGATTCTTGTTTTATTTTGAAAGGGATTTCGTACATGTGGATGAAATGATGACGAAATCCAAGTTATTTTATTGAAAGTAAATATAGATTAAATAGGGTAAATCCTGAATATATTTCATGGGTTGGGAGATAAGTTAATGAGTTTTATTGGAAAAAAATTCATGAAGAACCCATAATAGTTTCACATAATAGTTTTTTCGGGAAAGATCATGTTGAATATTGTGTGAAAAGAATAATTTATGCTTGGAAAAATATTATGTTGTTTTATATATTTTGTTCTTCTTGGAAAGAATAACTTATTGAAAATAGTTCATGTCGAATTATTGATTTGGGTGTAGCTAACCTTTGTATTGTTTCCTAGTTTTATGCATAAAGGAAGGTTATCTATGATAATTTCATGAAAGGGAAGCATAAGAAGCTTTCAATTATAAAGGCAAAAAAACTAGGTTATGATAACGTCTTGATGCAAATTATGTATGTATTTGTTTATATGAAAGGAACAATTAATGATGATAGAGTTCTTAGAAGGGAATAATGTGTTGCCTAATTAAAGAAGGGTTATTAAGATAAGCTCTTGCATGCACGAAGAATAGCCATTGTGAAAGAGGTATGTTCATTGCAAGGATAAAATAAATACTGAACTATTTTAGTCTCTATGAAAAATATGTGAGTACCCTTAAGCTAACCAAACTATTATGTTAGTTTACATTAGTTTTATTTTGGAATAAGATCATGTATATTCATGCAATATTTGTAGTAGATTTCATTGGAAAGAATATACGTTTGTATGTGGGAAATGATAACATGTTTTGTTATCCTACATTGGAAAATATTCTTTGGCAAAGAAGATGAATTACATGTACAAAAACTAAAGTAATTCTTTGGCTTCCTTGAAATATATATATGGGTAATGTTGGTATAATATCTAGAGAATAAGAAATGTATTCTTATGATTTATTCCATTAGTTTTATGGAAAGGGAAACATGTGTTTGCATGCTCTATTATGTTAAGTATTATGTTGGGAAATTAATTTTGGAAACTATATGCATTGCATGCATAGGAACAACATTCAACGTGTTAGCTTTATTATGTCGCATTTTCCAAAAGAAATAGCTGAAGGGATTATTCTTTTGTAAAGTTTAAGTAACATGGATGCACATTGTGTCAATTTTCATTAAAGGAATTCTTGGAAAATTGTAGTGAATTGACTTGTATGAATGTGAGCGTGTGCGAGAAGTGTCATAATCATGTGGGGATTATTTTGAAATGAAATGATAATTTATTGCTCACACTAAGGTAGAGATGTTAGAAGAAAGCATGTTGTGATATTGTATTCACATTTCATGTATGTACATGAATAAGTGTTAAAAGATCGCTTAAATATTGATTATTGATTCATTGAGGCTTTATCAAATCATGCTATAAAATCTCTTTGAGGACATCAATAACAGGAACCGATGATGACTTATGAGAAGGAAAAATTATGCTTAACATGGTGGCAAGTAAATGATTAATGGTTCATGCAGATGGATGCGAGCTGCAGGATGATCCATTGTGCGTTGGTACGTTGTAGGTACATCCATGCCACCAAGATATGAAGATATGAATATTAGTGGGTAAATGCTATCATATTTATTGTATTGGCTTTAAGTTAGATATTTGTATATTTCCTTGTACTATTTATAATGATGGTTAAGGTATGGTCTCCCTTATAAGCCATTGAGTGAGAGTTGAACACCCTCATGAATGTTTAATAATAAAATTAAACATTGCTGATTTTTACCCTATGGGGTTTCCAGGGTATATTGGTGTTCAATGATGTGATTGATTATTGTGTCAAGGTGATGATGTTGATTCATTTCTTGGTGTGATGCTCATAACGTCAAGTATGTAATGACTACATGAATAATGAAATGAATGTAAGGTATCTCATAGAGTTTTATGTTAATTTACGATAATAGAGGTTGTTAATGGTTAAACAACTTACTATTCTTATTCTAAGGTTACATTATGAATTGGTGAACATTCCATGTAATGATGAGTAAATAATATTTAATAACAATTTTGATATTACGCCTGATTAAATTATATATATATATATATATATATATTTTGAACTCCTAACATTTCTCTGCGAAGCTCGGTTTATGTTACATAAACATTCAACCATAAAATTTAAATAATATAAATTATTATTTAACAAAAATCTAAGTACATGTATTCTTAATAACTCAAACGTATTCTAAACAACGCTAACTAATATTTCATATAATGACATATTACTAAGTTTGAACAAATATGCCCGAAAAATTGGTCGGTCAGGTTTTTACTATTTCATATCTAATTGGGATTTAAATTATAGTGTAGTTTAGCAATTAGTTGTTTTTGCCATATTTTTTTTTTATTAATGTTGCATGAAATTTTATAGGGAATTTGAGTGCAAGAAAGATTTTTTAGTGTTAAATTTAATTATAAATAAAAATATTTTTTTAATATTTAAATTTTAAATATAATAAAAAATTATATTATTTTATTATAATTTTTTTTTTATTAAATTTATTTATATATTCAAAATGATATTTTTTATAACTAATATTCAAAATATTATCAGAACTTACATTATCTAATCCTTAAAAAAAAAAAATGCGGAGGCCTCCCTCTCCTCTTGTGTTCATGTGCTCGATGCAGGGGTAGGGACGGAAAACATTAGCCATATCACTTTCCCAAACATGTCATTGGGAAGAGGTTTATACCCTTAAATTAGTGTACATTCAAAAAACAAACAGAAACCGTATTTTCTCATGTGGCAAACAAGTGTGTAGGAGCTCTTAAATTAGTGTACATTCAAAAAACAAACAGAAACCATATTTTCTCATGTGGGAAACAAGTGTGTAGAGCTTTTCCATGAAGCTCCTTTCACTTATATGAATAGATGTTTGTCTTCCATTTACTAAAAACCAGAGATACATGTTGTAATTTATATTTTAATTTAAGGAAATAAAAAATACAGTTTATGATTTATGGTTTAATCATATTTAAATATAAAATAATTATTCAATTAATTAGATATCTATTTTTAATTATAATTAAATAAACTAATTATAATTTTTTTATAGTATGGTAGTACTTTTTATTTTATTTTTTCTTTTATTACTCCACTTTTATCATGTCCCTGTGATGAGTGTTATAACAGCTAGTTTCATTACTATTTAACCAAGGTCTCACTAATAAATAAGTTAAGTGAAATTTAATAGGATTAAATATATTTTGTCAGAAAATAGTTATTACCCTCATATACTGTCTATAATTTTAATTTAATTATTAATGATTATTAGATGGATGGTAAAAATTCAACTATCATTAAATATTTTAGAATATCTATAGTAATATACATAATTCAAAGATCGAGATTTATTGTCATAGTAGAAAATGTTATTTGATCATAAAATTCCAAGATGTGATATAATAATTAATTTTTATTGGAAGGCTATTTTAAATCATATATATTTTGACATTTTACCAACATTTTTTTATGAGTTATAATTAATTAAAAAAAAATTAATAAAAATAAATATAAATAAAAAATAAATGTTATAACAATAGATTTTAGTTGTTGAATATGTGCAAACTATTTCTCAAAGCTTTTTAGGAACTCTAAATCTATTTATAAATTCAAAATACATTTCTAATAATAAAACCTGGTCATTTAACTAATTTTTTCTTTTTGTCAATATAATTCATAATCCTTGAAAATCGGTAACCCTACTACATTCACGGAATAATTGTGTTAGCCAAATCCACCCTAAAAAAATCACGTCTTACTAACTCCCAACCACAGAACCTTGTCTCAACGAAATCTACAAACCAAAAAAAAAAACTCTACCCACAAAACTTGAACCCAAAAGTAAAAAAAATAAACGCATAACCATCATTGCCAAAGACTCAAATATTCAATAGACACTCAATAAACGGTTTTTCAATGTTTTGCCAAGACCCAAATATTCAACACATGCAATTAACTGTTTTTCAGTGTTTGGTTTTACTACGAGAAATAATGGACTTCAATTACGTAGTCGGCCGACACACGGTCTCCACTTGGACTGTTGACCAGATTTTCCACACAATGATCGGAACATGGGATACCAAGTTATCATATGGATCTCCAAGGCAAGCCATCTTCTTTAACATACATCCAAAAAAAAAAAAAAATCTATTACTTTTTACCATAGGGTAAAGGTAACACCTATTCATCATGAAATCATTTATTCCTTTATACCAGATTTGAATGTTAGTATTACTTTACCAATGCATATGAATTATTTACAATTCGTGACATTTAAAAATGGTGATTAACAAACTTAATACATTAATATTAGAAGGAGCTCGGATCTCAACTATCAGTTTGGATATGTATTAATGTTTCTCCGTAACACTTGTCATCTCGTTTTAATATAATTACAGCTGGTTGTACTGGTTGTAATAATGTTTTGAATTTGAACTCTGATCCTCCATGACAGTTGTAGACACACACGGTTTTTACGTGGTTTACAATGTACATTAATTAGATCTATGCTATTGATTTGCTTTTGGTGAGGTCGATGATATAGGTTTAGGCGGGAGCCTGTTCTAGGTATCCCTACCAGCCCTAGAACAACTCTTTGGCATTATTTTACATGATACTTTTCTTTGTTCCCTAGTTCACTGAGATTTGCTCTCACTGAGCTTAGAACCTTGATGCTATGAAGATATATGGTTGTGCTAAATAGTGTTAAGCTCAGCTCCTCTATGGAGGTAGACTCATGCTTAAAAACTAACTTGGTTAGTGAGGATTTCTTTGAATTTTTCTCTGCATGAATTCTTATTTCTTTCCATCACTCAAGTTATAGTTCTTCTTAACTGTATTTTTCTTTTTTATTTTAAATTAAAGGGTTGCCATCATAGCTAGATGTCTGTTGATCAGATTGTGAAGTAGTTTTGCTAATCCCTTTCATTCACTTAATCTAACTATTGGACAGAAAATATGGAGAAGATAGCGCCGGATAAGCCTTTTGGCGGTCTTCACAGGTAAGTGCGTTTCTGGTTTTACAATCTCTTATCTGCATGGCTTTTAATCTTAAATTTCTTCGGCCACGATACTTATTTTCTCGTGCTTGTCTTGATTCGGTAGGTATGCCTTCGAAATTCCGTGCCAATCTTCCCTGGAGAATTGCTCAGTTTGCTAGGTCTGGTTTTGACTTACTCCGCTCGAAATTTCTCCAGGTATGCTTCGAGATTTTTCCCAACAGTCTATGTGTTGAACTCAGCACACAAACCCCCGACCTTCCGAACTTGAAATCTTCAAATCCATTTCTGTGTTTTACTATCCTCTAGAGGACTTTACTGTAACATGTATAGGAATTTTCAACTGTGTTTTTCGCTTCAGTGAAACCTTGTAAAGTTTTAAGAAGGGTTTCCCTTTGATTATTTGAACTTTAGTTTTCATTAATACAAATATTATCGTATTATTTTGGGTTTAACCCATATGTTTAAAAACCTACAGAGTTAATATATACAATTCTTGTTACTTTGAGTTATTTGCAAAGTTTTCATTTTTTTTATAAGCTAGTAGAACCCCAGTTCTGCATCGTTTTCTTGCTACATGTATACACTTTGAATTCATGACATTTATATGCGTATTTATAACCAAATGGCATTTAGAGGTTACTGCCCGCTATGCGTATTCTAGGTTTATCTCTCTTTATTTATTGTTGAAGAAAATTAAGGTTTTTCTCCATTTTTGTTATATACGTTTAAGGAAATTCCTTTTTGGAAAATATATCTTTTGATTATTCTTAGCTTGGTACTAATGTTGCATGTATATAAAGATTTATCTGTATAAAATCCTGTAGAATGATGTTACTGTACGGAATTTTCCTTGTAATCTCCAGGTGTCCGGACCATCGAATACCCATTGTATGAGTATTTAGAGTTTCTTTTTCCTGGAAGGTGACTAGATTTGGTTTTGGGTTTTTACCCAAACCCTCATCTATCTGTCTACTAGAATTTCTTGTAAAGATTATAAAGATCTTAACTGATATTCTTACAGCATGTAATCTTTTAATCTTTACTATTTTCTTCCAAAATTTAGCATGAATTATTGGTATAGTATAGTTGATATGTGTATATAGAAGGTTTATACAGATTATTGCTATCTTTTATCGCAGTAAATCTTCCCTTACAAGAAGTTTTGGAAAGTAAATACAATTTAAATTTCTTCCTTCCAGATTTGTTCTTATTTGTTTTTTATATATACATAATTATTTACTTCCTTTCTCACACAATACTGTTAAATACTTCCAGAATTTAACATCATGTCATTACAATATACTAGTAATCATTTACAACCTTTAGCTCTTAAAGGAATAATCTTTTAGTAGTGATATGTGAAATATTGAAACAATAATCATTTAAAACATAGTATATCTTGCACTACCACACATTCCATCCTGATCACAGTATTTTAAAAAGAAAATGTAAATAACATATACTAATAGATACAGAACTGCATGAATACTTATCTGTAAATTTAAATGATGTAGCTGTGGGCCTCCCAACCATCAAGTGAGGCGATTACGTCCTCCTTGCCCCCGTGCTCCAAACTGAACTATACAGGTTAATAGTGGAATTTCTTTCTGCTGTGACCTCAGGACACCCAATCCAGTCACTTCCAGAAACTTCAGGAAACTTCTGAGTGTAATTCCACTAGTTATTACCAGCTCAAGAATTTCACACTCCATTTTTCCAACCATAGAACCCCTACTCCTCCCTAGGATCAGTCCTTTATCCTCAGAGGAATAGGTAACTATTTCCAACTGTTCCCAACTCTTTTCAGCTCTTGAAAACATTTACCATCAGATTTTTACTTTTCTTATCTAGTTATTTTCATAACAATTTTATTATTAAAATTAATAACGTTAATTGTCTTAGTTTTTTCATTAACAAATAATAAAAATTACTTAACTAGTTAACCAACTAGTTAGCAGTAATTATGGTTGTCACAACTTCCCCCCTAGAAGTAACGCCATCCTCATTGTTTTCACTCTATCTCTAAAAAATAGCTCTTGGCAAACTTCTTGTACGAGCCTTTCATCCTCCCAAGTAGCCTCATCCGGGCTGAAGTGCTTCCATTGCACTTTAACCTAAGTGATAACTCGCTTTCGGAGCATGATTTACTTTCGGTCAAGTATGCGTTGCATCTCGACCATGAACTCTCCGTCCAGCTCTAGCTACAACAACAAAAAATTTCTTTGTCGATTTCTCACAAAGGAAATCACCTTTCAAGTTAGGATTGCATTGCTATCCTACCTCTATATGTTGCCAATGAATTATGTGCTTTGAATCATGCACATAACGCTTCAACAACGACACATGAAATACATTGTGTAATCGAATGTGGCTGGGTATGGCTAGCCAATAGGCTACGGGTCCCACCCTTTCCAAAATTTTAAAGGGTCCACAAAATATGGGGGCCAATTTGGCACAAGAGGCCCATCACAGGTACTCCTTTTTGGTTTGATCCTTACGTACACATGGTCTCCTACTGCGAACTCTCGATAGCACCTTTTCTTATCTGCATAGATCTTGTGTCGATCCTGTGTAGCCTTCAGATTTTGTCTTATTTTCCTTACCTCTGCTTCCATTTCAGCATGCATCTCGGGTCCTAACATCAGTTTTGTCTCGGGGTTGCTCCAATTTATGGGCGTGCGACACTGACTTCCATACAAAGCCTCAAAAGGACTAATTTTTAGAGATTCCTGATAACCGTTGTTGTAAGAAAATTCAACAAGGTGCAGGTACTCTTCCCATTTAGATGGCTGCTGCATCACATACATGCGCAACATGTCTTCTAATACTTGGTCCACCTGCTTAGTTTGACCATCGATCTGGGGGTGATAAGCGGTGCTGAATTTTATCTGCGTTCCCAATCCTAAAAAAAGGTTTTCCAAAATGTAGACGTAAACTTGACATCCCGATCTGAAATGACAGTCTTTGGGATCCCATGTAGCCTAAAAGATTTCCTTCATGAATATGTCGACTATTTGTACAGTCTTGTAAGTAGATTGTACTGGTATAAAATGTGCATATTTACTCAATCTGTCCACCACCACCATTATGGAATCACTTTGTCTTTTTGTTCGCGGTAAGCCTGTAATGAAGTCTAGGGATATGACGTCCCACTTCCATTGAGGTATTGGTATGGGCTCCAATAATCCTGCAGGATGTTGATGCTCTACTTTCGCCTGCTGACATTCGAAACACTTACTTAAATATTCAGCAATGTTTTTCCGCATAGCAGGCAAGAAGAATATCTTCCTAATTGCGGTCAACGTTTTCTGGTATCCCGGATGTCTTACATAATTGTTGTGATGGTATTCATTCATTATTAGCTCTTTTAGATCCACACGGTTAGGCACATATACTTTACCTTTGAAAGTTAACATTTTATCTTCATTTATTCCATACTCAGATGTGCCCCCATGATTTTTGGTTTCTTCCATTTGTTGCCACAAAAATTGGTACTCGGGATCTTTTTGCGCTTCTTCCTTTACTTGCTCAAAAAATCTACTTTCCAGCTGATTATAGTATAGCTCATATATACCATGTAATATTTTACTTAAAGCATTAGCTACTGGGTTTTCCTTTCCTTTCACATGATGAATATCCATGTCAAACTCACTTAGGAAGGCATTCCATCTTGCATGTCTCGAGTTTAAATCTTCTTGCTTGAAGTAACTCGTCAAGCTGCTACGATCTGTTTTTAATACAAATTTTTTTCCCAACAAGTAGTGTCTCCATACCTGGAGCACATGAACTATTGTTGTCAACTCGGGATCATACACAGAATATGTTTGTTCATGATCCTTCGACTTCGTAGATTCATATGCTACCACTCCGCCTTCCTGAGACAGGACTTCCCCAACACCTTCTTTACTTGCATATGTACATACTTCAAATTATTTTTTGGGATCAGCTACCCTTAACACAGGAGCAGTGGTAAATTTTTTTTTCAGTTTGTCAAATTTGTTTTGACATTCTATGGTCCATTTGAAAACTTTTCCTTTCCTCTGCAAGGAAGTAATAGGAAAAGAAATTCTGGAAAATCCTTCAACAAATCTTTGGTAGTACCCATCTAGTCCCATAAAGGATCTAATATCTATCACATTCTAGGGTACTCGCCATTCCATGATTGTTTTAATCTTTTCTGGATCAACAACAATTCCCTCCGCGGAAATAACGTGTCCTAAATACTGGATTTTTGTTTTGAAGAAATCACACTTGCTGAACTTTGCGTACAGCTGGTGTTTTCTTAGCATTTCTAGCACAATCCTCAAATGCTCCTCATGCTCTTCCTAGTTTTTAGAATAGATCAAAATATCGTCTATAACAATAAGTACAAAATTATCCAGGAAAGGATGGAAGACCCCATGCATTAGCCACATGAAGGTTGTTGGTGCATTTGTTAACCAAAAGGGTAATACCACAAATTCATAGTGACCATGCCTTGTATGAAATGTTGTCTTGCAAATGTATTCCTCCTTGATTCAAATATGGTGATACCCAGATCTCAGATCTATCTTGGAAAACACCGTGGCCCCTTTTACTTGGTCAAATAGATCATTAATCCTTGGTAAAGGGTATTTGTTCTTGACTGTTAATTTGTTGAGCTGCCTATAGTCCATGCACATTCGCATGGTCCTGTCTTTCTTTTTCATGAGAAGAATTGGTGCTCCCCAATATGACACACTTGGGGTGAATGTAACCCTTATCCAGTAGTTCTTGTAACTTCATCTTCAACTCTATTAATTCCAATACACTCATTCTATAAGGAGTCCTCGACATGGGAGAAGCTCTAGGAATTAAATCTATAGTGAAGTCAATGTCTCTCCTTGGTCGTAATATAGGAATAGTTTCTGGAAAGACATTCATAAATTCTTGCACCACCGGTATACTTTCCATTGTAGGAGATTTCTCCTTAGAATCTGCATATCCTACCTGAATAGCATATATCTGGCACCCCTTCCTTATACATTTATTCATTTGGGATGCTGAGATTTGGCATAACTGTAATGGATTTCTGATTCCTTAGATTTCCTTCTGTGTTCCATTGTGCATTCTGTAATAAATAATCTTTTCCTTACAGTCCACTAAGGTCCAATGCCTTTCTATCCAATCCTTGCCTAACAAAACATCATAGGATCCTAATGGCAGAACGTTTAGATCCACCTATAACTGTTGATTCGAAATTTCTAATATGCAGTTCGAAATTTTATTAGTCACCTTACGCTTTGCCCTAGTGGCTGGCTATAGTAGCCACGAAATTTTAAATTTATGTTCTTTTAATTTACACAACTCTACCACCTTGGGACTAACATAGCTCAGACTTCACCGGGATCTACTAAAATATAAACAAATTGAGTTAGTATTTTACCTTCCAGCGCAATCATCATTGGCTGATAATCCACTTGTCGGTCCTCCAGCACCGCATTGATACGGGGTATGTTTCACGCCACATCACCCATGGTAGAAGCTTTCTGTAAGTTTGCTACAACGTCATTTCTTGTTCACTGTGGACATTTTTTTTAGTAATGTGCTTCACCACACCACCAGCATTGTAGAGGTGGCTTAGTCACCTGCCCTTGCTCAGGCTTGCTAGATTCTTCTGTAGGATTTTCGTTAACTGGCCATCTGGTCCTCTAGTGATTTCTGCCAAATTGTTTGCTGACAGGATTTTGTGCAGTATTCTTAAAGTTTCCACTTTTGGCACCCTTGAAACTTGAGTTACTTTTCTGTCCTTTCTTTGGCTGCAAAGTCTTGCCAACCTCCCCTTTGGCCTTGGATTGCTAATAGCACATTTGTGCTTTACGAATAGCTTCATCCATGGTTTGGGGATTTACAAATTCTATCCTCTCCCTCATGTGTGTTGGCAAGCTGCTTAAAATCCTCTGCACTTTAGCTTTCTCCTCTCGAAGATATGGCAGATAGCGTAACAGGGATGTAAAAATAGTGATATAATCATCCATGGTCATTTTTCCTTGCCTTAAATCATGAAATTATTTAGCTTTTTCATCATAAAATATTTCTATCAAGTACTTGTCCTTGAAATATTGCTTGAATGATTCCTAGGTGATGTCTTGTTCTTCAATACTAGGTACATTCTTCACTTCCTCCCATCACAGAGTGGCTTTCTCTCTTAGTTGATATATAGCTAATCCGGCCTTCAGGATGCTATTATATTCATATGCCTGAAAATACTTGTTCATATTTATTAACCATACTTCTACCACCTCCTCAGCCTCACCATCAAATGTTGGTGGTTTGATTTTACGAAATTCCCCTTGAAGTTCTACTTTCTGCCTCTTGACTTCTTGCTGATCTGACAAGTTTCTAGATTCTGCCTCATTATAATTTTTATTCTTACTTCACTGAGAGGGGCTCCTATCTACCTTTTATGTAGTGTTCTTTTCTATTTGCTGCTCACCTTCTTCCTGTATGCCTCGGTCAGTACAGGGGTGTTCCACCTCCTAGTTTTGTTTATCTGAAAGACTCTTTAATATCTTCTCCCGGTCTTGTAGTAATCACTAATTATCTTTTCGAACGCACACCATTTCCTCTTGTAGTTTTTGTACCATAGTTAACAGGAAACTAGGTTGCTGTTGTTGTTCTTCTAACAACCTACTTGTTTTCTTTTGTTGTTCGACACTTAGTTGGACCCACATTTCTGGGTTCATCACTGGTTGAACTTGGGGTTCCCCAGTGTCTTGAGGAAGCTGTTGTGGAGTTCCTCTTCTCATGATGTTCCTACTAGATTGCTAAATTGTCTCTTTGTGCATCATTTACACACAAATTTCCCATTAGTTGACCCTCAGGGTCCCAGCGTACGCACGCTGCTCTGATACCACTTGTAACATACACATGGAAAAAAATTTATTTTACTTTCTACCATAGAGTAAAGGTAACACCTATTCATCATGAAATAATTTACTCCTTTATACCAGATTTGAATGTTAGTATTACTTTACCAATGCATATGAATTATTTACAGCCTGTGACATTTAAAAACGACGATTAACAAACTTAATACATTAATATTACAAGGAGATCGGATCTCAACTATCAATCAAGATATGTATTAATTTTTTTCTGTAACACTTTTCATCTCGTTTTAATATAATTACAACGGGTTTTACTAGTTGTAATAATGTTTTGAATCTGAACTCTGATCCTCCATGACAGTTGTAGACACACACGGTTTTTACGGGCTTTACAATGTACTTTAATTAGATCTATGCCGTTTATTTTCTTTTGGTGAGGTCGATGAAATAGGTTTAGGCGGGAGCCTATTCTAGGTATCCCTGCCAGCCCTAGAACATCTCTTTGGCATTATTTTATATGATACTTTTCTATGTTCCCTGGTTCACCGAGATTTTCTCCCGCCGAGCTTAGAACCTTGATGCTATGAAGATATATGGTTGTGTAGAATACCATTAAGCTCAGCTCAATTATGGAGGTAAACTCATGCTTAAAAGCTAACTTGATTATTAAGGATTTATTTGAATTTTTCTCTGCATGAAATCTTGGTTCTTTCCATCGTTCAGGTTATAGTTCTTCTTAACTGTATTCTTGGTTTTTATTTCAATTTACAAGGTTCCCATCGTAGCTAGACATCGTTTTTATTATATTCTGAAGTAGTTTTTCTAATCGCTTTCATTCACTTAATCTCATTGTCAGACAGAAAATATGGAGAAGACAACGCCAGATAATCCTTTTGGCATTCTTTGTAGGTAAGTGTGTTCCTGGTTTTACAATCTCTTATCTGCATGGATTTTAATATTAAATTTATTCAACCACGATACTTATTTTCTCATGCTTGTTTTGATTCGGTAGGTATGCATTCGAAATTTCATGGGAAACTTCGCTGCAAAATTCCTCAGTTTGCTAGGCCCAATTTTGACTTACTCCACTCAAAATTTCTCTAGGCATGCTTCGAGCGTTTTTCCAACAGTCTATGTCTTGAACGCAACACACAAACCCTCGGCGTTACGAACTTGAAAGCTTCAAATCCATTTATGTGTTTTACTGTCCTCAAGAAGACTTTACTGTAGCATGTATAGGAATTTTCAACTGTGTTTTTCACTTCTATGAAACCTTGTAAATTTTTAACAAGGGTTTCCCTTTGCTGATTTAAACTTTGGTTTTGGTTAATATAGATCTTATCGTATTATTTTGGGTTTAACCCATATGTTTAAAAACCTACAGACTTAATAGATACAACGCTTGTTACTTTGAGATATTTGAAAAGTTTTAATTTTCTTTATAAGCTAGCAGAACCCTAGTTTTGCATCATTTTCTTGCTACATATATAGATTTTGAATTAACAACATTTATATGCGTATTTATAACCAAATGGAATTCAGAGGTTATTGCCCATTATGCGTATTCTGGGGTTATCTTTCTTTCTTTATTGTTGAAGAAAAATAAGGTTTTTCTCCATTGTTGTTATATATGCTTAAGGAATTCCCTTTTTGGAAAATCTATCTTTTTATTATTCTTACATTGGTACTAATGTTGCATGTATATAAAGATTTATCTGTATAAATCCTGTATAATGATGTTACTGTCCATAATTTTCCTTTTAATCTCCAGGTGTCTGGACCACCAAATACCCATTGTACGAGTATTTAGATTTTTTTTTTCCTGGAAGGCGACTAGATTTGGGATTGGGTTTTTACCCAAACGCCAATCTATCAGTCTAATAGAATTTCTTGTAAATATTACTATTTTCTTCCAAACTTTAGCATGAATTATTGGTACAGTATAGTTGTTATGTTTATATAGAAGGTTTATACAGTTTATTGCTATCTTTTATCGTAATAACTCTTCATTTACAAGAAGTTTTGAAAAGTAAATACAATTTAAATTTCTTACTTACAGATTTGTTCTTATCTGTTTTTTTTTTAATTATTTACTTCCTTTCTCACACAATACTGTTAAATACTTCTAAAATTTAACATTCTATCATTACAATAGACTAGTAATCATTTACAGCCTTTAGCTCTTAAAGGAATAATATTTTGGCAGTGATATGTGAAATCTTGAAACAATAATCATTTAAAACACAGTATATCTTGCACTACTGCACATTCCATCCTGATTACAGTATTTTAAAAAGAAAATGTAAATAACATATAATAACAGTTACATAACTGCATGAATACTTATATATAAATTTAAATGATGTAACTGTGGTCCTCCCAACCATCAAGTGAGGTGATTACGTCCTCCTTGCCCCCATGCTCCAAAATGAACGGTACGGTTAACAGTGGAATTTCTTTCTACTATGACCTCAGGACACCCAGTCCATTCAGTATCAGAAACTTCATGAAACTTCTGAGTGTAATTCCACTGGTTATTACGAGCTCAAGAATTTCACACTCTTTCCTTTTTCCAACCACAAAACCCCTACTCCTCCCTGGGATCGGTCCTTTATCTTCAGAGGAGTAGGTAACTGTTTCCAACCTCTTTTTAGTTCTTGGAAACATTTACCATCAACATTTTACTTTTCTTATCCAATTATTTTCATAACAATTTTATTATTAACATTAATAACATTAATTATCTCAATGTGTTCATTAACAAATAATAAAAATTACTTAACTAGTTAACCAACTAATTAGCGATAATTATAGCTATCACATCTTCCCTTGGGTCAGATTTTCAATAAAATAAAATTTGTGATTTTAATATTATAAATCCAGATTTACATTAAATTTTGAAATTTTTCTAGAACTACATCTGTTTCTTAATAAGTCGATCTTATTCTCATTGGCATTCCTCTAAATTCATCCCGAACTAACCAAGTATTATTTAATAATTAGTATATTGACATGTTGATAACGTCCGAGAATTATACCCAATGATTTGATAGGTCAACAGTTTAGTATTTCATATCTAATGTCTTTTAGTCAAGCTATAACAAATAAAGAAAACGAAGAGAGGGCATACGAGCGGACTATCATTTAGTTTAAATTTTATTTAACTGAGACAAGATATTAAAATAAAAAAAAACTGAAGCACACGGTTAGAATAGAATAGATTTTGAAAAAGTGTTTGGTTAAGGTATTTTGTGGCTAAATGGTCATTAGTTCAAATTTTTTAATGTTAATGTGGCTTACATTATATCTGTGTTTTGATGATAAATTATATTGGGTGGTTCGAAACGCGTCTAAAATTGTTTCGATGTGATTTTCACAAAAAGTCTTTATACACGAAATGAATAATTTTTTTTAATAAGTTTGAATATAAATTTTTTATATTTTCTGATTAAAATTTAAACTTTTGATTAAATTAAATCTTTGTGAATTTTGGCTTTTGTGATGTATAATTTTTACATAAACATCTTTAACAAAATGAGAGACCACATCATTGCCCTGAACTGAAGTATATGAAGAGAAAGATTAACTAACCCTTAGAATATAAAAAAAATAACATTATTAATAAAAAACATTTATTATTAACAAAGAAATATATTATAAATGACATAAAACAAATAATCATTTTCTCTTTTTTAACCATTTGACTAGGAAGTTGATTTTTTTAAAAACATATAAAATATATTAGATTATATTATAATGATTGGTTAACCTTTCTCTTCAGAAATGTTTTTCTATGTGATTATCACAAAAAGATCCGCGTATAGTAGGATCAAATGTTTCAAAAATAAATTTTCAATAATATTGAAGAATAAATATTTAATTTTCAAAGTCAAAAAATATGAGTTACATTGATCAATGTTAAACTAATAGTAATCAACCAACAAATAGATTAATCAAATGTTTCAAAATTATTTTTAATAATATTGAAAAATAAATATTTAATTTTCAAAGTTAAAAGTTAAAAGTTGTATTAGTTATTGTTAAAGTAATAATGATCAACCAACAAATAGATTTTTAGATTTAGTGGGATAACGAGTCATTATATGGAGCTAGCCATCCTCACTCTTAGTCAAAAAGAAAATTGTGATTTTATTAAGATTAATTTTATAAATGATAATTGTGAAAAAATATGTCTATTAATTTGATTTGTCTACCAAATTTGTATTATGTTAAATAATATTTTGATCCTAGTACTAAAATGAAGAAATTATGAATAAGGAATCTAAGAAAGATCACACAAATGAACCAACTTTTAAATATGAGTTAGTAAGTAAAATGAAAAATGACATATGATTGTCTAGTATAGAAGAAATTTTTGACTCAGTCAAATTATATAACGATAAAAAGAAAATAAATATAAATTAATAAAATTAATAAAATTAATATTTATAATTATTAATAAATAAAAATTTAGTTAGACCTAATTATATAAAATAAAAATAAAAGAAATTAAATTAAACAAATAATTATAATTATCAAATATTAATAACTAAAGTAGCCTCGATCTATCCCAAGCACCGACAAGAATCAAATTTCTTAAGGTGCAAACATGTTTTAGAATAAAAAGGGATGGGATCCCTCTTCATGTACATTATATCGAAAATACATGACAAAAATGACTATATTTTTTTGTATATTCTTTGCCATAGACTATCGCACTTGCCTCGCAGTAAAAATTCATTTCATTTCGATTACAATGTGGTTTTTTTTTTCAATTTTAGCCAACATTTTGCGAAAATGTTGAATATTTCTATTTTCACTTAAATTTAAAAGTAATTTTCTAATTTCCAAACAATATTATCTCTAATTTTCCATTGTGTGAATGAATCTTTATGTGACATAATTCCACTGGTGGGGGGTGATTTATTTTAGGTGTTTGCCAGTTCCTGAAAAATCATTTGAAAATAAGAAAAGGTAATTTTATGAGTGTTTATTCCGTCAGTGAGCACTCTCACACTGTTATGCCTAATATTACTATTTCTCAGCCAAATGATGACAAAATTGACGGGGTTATATGTCTCTTACGTAAGAAAAAATGGGGCAGGGGGTGGCGTAGGAGGGGGTTGAACTAATATGCGAAAGAAGCTTTTATATATTAATTTAATATCAAAGTGCTAGTATTTTTATATGCAAAAAAGTGTTTGCAGGGAGTGCAAGAGAATATGTGTGTGGGGAATGGTGACAAAAACTTTGTTTTCACACATATCAGTTCCTTTCTCTAAACATGCAACATGTTATGAGTCATCACTTCCCCTATGTGCTCCACTAAAAATGAAAAATTAGAGGTCAATGGATCAATTTTCTTTGGTTTGCGAAAATATTGGGATTTTCGGTCGGTTTAAATTTCTTACCAAAAACTGATTTCATGTTCATCTAGGGGTTTAAATTCCATCCTCTAGGGAAATTTTATCCCTCATATGTAAGTTCTTTGAAAACCTTGTGAAACAATCCTTCAAAGGGAAACTGCAGTCTGAACGTCTCCTCAATAGTTCTCCACAAGTACTTCATACATTAACCGGAATATCAATTGGAAATTTAGGGGCATGAAAGTTTTTTTTTCAAGTACACCAGTTTATGTTGACGTGGGCTCCTTTTATTTTATATCAGGATGCAAAGAAGTTGGGGAAAGTTTTCTTTATCGATGATTCAATGTGTGCTTATCTAAGCTATGTTTGAAAGCTTTAATCATTTAAAAATTGTATCAAAGTAGAACAAACGAATCTTGCTATTCAAAATTTCCAAATATTATGTGAATTTGTAATCTCACATTTGTGAATTAAATACTTATTATCCAATATCAACTGAAGTGTCTTTTTAATGTGTGTGAGGAAGAAGTGTTGTACAGAGTCACAAACATAAAAAAATTCCTTGAATGTTCCATAGCTTTGCATGCTTCTTCCGCATATGTCCCTCTCACACAATACTATTGATTAACAAATCATGTTTTATTTGATATCGAGATAATAAGGAGCTATATCAAAATAGAAACAATGAATCTTTGTCCCAATAATACTTTCTTCTCCAATGTTTAGTATTTACGCTTACATCTCTGCACACTCATATTAATTTATTAATTAGTGGCCTTTTGTTAAAAAATTTTGGGACATGAAAAATTTCAGTAACATGTTTAGAGTGCGAAAAATAAGGGTGGATGATTAACTATTCCCACTAGTTTGTCGATGTGGGCCTGTATTATTTAAGGTTATCGAATACTAATTGCATTTTTGATTTGACATTTGACAATTAAATAGTTATTATCGAATATTAAATGAAGTGTACGTGTAATGCATCTAAGGAAGAAATTTTTTGTGGGAGAATGGGTGACTGGAACAAGGAACAACACCCCCCCCGGCCTACTTTACATACTTCTACCGCACACCTCTCTCTTCTATAACATTACATATTCATCAATTAATTAGTGTTTTTGAGTTATTAATGTGTGTGAGAAAGGAGCGTTGTGTGGGAGAACAAGTGTGTGAAGCATGGATCGAAAATGTTCTTCTGCAATGTTTTGTATCTTTGCATAGATTTTTGCACATTGTCAACACTACGGTGTCAACATGATGTCATTTTATTTGAGTTTCTGGAATACTAAGTGTATTTTTTATTTCACATTTTTCAATTAAATATAACAAGGAATAGAAAACTTCAGTAATAATGTTTGTGTCTCTGCATACATTCCTCGTATGCACATTTTTACCACACACATCCCTTCCATATATTGATCAACAATTACTTAGTAGTTTTGGGTTATCAAAATTAGTGTGATGAAGAACTGTTCTTCAAGAAAACTGGTATTTGAAGCAAGGAACATAAACATTATTTGGAAATGTCTCATACCTTTGGATACATTTCCACATATTATATATTAATTAATTAGTAATTAATGTTCGTATGTTTGTATATATTCCCCCTCTACAGATTTATTTGACACACATTCGTTGTGCATAATAGTAAATATTAATTAGTTAATAATAGAAATTTTTTCTTGTTAAACTTTGGGGCATGAAGAGTTTGGTTTACATGTATACCTTGTATTATTATTATTATTATTATTATTATTATTATTATTATTGTTATTAGTAGTAGTAGTAGTAGTATCTAATACATAACATATTTTCTAACTACTAATTATACTTATTTTTTGGGCAAGTGCATTGGTCAGGTATTCAAAATAGGATATCGTGAATAAAATATGATCATTACTTAGTATCTAATACATATCTTGAAATTTTAAAATGTAATGCTGAAATTTTAACCACTAGCTCGATTTATTATGTCTATAGGTGCATCATCCAAGTGGCTATCATACAATTTTTAGCATATATACTGTCATTTCATGTTTGATTACTTTTCTGAGGAGATGGTTACAAAAATATTTACTCTCCGGAATGTAAATTAGTTGTTCTAGTAGTTGCATGACATGAGATATTTTATCTCGAAGCTCATTTTGATTACAAATGCAAAATGCATAGCATTTTTGTTAGGTAAGCGGTGTGTCATTCCTTCTCTATGTGAGTGTTAGAGTGTTTATACAATATATGTTATGACCCTATAGAAATGAGGTATGCATCTCAAAAAGTGGATTATATATGAGTGCCAACGTGTAGAAATTAATTTTTAACTGTTTTAGTACTATGACTTTAATTTTTTATTTTTTTTATTTCTATATATTTGATCTAACTCAAATCTTTGGAGCAATGAATATGAACACAAATAGAATAGATGTTGTTAAAAATTGTGATAAATTTTCTAAAAGGTGGATTTCTGTTCAGTTTAATGTCATTTGATTATTAGTCCCTACCTCGCCAGGGAATATAACACTCACATCGCTTCCAAAGTACTTGGTTACATTATACAACTCTATGTTTTTTTTTTTTTTGTTATATAAGAGCATCCCTTTTCCAATTTTCAAGAAACATGTAACACTTAATACATTTAGATTTAGGAGAATAACAATAAGGAAAAATGTATTATAAAAATTTCCATAAAAAAATTGCGCAATTATACATTTTCATTTTTCAATTTAATATATGTAACAAGGAACTGTAAATCAAAATTTGTCAAAAGTAAAATATATTTGGTATTTAACCTATATGCATAGAAATTAGTTTTTATATGGTAACTATGAACCTGATATTAGAATATAAATTAGAAATGACTTTTCGATTTATGGTTTTGTCTTCATAACCCAACTGGTACCTAGTATCAATTATAATGTCCTTTCAAGAAATGATTCTAGTGTAGTATTTGTGAGCTCTCAAAAACTAATATATTTTGAATTAGATTCAAATAAAACTATGGTCAATGATGTGGTGATGGACAAGGACGAAGAAGTAGAGATGAAAATGAGAAAAATTAGAGAAACAAATACCATAGGAAATATGACGAAAGGATCATAAACAAGCCAAAAAATAGAGGGAGAATGGTAGTTATGTCCAATTTTAGCTAACTTTATCTTTGATTTCTTATCCTTTTCTTGAATTAATTTCAATTGAATGCTCATGACTAGGCAGAAAAATATCGTTTCTATGCCATTATTAATAAAATATATTAGCAACAACATAGCATGAAGGATTTTCCCTGGTGTTTTTCTTGTTACACGTTATGAAACCAACTCACAAAATAGAAGGAGAGATAGATCAAAGACTTATAAATCAACCTCTTTGAGGGGGAGACATCCTTTAAATTACATTAATGAACAATTATTGGATGATACAAATGAAAAAACCTTCTTTCTATAAATATGAGTGCAATGGGTCACAATATAATCCTAGTCGACATAACAATAACAATGTAAGGGAAAAACAATAACAATAATGGGATTCTATGGGGCACAATAATAACAATATGGGGACTACATGGGCATAACCATAACAATAAATGAATATACTTGTATTATAGGGATGTAACATGCCCCTCTCTTTCAAACAAGTTTCTTCCTCAATCGTTGATTATTTCTTGATGCTTCTGTATAAAATTATCACCCTCCCGTGTGGAATATTCAGCGAGTAAATTCTTCCACTTGCTGAGATACCTTAAAATTGATCAATTTCGTAGTTGTCGAGTTCTTTTTTTCGTGACTGCTTCAGGGTCCAATATGATTTTTCCTTCCTCGTCATGTTCTGGAAATATTATTTGAACTGGGATTTTTTCACATATAACCTTATTTATGCATGAAACATGGAAAACTAGGTGAACTGGGAAGATGTAGGCACCTCTAATATATATTCCATAGTACCCATCTTTTGCAACACCTTTTAAGGACCATGGTACTTTGGCGATAATTTATTATCCTTCTTAGCTTACATGAGGTACATTCGTTTGTATGGTTGTAGCCATAAAAATACCTGGTCAGCTACATAAAAACTCCTTTCGTTGTGATGTTGATATTCCTTTTGTGTATGTTGCAAATTATGGAGATCAAAGTATTTCTCCATTTGTAGTATTCATGTTCTCAAATCCTTCTCATCAAACTTCCTCATATCGATCTTTGGAATATGGTTGGTCTTCAATCCAACATTAGAGTTTATTAAATCATGATTAATGTTTATTATTTTCTCATCACAAGTTTTCTCTACTACATTTTTGCCATTAGGAATAATTTCTTGTAGCAACTTTGTCAAACCTTCCTTCAAACCTTCCATGTCTGCTTTTAGTTTTTCTACTATAGTATCGATCTTAGCTTCCATGTCATTCTTTAGACCATCCATGCTATTCTTCAATCCATCCATGACATTATTCAAATCATCCATATTATGTTCCATGCCATTCATATTAGCGTCCATGTCTTTCAACAAACCATCCATTTTAGCTTCCATTTAAATTTTGGTTACTTTTTGTGAGAGCCGTGTTTCTTTCACTTGGTCTCGTAATTTTGATATATCATGTTGCACTTCTTCCTCTTCACGCATCATAGTAGAATTTTGTGAGGAATTAATCGGTGTGGAATTATTTTTGGGAGGCATTTTAGAACACAATACTAATATCTTTGCTTCAATATGACCTTTGAATCACTTCAAACTAATGTTATGCAATTTAAAAATAACAATACACACCTTTTCCTTTCTTTTTAGGAGATTTCTATTATTACTTATGTATCTTCGTGATATTTGATCCACAAGATTATAACTTCATACTTGTAGTATCCCTATGAGTCATCTTTCCAATGCCAGAGGTTATACCTAATTTGGATTCGTTAAGACAAAGTTATGTGTAATCTCCCACAATGACCAAATTATGGACTGGTTCAGTAAAGAGAAACTGTACACCATGCCATGTGTCACTTTTTCATCTTTCAATTCTGAAAGAGATACACAAGAAACTACATTTCGTGAAATTTTGAACACTCTTTACAAAATTTGAATCTAATGCTCAGACATAAAATTATGATGATTTTCCCAAGGTCACTTCTTTGAGATGAAATTGTGGAGCCTACAAAAACCCTAATTTCATCAAATCATACCTCTTGTAATATAGCAAACCAAGATTTGAAAGTTTTACCATAATTTCATCTGCATTTCGGCTCAAATGGGTTTTTTCAGAATCTGCAAATTCATAGAAAAATAGTTATAGTGAAAATGCCATGATCAGCTGTTTGCAGTAGTGAAACCCTAGAATCCAAAGCTCTCATACCAAATGTTATGAAACTAGCTCACAAAATAGAAGAAAAGATCGATCAATGACTTAAAAATTAGCCTCTTCAAGGGGTAAACCTCCTTTACATTACATAAGTGAACAATTATTGGATGATACAAATGAAAAAACCTCCTTTCTATATATAAGAGTCTAATGGGTCACAATATAATCCTAGCCCACATAACAATAACAATGTAAGGGCACAAAAGTAATAATATTAGGCTTCTATGGGGCACAATAATGACAATATGGGGACAACATGGGCACAAAAATAAAAATAAGGGGCGTATACTAACAACAAAAATAAGGGGATACATTAGTATTACCGTGACCTAACATTACATATAGAATTTTTTTGGATAAATCAAATAAGGCATGACTAATATTCCATGTATATTTGACAGATAAGAAGGGATGAACAATAATACCAATGCTTGTGCTAACATTTTTTATCCAAAAACATGAGGAAAAACTTATTGCAAATTATTGTGTTTCTATTAGAAATTTTGGAATAATTCGAAAGCATAAATATCATACTGGAAATTGAGAGAAAACTACTTCGCTAAAAAAACTCTAGCATTGTAGAAAAAAATTGTCCCTTTTATGGAGAGTACCGATTTTCCCAAAATATTACAATTACAACACTATCTCGTAGTCATGATTCATTTATATTAGGCACAATCGGGGCCATTGGAGTTTCAACATCACAGACATGGATGTAATATATAATAGAAATTAAAGAGAGGAATGTCAAGGAGGACAAGAAAATAGTAAATTTAGATTCATTTCAATGTCTCAATGATAGAAAGTTATTGTCTACCTCTTATATAATTAAATGTATTGTTTTTCAAATATTCCATCTGTGATATGTTCAAGTACACAACAAACAACTTCCAATGTATCTTTCAATCCAAAAAATTTGCAAGAAAGCATTTTTATGCCCATTTTGATAAAAAAATATAGTTAAAAAACATGGAAACGTTTTACAAGGTTCACAATCCATGTTCATTTGTTCATTGAAATCAGAGAAGAAAGTGGAAATTCTAAGAAAAATGAATTTCTTCAAAAAATGGAATATGTATGCTAATATATATATATATATATATATATATATATATATATATATATATATATATATATATATAGAGAGAGAGAGAGAGAGAGAGAGAGAGAGAGAGAGATGTTTGATTTCAAGTTTCTAGATCTATTTTCTTTATCAATTTCATAGAACTTCCAAGGACTACTACTAACAATTAGTGCATACATGAATCCCTTTGAAACTATATGTGTGAAATGGAGTAGTCCAATTATCGTTGTAAGAACTATGGATGAAACTATGGATTATTGTACTTTTTGTAGGGCAAAATGTCACTTTGTTCATTTCCATCAATTAAACTATACGATACATGAAAATTAGACAACTAAAAAATATTTCCTAAACTATGAAAATTTTCCTATCACCAATATTGTGCAAAAAATAGGTTTTATTGATTTCTTTTCCAATTTCAAGATCCATGGTACAGATACAGTAAATTATCAAAATGTGATTTGTAACCACCCCTCCCAACATTCACCCTCCTTTACAAGCTCCCAGGGTAAATTTGAGGCTGAGTGCTACTATGAAATGACCCAACCTCCAAATTCAAATTATGGAAGTGGTCTCTGTAATCCAACCACAAAGCGATATCCCTTAGAAATGATAGAAAACTCAGGAGGCTCGAAACTACCTCAAGTGGTCCATCCTTGAAATAAAACCCTTTTTCACTAAGGAAACTCCACAACCACACCCATAACACTTCATCTATGTAGTTATGTGGATCCAACCACACTCACAAGCTTTCCTACGTGCAATTGTGACCTAAATTCGCCTTTCTTGTGCATGCGGTCATGAGATATATGAAAAATTTTCAGGAAAGCCTCTATACCACTGACCAAAATTTCCTATAACTTTCTAGAATCATGATTAAGGTAATAAAAATGCCAAGAATTCAAAATTGAAGAAAGAACTTAACCTATACTTCCTAGCACATTATAAATTTCGTCAAACATATGGTAAACATATAAGTTACAAGTCATGAATGCATATCTGATCATAAGCCTTTGAACTTCATCTAAGAAGCACCAATAAGTTCTAATGCACTCTCAAATAGTTGCAAAAAAACTTTCTATCCCATGCATTCATCAACCATTCGAATACTTATCAAATCCTGAACAAGAGCCATAGATAGAGAACATAATTCAACCATTATTATAACGATCATATAAACATAATATTAACACTGAAAAGATAGCCATCAAATCAACATAATAACAATTACAAGTGCTCGTAAACCATAACAGGAAAACAACTATTATTCGCATATGTGGAATCCAACCAAATCAGGGACTTGCACATATCACCCGACCATATATTTGGTTGAACCAAATATTTCTTACAACAAAACACCCATATGCCATTTTCCAAGCCTGAATGTGGGATCCCATGGGATAATCCAAGAGATTATCAACTAGGGAATCTAGAGGTTAATCCACCTCCAGCGTAAAGTTAGTGTGATCTCACCTAAAATGGTCCTAAGATCAAAAAACAGAACCAATCTTGAATGCCTCATTATTTCTTTAGCGTACCTACATTTCTGATCTATCAGGACTGGGTTGTAACATTCCTTAATTATGTTTATCATAAAGGCTTTTGAGTATCCTTTCCTGCTTTTGCATTAAGCACTCATTGTCACTCCTAACCCAGACAATTTCTTCCTGAATATTTTTCACATTTCTTAGCAGAATACTTGTTTGCTGCTAATTTTCCTCGAGCAGTCTACTAGCCTACTGGTGCTAATCTACACTCAGCTAAATCCACATTTAAGGCTTCATTTCTTGTTAGGATTGGGGTGTATTTTCCCCTGCATTCCAGCGTGTTTTTTGTGTCGACCCCCTCCTCATATCATCTCTACTATGTTATTTCTTTGTTGTGCATCATTTACACACACAATTTATCATATGAGGTGACCCCTCGGGTCCCAGCATGTGAACACTGCTCTCATACCACTTGTAATGTACATCATAATCATAATAAAAAAAAATTAACTTTTAATTTATCAAACCTTAACTCTATGATATTATTGCATTCATATACCACTAAATAACTCTCGAGCTCATATATTTACATTGACATAAACCTTATTGTTGGGTATGTGTTATATTCTTTCCATGAATAGCCCCACAGGAAATACATTGCATTGGGCGCAGCACGGGGGTCACAGGGGGGGCAGCAGCCCCGACAAATTTTTTTTTGGTGTGCGGACCCATTCATAGGCAGACCCACCCATGTTTTGTGCATGATTTTTCACATGGTTTTGGGGTACGATGGTTTTCGGCCCCTGGTATTTTGTAGATCCGGTCAAGGGAACTACAGTTATGTTCTAATCCAGGGTTAATGGATTGGGGTCTATGTATGCTTCGCATGTATATATATGTGTTGTAACACTAAAAGGAATAAAATGAAAAATGAAGCTGGTCGTCCCGATTTGGGATCCAGGGGAAAATCTCTGTGTTTATCTGTTTTATGTTTTATGCTCTCGCTATTATTTATTTTCTGTTATAATATTCGAGTGTAGATAATTTCCGTTTAGGGTTAAAACCTACATTTGGTATCAGATCTATTTTGGCTTCAAGGGGACACATTTCCTATTGAGGGATTTTTTCTCGGGCCTGAGGAAGACCCTGTTCAGTGGGAGATCTGTAGGATCGATTCTTGCAGTGAAAGAAGATGGCGAGTCGTGGAAAGATAGAGATTGAGAAATTTAATGGTCAGGATTTTGAGTTGTGGAAGCTCAAGATGGAGGATCTGCTTGTGGATAAAGATCAGTTGATCGTGGTAGATCCAGGTACTAAACCAACAGCAATGTCACATGAAGACTGGAAGAAACTAGATCGAAAGGATAAGAGCACAATATGGTTGTGTGTCTCAAATTCAATATTTTTGAATGTATTTGGGGAAGCTACGGCAAAGAATTTGTGGGAAAATCTTGGGACTTTGTACCAATCTAAGTCTCTAGTGAATAAGTTGTTCCTGTAGAAAATGTTGTCTAACCTGAGGATGAAGGATGGAGACTCGGTGATAGACCATCTGAACACCTTCAATACTGTGGTAAGTCAGCTGTCATCTGTTGATATTAAAATATCATTTGAAGATAAGTGCATCAGTTTGTTGTGTTCTCTACCAGACTCGTAGGACAATTTGGTTATTGCAATAGGTAGCAATACAACTACCTTGAATTTTGATGACATTTTCTAAGACTTGTTGTCGGAGGAAATGAGACAGAGAAATATGGAGGGCCAGAATGGAGATGCCTTATCTATACGAGGAAGGTCCCAAAACAGAAACAAGAATAAGGTTTTGAGTGGGAGATCCAAATCTAGAGGGAGATCTAAATCTCCTGGAATGTTTGTAAAGGTATGCTGGAAATGCGGAAAGGAAGGACACTACAAAAAGGAAGATCTAAACCTCCTGAGAAATGAAAGGGATCTGATGATGCTCCTTCTGTAGAGGCAAAAACCACCTCGGATGAAGGTGGGGATGTGTATTTGGCTTCTTCTTCAAATACACATGTAGATCATGAGTCATGTTTGATTGACTCAGGTCCATCCTTTCACTTCACTCCCCATCGGGAGTGGTTCTACAAGTATGAGAAATATGATGGCGGCGATGTATTCCTAGGGGATGATAGGAAGGCTAGAATCGTCTGACATGGAAAGTTCAAGTTGAAGCTACAAGGTGGAAGTATTAGAACACTTTCTAGTGTTCTGCATATTCCTGCATTGGCCAGAAATCTAATTTCTGTAAGCAAGATGGATGATGCAGGTGTAAAAATAGTGTTCGAGAAAGATGCCTGCAAGATGGTTCAGGGAGCACTGGTATTAATGTGGGGAGTTCAGACTGGAACTCTATACAAGCTACAAGTTAGCACTATTATTGATGGGTGTAATATTTCTGTGGTTTCTGAAAGTGGAGCGGAAATCCTAGTTGTCTCTGGAGAAAAGGCCATGTTATGGCATCAAAGGCTTGGACATATTGGAGAGAAGGGCCTTTGGATACTACATAGAAATGGTATGGTAGAAGGCATGTCTAATTGCTCTCTGGATTTCAATTTTTGTGAACATTGTGTATATGGGTAGCAGAATCGGGTGAGTTTTCCTCTTGGTGCTAAGAGGGTGAACAAGATATTAGAACTTGTGCACAGTGATGTGTTTGGACCAGTGTCAGTTCCATCACTGGGAAAGTTTGTGTACTATGTTTCATTCATAGATGACTTCTCAAGGAATACATGGATATATTTCTTGAGGAAGAAATCTGAAGTATTTGACAAATTTAAAGAATTTAAGGCTTTGGTGGAAAACTAGACAGAGAAGAAGATAAAGGCATTGAGGACAGATAATGGTGGGAAGTTCCGCAAGAAGGAATTTGAAGAGTTCTATAAGAAGTGTGGTATAGCACGACATAAGACTACTCCATACACACCTCAGAAAAATGGAGTTGCAGAAAGAATGAACATAACACTGATGGAAAAGGAAAGAAGAATGCTCAGTGGTACCGAGTTAAGACAAGAATTTTGGGCAGAGGCAGTGGAGACTGCATGCTATCTGGTTAACATATCACCTTCATCAGTGTTGGAGGATAAGACTCCACATTAGGTATGGACTGGTAAGAAACCCTCTCTTTCACATCTAAGGGTATTTGGATGTGATGCATATGTACATGTTCCAAAGGAGAAAATTACCAAGTTGGATAATAAATCTGAAAGGTGCACCTTTATTGGGTATAAGGATGGTTTAAAAGGTTACAAGCTTTGGAACCCGGAAACAAGGAAGGTTGTGTACAACCGAGATGTGGTGTTTAGAGAGGTGAAATATGTTGTTAAATATGAAATCATACCAAAGGAACCTGAGAAGATAGAGCTTGAGCTAAAGGAGTATGAATCAGCATCTACAGCAGATGAAGATTCAGAAGAGGAAGAGCCACAAACTCCAGCTGTGAGAAGATCAGCTCGAGAAAGAAGGCAACCAGAAAGGTATAGTCCAGCTGATTTATGTTCAAGTTTTTCTTTAACTATAACTGATGATGATCCCAGAACTATGAGGGAGGCAGTAGATTCAAAGGATGGAAAACTTTGGAAGGAGGCCTGATCCGGATTTATGCAGGAACGCAACAGAATAAACACATAACCATAAATACAGAGATGCAGCGGAAATAACACTTCATTTCATTAATATCAAAGAACTGAAATTTGCTTACAGACAATGGAAATAAAACGGCTCCGGAAGTTCAGGACCCGAAAAACTGCTCCGGAAGTTCAGGACCCGAAAAACTGCTAAAAATAGTAAGTTATGCCAAAACGGAAAAACTGAAAGAGACAATGGTGGGGCCCCAAGTGGAATAGGCGGGTGACCACCAATATCCACCTGGATCATTCCTCCTCCCTTAGGAAGCAATGGTCCCCATTGCGTTAAGTTCCTCCATGAGATGAGGAAATTTCTGCTGAACTTGGTCCCTGGTGAACCACTTTCCCTGGTGCAAGAGTTGGCCAGCTTTGACAACCCGATATAGTTGGATCTTCTACTGGCGAGTGTTCTTGATTTGCATGTCCATGATGCAATCTGTGGTGGCCTGTTCCATGCAGTCTGGATTTAACTCAGTTGGTGTGAGTTGTTCTGCAATGTCCGAGGTGTCCGGTAGAGGTGGGAAGTAAGGACGAAGGCGATCCACATTGAAGACTGGGTGCAGACCAAGGAATGGTGGAATACTGAGCTCGAATGCATTGTTCCCTACGGCCTTGGTGATGGTGTACGGACCGTATCGGAGCGGGCGAAGCTTGCGGTGGGGTCCAGTGAGGCGCTCCTTCTGCAAATGTAGCCATACTTTGTCACCCACCTGGAAGTTGTGTGGCACCCGGTGTTGATCATGGCGTTGCTTGTACTTGGCATTGGCTCTGTCCAATATATCATGAACATGTTGGCGGATGTGTTGAATGCGCTCGATGAAGCTACTTGCTTTGTCAACTTCAGACTGGACATGAGCTGAATCGGCCTGAGCAGCTGCAAATGGTATGGCTACGTCAATAGGACATAGTGGTTGGAATCCCAAGCCCACCTGAAAGGGGCTATGGCCGATTGAACTGTGGAGAGCCCGATTATAACTATGTTGTACATATGGGAGGCTCTCGTCCCATGTGCGTGGATGCTTTGAATTGTACATGCGCAGAATGTGTACAATCATTCTGTTGATGACCTCTGTCTGGCCATCTGTTTGGGGATGGAAAGCTGTGGACTTGGTGAGTTTTGTGTCCAACATTGACCAGAGGCTGGACCAAAATGTGCTGAGGAACCTGCTATCTCGATCTGATATGATAGACTGTGGGATCCCAAAGTGCACCCACACTCGTTCAAAGAAGAGTTTAGCGGTGGCTTCTGCTGTGATATTCTTCTTACAGGCCGCCATGATGGCCATCTTCGAGAATCTGTCAACGACCACGAAAACACAGTCATTTCCATTCTTAGTAGAAGGCAGGCCCGACATGTAATCCATGGAGATGGACTCCCACGGTCGACTAGGGGTAGGTAGTGGAGTATATAGGCCTTGCTTCTTGATGGTCGGTTTGGCAATGGCACAAGCAGTGCAGGATCTGATGTGCTTCTCGACATCCTTTCGAAGGTTCGGCCAATAGAAATACTTCTGTAGTATTGCTACTGTTTTCTCGACCCCGAAATGCCCAGCGACTCGACTGTATTGTGCTTCCCATATCATCTTGGCACGCTCGCTTGAAGGAACACAAAGGTGTCCCAGGTGACATAAAAGTGCATCTTGGAGGTGAAAATTTGGAACTTGCGTGCCCCCAAGAGTGCCTTGTAAGTGTGGCCGAATTCTGGGTCACTCTCATAGAGAAGCGGCCAATCAGAAGTCTCGTGCCCACAAGAGTTGAGCACGGTGGTGAGCGCCACGATCGGTGGTCGGCTGAGGCAGTCTGCAACATTATTGGTGCTACCCTTCTTGTACTTGATGTTCAAATGAAACTGTTGGAGATATGTGGACCACTTCTGATGGCGATCATTCTGCAACTTCCCTTGTGTCTGTATGAACTGCAGGGGCCGGTGGTCTGTGTGGATGATTGTTTCCTTCCCCAAAATGTAATGCTTCCATTGTCGACAGGCTTGCACGATGGAATACATTTCTTTGTCATAGGTGGGATACTTGCGAACTGTCTCCGACAATGTCTCACTGTGATATGCCACTGGATGTCCCTGTTGAGTAAGAACTGCCCCAATAGCATAGTCAGAGGCATCTGTCTCGATCTCAAATGGTTGCTGCAAGTCTGGTAAGGTGAGCACTGGGGCAGAACAGAGGCGATTTTTCAATTCTTTGAACGCCTTCTATTGAGGTTCCGACCAAAAGAATTTTTCTCTCGCTCCTCCTTTGGTGACTTGACTCAAGGGCCAAGTGATATGAGAGAATCCCAACACGAATCTACGGTAGAAATTAGCAAGACCCAGAAAGCTGCGAAGCTCTGTTATAGTAGTCGGGGCTGGCCAATCCCGAATGACTTGGATCTTGGCTGGATCCACATGCACCCCCTTTCATCAATAATGTATCCCAGATATTGAACCTGGGTCATGCCAAACGTGCACTTCTCCAAATTGGCACACAACTTGTGTTGCCGCAGTGTTTGGAGGACTTGTTGGATGTGATGAAGGTGCTCTTCCCAAGTCTTGCTGAAGATCATAATGTCATCCAAGTACACCACTACGAATGAGTTGGTGAATGGCCGCAAGATGTCGTCCATCATCCTCATGAAGGTTGCGGGAGCATTCGTCAACCCGAAAGGCATGACCGGCCATTCAAAAAGGCCTTCCTTAGCTTTGAAGGCAGTCTTCCACACATCAGAGGGTTCAATTGGTACCTGGTGATACCCAGACTTCAGGTCGATCTTATTGAAATATTTTGCACCTTGGAGTTGGTCCAGAAGGTCATCAATCTGTGGGATTGGGTACCTATTCCGGACAGTGATCTTGTTCAGCGCCCGATAGTCAATACAGAGTCTCCACGTCCCATCCTTCTTCTGTACTAACACGATCGGGCTCCCACAGGGCGATGAACTTGGTCTGATGTGACCTTTCTGCAACAGCTCCTGAATCTGCCTCTTGATTTCATCATTTTCCAGAACAGAGCGTCGATAGATCGGTCCATTGGGTAGTGGCGCACATGGGGTCAGATCAATCGGGTGCTTGACCTGGCAGTGCAGAGGAACCCCTGTGGGTGAGGTGAAGATGTCCCCGTACTCCTCCACGACCTTATCCATTTGTTTTTGTCGTGCAGAGGGGCCCTGTCTGGAGGTCGTGGCCACAGTCTTCTTCTTGCCCTGGGGGCGGATCATCAGAAAAACGAATTTCCTGGTTTGGGAAATGAGCTTACTACATTGTTTTGCGGTAACCAAAGAGATAGTCGTAGGAGGTGGTACCTCTGGTATCCTGTACAACTTATTTCCCAAAGTAATAATAACAGCACGAGGTCGAGACTCATACACAGCATGACGCTTCCACAAGTATGGTTGTCCAAATAATACATCAGAAACATCAATAGGAGCAACATCACATAATACCTCATCCGTGAAGGGCTTGATGCTATAGGGAAGGCGACACTGCTGGCTGACGCGGAGATCTCGTCCTTGGTGAAGCCACCCGATGGTGTATGGATGTGGGTGAGCTGTGGTCGGCAAGCCCAAACGCTTCACGGCGTCTGCTGAAATGAGGTTCTTTTGGCTCCCATTGTCGACAATGAACTATACAGGGGAGCCCTTTACCCACATCTGGGAGTGGAAGAGACGTTCCTCCTCCTCTGGATCTTCCGGTTCCTCCTTCTGGATCTTTGTAGTGGCAATAGTGGCGTTGGGCTCCGCATCAATAATATGTTTCCCTTTTTCATTCCCTTTTCAGGTTCTGATTCGGAGTCGGAGCATGCATCTGACTCAGAAGCCCTCATCTCGGCCACTAGCGACTGCTTGGCCCGACACTCACTTGTGTTGTGGGTGGAGCTCTTATGGAACTCACACCACTTTCCCGTGTCCTTCTTTGGCTTTACGGTGTTGTTCTTGTCTTGTGGCTTTGACGGGTTGTCTTTAGCCGCCATGCTCTGTCCTTTGTTCTACGGTTTGGAAGCACCTTTTCCTTGCTTTTGATTCACAGATCCAAAGTCTCGCTTCTTCTGTTTGAATTTCTGCTCAATCTTGGCAGCATATCGGTATGCCGTACCAAGCGAGGAGATGTCGAGGAACTCCATTTCCTCCTGAATGTATCTGTGTAGACAACTGCGATACTTTAGCACCAAATGTTTCTCTGAATCTTTGATACCCAACTTTGTGCGCAGGGTATGGAACAGATTCGTCAGCTCGTGCACATCTTGATCCCTTTGTTGTCGCAGCGTGGTCCATTGTATGTACTTGTCCTCATAGCTCCCCACGGGACAGTACTGTTCCTTGACGGCGTCTCGGAAAGAATTCCAAGTTGGTACGGCCGAGAACAGAGAGGGTTCTGTCTGGTCCTTGTTCTCACAGTAGGTTTCCCACCAGTCCTTAACATGGGGGTAGCTTTGAGGAGTGCAAAAATAATCTTCTCCCGGTCTGAAAAGTCATGAACCGAGAAATATCCTTCTAACAGATTCAACCATTTATCTACAGCATCTGCGTCTATTTGACCCTCAAATATGGGAATGTCAAAATTTACTTGTACCTTAAAAGTAGTCGCGCCTCCAGAGTGGCTGCTGGATGCAGATGCGCCGCCGGTGGGTAGCCGTTGAAGGATCTGAGCAAAGTTATCCATCATCACGTTCCTTTGTCTTTCGAGGGCCTCCTCGAGCAATATTTTGATAGGATCTCCTACTCCTACATCTTTCTTTTCGTCCCCCATGGGCGTCGCGTCGAGGTTTGCGAGGCTGATCTTGCGGGTTCCACCGAGATCAAGCCCTAGCTCCTTATACCCCCGACCTCATTTTGGGGACATGCAAAGAAGGATCGAGAAAAAAAATCGAGCCGCTTTGATACCAGCGATCGGTTATGCGGGGAACGCAAGAATACAGAAATAACCATAAACATAGAGATGCAATGGAAATAATGTATCATTTCATTAATATCATATAATAGAAATATGCTTACAGACATAATGGAAATAAAATAGCTAGGGTGCTGGTAGCGTATCTCTGAGAAGAGATGTGGTGGCTACAGGCCTCTAAACTGTGTTACAATGAGGCTCGAGGGCCTATTTGTTATAGAGAAGAAATGGAAAACCCTAACATCCAAAAACCTAACCTAGGAGATGAAGCACCAAAACTATGGGCCCCGTTTGGGTAAATTGGTGTTTCAACTTCCTGAGGTCATAAATTTGGCATACTATCTCTGTTTGACGCACATGATACATATGCCCAAAGCTCTGTCAGGGACTATTGGCGTCGGGACGAATTTTCTCGAAAATTCTTTGAGCGCTTTCATACCCAACGTCGTTTAGGGCCTCAAAACGGCTCCGGAAGTTCAGGACCCGAAAAACTGCTAAAAATAGTAAGTTATGCCAAAACGGAAAAACTGAAAGAGACAATGGTGGGGGCCCAAGTGGAATAGGCGGGTGGCCACCAATATCCACCTGGATCAAGGCCATGGTTGATGAAATGGCATCCTTGCATAAAAATGAGGCATGGGATTTGGTGGAGTTGCCGGCTAGAAGGAAGCCCATAGGGAGAAAATGGGTGTTTAAGAAGAAGATGAATGTAGAAGGAAAGGTGGAGAAATGCAAAGCTCGGTTGGTAGCCAAAGGTTATTCCCAGGTGTCGTGAATTGATTTCGGTGATATTTTTTCTCCTGTTGCCAAAGTTACTTCTATTAGATTACTTTTATATGTTGCTGTTGCATTTGATTTTTAGATAGAACAGATGGATGTGAAGACAACATTTCTTCATGGGGATCTAGAAGAGGAGATCTACATGAAGCGACTTGAAGGCTTTATGGTGAAGGGTAAGAAAGAAATGGTATGCAGGTTGAACAAGTCTCTATATGGGTTAAAACAGTCATCAAGGTTTTGGTATTAGAGATTTTATACCTATATATGGGGGCTTGGCTTCACCAGAAGCAAGGAGGATCACTGAGTTTATTTTAAATTAATTGGTGACCGTGTTATTTATTTGGTCTTGTATGTCGATGATATGTTGCTGATTGGAAATGACAAGGAAATTATCCAAGATTTTAAGACCAACTATTCTCCAAGTTCGACATGAAGGATCTTGGTGCTGTAAACTATATTTTGGGCATGGAAATTAACTGAGATTGGGCAAAGAGGAAGCTCTGGTTAAACTAGAGGAAGTATGTCGAGACTATATTATAGAGGTTCAATATGAAAGATAGTAAACTGGTGAATTGTCCTATTCCTGTAGGTGTAAAGTTGTTTGTTGAACAGTGTCCCAAGACACAAGAATAAGAGGAGGATATGTCCCGTGTTCCATATGCAAGTGAAGTGGGTAGCCTAATGTATGCAATGGTTTGTACTAGACTAGACATTGCACATGCAGTGGGAGTATTGAGCAGGTTTATGTCAAACCCAGGAAAGGAGCACTGGACAACAGTAAAGCGAGTTTTCAGATATTTATGTGGCACTAGTGATTATGGCTTGTGCTACCAGGGAAGACCAGGATTGGAAGGAATGTTGGACATTCATGGTTTTGTTGATGCAGACTGGGATGGAGATCTAGACCAAAGAAGATCTACAAGTGGGTATGTGTTTAGCCTATTTGGAGGTGCAGTCAGTTGGAAGAATAAAATATAGTCTGTAGTGGCACTTTCAACTACAGAGGCAGAATAAATAGTAGCCACTGATGCAAGAAAGGAAGCAGTTTGGTTGCAGAGATTGTGTTCAAGTATGGGGTTGGTACAACAAGCTATAAGGGTAGACTGTGATAGACAAAGTGAATTTTTCTTGGCTAAGAACCCTGCTTATCATTCAAAGACAAAGCACATTAATGTTCAATATCACTTTGTTAGAGATATGGTTGAGGCTAAAAGGGTGTTGTTGGTAAAGGTGGACACTTTTAAGAATGTTGCAGATGCATTGACGAAGTTTGTGAGCACTCAGAAGTTCTCTTCGTGTAGGGAAACAATGGGTGTTGAAGAATTGGCCCACTGACTAAGCTCTCTTGTGGCCCCCTGTGCAAAGAAAACAACAAGTGGGAGAATGTTGGGTATGTGTTATATTCTTTCCACGACTAGCGTTGTACGTTGCACCGGGCGCAGCAGGGGGGTTAGAGGGGGGGTGCAGCGCCTCGGAAAAAAGTGTTTTGGTGTGCAGACCCACCCATGTTTTGTGCATGATTTTTCACATGGTTTTGGGGTACGATGGTTTTTAGCCCCTGGTATTTTGTAGATGTGGTCAAGGGAAATACGGTTATGTTCTAATCCAAGTTAATGGATTGGGGTTTATGTATGCTTTGGCATGTATATATATGTGTTGTAACACTAAAAGAAATAAAATGAAAAATCAAGCTAGTCGTCCCAATTTGGGATCCAGGGGAAAATCTCTGTGTTTATCTATTTTATGTTTTATAATATCGTTATTGTTTATTTTCTGTTATAAGATTCGAGTGTAGGTAATTTATGTTTAGGGTTAAAACCTACACTTATAAAGGTTGGTATTTAATACAAGACCCAAAATGGGCAACTTGTCACTGCAGGCGTGACACTTGGCAACTTTAATTTGAATCGACTAAGTTTCATTTAAACTCAGATTGTACTCATAAACCATATTATTAATGTAGAAGGACGATGTGATTAAGGTCAATCGTTATAATATATTTTATTATAATTACTCCATGGTATAATGGTCACGTCCAAGCTATGTGTCTTAAATTTTGATTTAGCAGTATTGTACATGCAATTGTAACTCCCTAATTCCGGTTGAAAACTATCTAGATCATACATCGTCAGATTTTGAGGTGATTCAATCTATGGTGGAGGCTGATTGGGTACCCGTTTAGGGTATTCACGTTCCCAAACCCTAATTTTTTCTTTCCATTTTGCTGTCGAGTTCCGCCACATTTCTTTGTAACTCCGTCTCAGCTTGACCCTGCCGATAGGCATGCCTTTTCTTCATTTAGCTCCATTCAACTATTCATGGCATAAACGTGTACAGGTATCCTCAACACCATCTCTGGTTTTACTTAGCTTCTTTTTTTCTTAGGTTGAGGTTTCCATTCAGTTAAACAAGGCTTTCCTTCTATTTGTTTTCACAGGGCTGTCAATGGCTCCACGCCATTAACCTTTCACTTTGTTTCATGCAAGGGTTGATGGTTTTAAATGACATTTTCATATTTCTCCAAGGCACGAAAATTGACTTCATTGCTAAGCGGGCTCTAGCTATCCTACTGAGTCCCTTCTCATCGTAGTAGGTGAGCTATTTTTTTTTAATTTATGCTGATTCTCTAATTAAATGATAAACCCTCATTTGGTTACATAGATTGAATCTTCTGTGGCCTTCCCACAAAGTTGTATCCTAGCTTTTAGAATAATTTTTTTACATAGGTAACACAAGCTCATTCTATATTATTGTTTTCATGATATTCTTTGCTTCGCTAGCTTAGATGGTGTGGACTATTACTAATGTTTTCTTCTATTGTTATTTCAATAGGTAATGGAAAATGCTCAACTTTCAAGGTTTATCCCTTTGAGATTCCACCTCGTTTTAACGGTTTCCTGATTCTGCCGCTTACCCCATTAGATACACATTTTCACTTTAGGATTTCTAAGTTCTTGGTCCGAGAGAACCTATGTTCCAGCCTTGAGAGTGCTCATGTCTAGCTTAACTTTTTTTTTGAATAGAGTCTAAATTTTTGGTTTTCTTTCTTAGATTCAGCACAAAAAATTATTTTCAAAGTAATCTTGTATTTATGATGGAATTTACAGATTCTGGGTGCATATTACGCATCTAATTCTGTGATATTTTCATTATATATATATATATATATATATACTTTTTGCAATCAGATTTTTTTCATTCTTTTATCTGGTGATGGATACTGAATTTATTTATTTCAATTTAAAGAAGATGTCCAAACAATCCAGATTCTCTCTCTGTGTATGGCATAGGGTTACAGTTAACGACCAATTCAGGGTTCAGTGTCTCGACTCTGCTTCTTGAGTTAAAAATTTTGTGTTTGACATTCTTGTCGTAGGTTTTCTAGCTAACTGCACCTGTTTCTGTAAACACTATTTATTTTATTGAAATAAAAATTCCAACACTTCCATAAATATAATTCCTTGACACAGTCTAACAGCTAATGATAAATCTAAATCTTCTGGTTACTCAAGGAAAACAAAGATCATCACATATCTAAACTTTCACTGTGTAGAAGTCTTCATTTCATAAAAAAAGAGCAATAACTGTATTAAGAAATATCTATTACTAGACAACATATCAAGTACTTAGTATTTTATGTAATTTGTTTACTTATTTGTTTCGAGATTAGCTGATGATGTCCTCCCTACCTTGAGAGAGTCTATTATGTCCTCATCTCCCCTCGTGCTCCCCACTGAGCCAAGTAGGTTAAGAGAATTTGAAGAGACCTCAAGACCCTTGGTCCAGTACTTCTTCTTTTCCAGGAATCGTGAATGTTGATTGTTTTCGACTGGTCACTACAAACTCAGGAAATTCTCCACTCTCTTCCTTCCCATCCTTAGTCACTGAAAAAAACCCCTTATCTTCACCCGAATGTATTTTTATCCAGATAACTGTCTTTAAATGTTTTCTTTTCAACCACTTTCAGTTTTTTGAATACTTTGATCATCAGCCTTTTAACTTTCAACTTTCTTTTATGGAAGCATTATTCCATAGCTAAATTTTATTTCAACAAAACATAATTAATTTGTGTTCATCATGTAATCCTTTTCTCAAAAGAAGTAAATGTTTTAGTCTCTTTAAACAAATAAATAACATAACAGTAAGTTAACACTTAAGCTAACTGTCAGAGTATTTTAAAAAATGTGATTGGAAATAACATCTATTTTTAGATATATCATTTCATACACCACCTTGGATTTGTACTTAATGGATTTAAATATTTGTAGATTTTGTTTTATTTGATCAGATTAAATATAGAAATTTTACATGATATTTTTATGTTATTAAATATTCAATTATTTATAAATCTTATGTTATTGCTTGTTTTAAAAAAAAAAATTCATAACATATTTTTAGTTATAAATGAAAATATTAATTCCACTAAAATATAATAGAGATATGTAATATAGAAGGTAAGTATGACTAAGATATAATTTAAAGAAATAATTTTTAAAAACTTATATTAAAATATTTAAAGTACAAAAATTAATACGTTTAAAATTTTTAATGTTTAGCAACATGTATTCACTATTTACTATTTAAATTTTCAACTATTTATGTATATAAAATAATTTCATTCCATATGTTTAGATATTAGCCTTACAGGTGCCCATTGTTTAGGATATATTATAATAATAATAATACTAATACGTAAAATGAATATTTTTATTACGATTATAAAGCAGATGGGTTACCAAGTATATATATATAAAATTAACTAACTTTTAATTGTTTTAATACCAATGAGTTAAATATGAAATTTCATTATATATTTTTTTATTTAATAAAAGGTTTATCTGTAGCCATGATAGGGAGAAGCCAGATATATGTGGGGCTAGCGTACAAAGATGTCTAGGTTTAATAAATCTAATTCTGTAGAATAGAAAAGCAAAGCAGCATGGCTACATACATTTGATTGCAATGAAAAGCATCCAAGTTTTTGTTGACATTTCATCAATTTATGGCGTCGCAAGGGCTTCCAGTACACTACAAAGAACGAAGGTAGTTACTTATATTATTTTGACTGAAAATTATTTTATTGTGGGGGCTTGAATTGTTTGGCTCCCCAATTTTATTTTGTTGTCAAATGCCGAGGAGATGATTAATAAATGAAATCCATCATATTATATTTCAATAAATGTAGACTTAGTCATATAGCTACATATATTAAATTATTAGTTGAATACAATGTGCTTTGAAGAGCATAGTCATCACATCGATATGTGTTTGAAAAAAGATTCCAATATTGTGAGTGTTTGAATTGTTTGGTTGCCCAATTTTATTTTGTTGCCAAAAACTAAAAAGATGATTAATCAATAAAATATGTCATAATAGATTTCAATAAATATAAAAATTGGCGTAGAACTACCTATATTAACTTATTGTTTAAATACAAAGTGCTTTAAATAACATAGTCATCACATCAATATGTATGTCATACATTTTTGCACCAGAACTAGGGTACCCCAACTGCATTGTCTCTCGATTTAGTATAACCTACCAAAGCATCGTAAAAGAATCATTATAAAAGAAGGAGCTGACAAAAGAAATTGTTCCGACGGATGTGCATCATTATAAAAGGAGGAGCCAGCAAAAGGAGTTGTTCCTACGGAAGTAGGATTGAGATTCCCAATAAGGTGTGAAAATTGTTAGCAAATCAAGTAAGAGATAATTTTAAATAAATTAATCTTAATAAAATAAGATTTATTTTTTTAATGTTTCACTTTGCTAAAACTAAAAATATATAAAATGTTTAACTAAATTAATAGGAGGTTAACTAATGCAACATCGACAATAATCGAGAAAATTTTGATAACTTGAATTTGTATTTTTAAAATTTAAAATTTGTTTTAAAATAAATTAATTTTGAAGTAAATTAATAAAATATAAATATGTTTATAAATAAATTTAATTTTTAAATATAGAAAGGTAAGTTAATTTGTTTTATTTGCTCAGATTAAATATATAAATTTTACATAATATTTTAGATTATGTTATTGATGGTTTTTTCTTAGAAAAAAATAGTAATATATATTTAGTTATAAATGTAAATATTAATTCCATTGAAATAGAATAGAGATATATAATATAGAAGGTAAGTATGACTAAACACAAATAATTTAAAGAAATAATTTTTAAAAACTTATAATAAAATATTTAAAATACAACCATTAATAAGTTTAATATTTTTAATGATTAACAACATGTATTCATTCTTTAACATTTAAATGTGCACCTTAAATATATTACTTTTTGTATTTACGAATATAAAATAATTACATTCCGTATTTTTAGATATTAGCTTTACAGTTGCCCATTAATTACATTCCGTATTTTTAGATATTAGCTTTACAGTTGCCCATTCTTTAGGATATATAATAACAAGGATTGCTGCTAAACGCAGCTATTCCCTGCCTTTAGTGCTGTAAACAAATACAAAAAACCCTGCTGTAAACTGCAAGGACAGATTGTAAATTCACGGATAGTTTGTAAATTCACTGTTGATACTTTTAAACATGGAATAAATATGTAAAAGTACGGAAGTGTAACTGTAAACTGATGGTGCTTCGTTTGTTTTCTTGTAACAAGGAATAAAACTCAAGTCAATTTACATCAATCAAAATCGAACCTATTGACTAATATCCCACAAATATTCAAATAATGTTAAAACTAGCTGTAAATTTGTTCTCAAAGTTGGAATACAAACCAACCAAGGTAGAAGAAGGTATTTCTTTATCTTGGAAGATTCTCTGAAACCCTTGATCAAGTCAAAACCTGGAAAATATAGGTAACAAGCAATTTACAGGCATAACAAACAGCTATACAACCTTGCAAGGGGAGCAACATGCTTAATAACCAGCTAAAACTAGCTCTAAATTTGTTCTCAAAGTTGGAATACAAACCAACCAAGGTAGAAGAAGGTATTTCAAACAAGAAAAACTATAAAGATAAATAGTAAATACTAGGTACACAAACATCTGATCTGATGAACAGTTCATAAAGAATATAAGTTTCTCACTTTGGTGAAAGAGAGTATGTTCTTTTTGCTGCTCTTCAATATCATCCGTCCTTTATCTTGGAAGATTCTCTGAAACCCTTGATCAAGTCAAAACCTGGAAAATATAGGTAACAGGCAATTTACAGGGATAACAAACAGCTATACAACTTTGCAAGGGGAGCAACATGCTTAATAACTAGCAATGGGAACAGGGTTGAAATTTCTGAGAAACGAGAAGGTGGTGTCAAGAGACACCGTTGAAATAAATCCAATCAGACGGTTATGCAGTGGACCAAATTACCTCTCAGACTTTTCAATGGCAATATACAAATTGACAAAAAAACTAGTAGACAGATATCCTTTTACAGTTAACTTGGAACTTCACTGATGAGTGAAAGTAATGACCAAAATAGACCTGGATCCCAAAGTCTTTACAGAGACGTTTTTACTGACTCAGTGAAACTAATGATCATTACTAATCCATATTACTAAAAATTCCATAAACTAGCACCTCACTCCGATGGGTATTGCATTGAAACAGTTTGTGAATGGAAACAACACATATTTCAAAAGATCTTAAAGAGCCAATGCTTGGAAACGAAGCTTGTACAATTTACATCAATCAAAAGCCACCCTATGGGTTATGCAGTGAATCATCTGGCAAGAAAAGAGAAAATTACCTCACAGACTTGTCATTGAAAGTTTGAATATGCTTGCCTACCATGCAGGCATATAATACCATGAAACAGTTGACAAACTAGTAGACACTGGATACCAAAGTCTTTACAGAGACGTTTTTACTGACTCAGTGAGACTAATGATGATTACTAATCCATATTACACATGACAACAACAGCAGCAACAACATCCTCTGCAATGCCACCACCGGAAACAGAACTAGAAACCAAAGTCTTTACAGGGACGTGAAATAATGAAGGAATCGATCCACTTATGCCAGAAGATTGTCCATCTGGACTGAGTTGACGAATGCTGTGAATCAGGAAGCTTGGTTGTTTCATGTATCGGGAGCTTATTTCCGTGTTTTTGCATTTGAGCGTCTATAATTATCCTCACTGTGTGTTCTAAAAATGGCAGCAAGAATGATTCCCGCTATTATAGCTAATATCCCTATCAGAATAACCTCTCCACACCAGTCTGGAACCATGATGCACTAAATTTCCTATAGACTAGCATCTCACTCCAATGGATATTGCATTGAAAGAGTTTGTGAATTGAAACAGCACATATATCAAAAGGTCTTAAAAAGCCAATACTTGCACTCCCAAGACCACTAAACGCTGACCAGTTTCATTGGAAAGATCAATAAGGGCAATACTTGTGGCTTTATGCTGGTGCGCATTGCTTGGAAACGAAGCTTGTACAATGTAAACTATGAGCAGTGGTCAATATGCTGACTCATTGAAACTAATGACAATGCAAATTATGAGTGTTATATTTCGTTCAAAGTATGGTTTAGTGCTAAACGCTGTAAAATGCAGTCAACATGTCATTTCAGCAAGATGACCCAAATCTCGAAATTCTTTAGCAAGTGGAAATGACAGAGTTTGTACAAGTGCCAAGTTTGATTAGATGTCGAAAATTGGGTTTCATTGCATACATGTGCAATATAGATCCATAAGATTTGCATATATCCTAAGATGGATGATAATTTTGTGTTATTTTACATTAAATTCGTGTCAGATGACAGGATGGTTGACACTTTTGACAGTAAATTCTATAACCACCACATTTAATTTTGCAACTAATGGGAAGTCCCAAAAGCAATAATGTAGTAGGTAGTTGAAATCAAGAGATTGTTCCGTAGCGTTTTTGCCGAAAATGGATTGTGCAGATGAGTGTTAGGTAATTATTCTTATGCCATAAAGAGCGTTTTCGCTGAAAATGGATTGTGCAGATGGTTGTCAAATAATTATTCTTATGTCATAAAGAGCTGCCGCCATCCGATGACATAAACAGCCTGGATACTATATCTGTCAGAAGAAGCCTAAAATTGATGCACCAAATACTTGATATAAATTGGCACACGAATCACTGCAAAAAAAGTAATTATGACAACCTATTTCTGAATAAAAAACAATGCTGGATGGCAAGTTTGTTTTCCTGAATTTATCCTTTGTGACAGTAAATTGTTGTTGCTGTACACTAATTTAGTGAGATATATCCTAAAATGGATGGCATATTTGTGTTGTTTTAGACTAAATTACTGTGAGACAGCAAGTTGAAATCAGTCAAAAACAACCTAAATTGATGCAGCAAATATATAATTTGGCACATAAACCACTACAAAAGGGTGATTATGTCAACTTTCATAATTGGACAACCTGGTTGCTGCTGCTGCACACTAAATTAGTGAGACAGCAAGCTGAATCAGCAAGAGAGAAAGCAGATACAGGAATAATACAGATTCCTGTATGCAATCATGGGGAAAGTGCCATTGTGTACATGACCTAAATCTTGCAGTGGGAAACGAACAAGCCTTTAAAGTGATAAAGACTATAAAGCCAGAGTAAGTCCAAAGCCAAGTACGGCACAATCAACTTATTTAACAATAATAAGGAATGTGATTTGCCGAATCAACTTATTTAACAATAATAAGGAATGTGATTCGCCATTCGATGAGACCTTCCCCTATGTATGTCTACTTACTACTGTGCCCAACTTGGATTTTGTGTTTTAATTATTTGATTTTCATGTTGTGTTGAGGACCTTGATGCGCATTCTAATTCCAACAAAAAAAAACATAATAGCTATTATCTGTCACATACTAATCTGCTTGTATAAAAGGCAAATTAATCTAAAAACATTTGAGCAGCCAAGCTGAGAAGTTGGTCCAATAGCTAATTTTGTAAATTATAGATTCATAAAGGCAGATCAGTACAAAGTAACATTGTATCAGCATTTGTAAGCATGTTCAAATTCCATTCAAAAAGTATTTTTGAAAATTTATGCAGAATGTTTAGCATTTAACATCATCAATATTTCGAAGTTTCACTATCTCTATTTCTAAAGAAAGGGAGTAAAGACATCGTGACTTGCCTTTTTGTCATAAAAGGTTTCCAAAAGTCTGCAAATTCGGTAACTGATAAACCTGCTCATGAACAAAAAGCAGTTCATGTTAGAACATTCATATTTAACTTCGACTCTGAAACCAGAGTGAGTCAAGTAACAGCTTCTTATAATAGCAAAACTGAAAAAATATTATATAGAAATATTGGCTAAATGCCAGAGACAGATATGTTACCAAAATCAGTGCAGCAATTTAGCATTTTTGCAAGAGAAGGTCAAGCAACAGAAACACAGGCGATGGACACATTCTCAAAGAATTTTCTGTTCCTGCTGGACCATATGCCGTAAGTTATTGTGGAAAGAAAGTTGTCATTTTCTATACCTCAAATTCTCCACTGTGACTAAAAACCATAAAATAAAATAAATTTTTGTTCCAAATTAAATCATAGATAATTTCCAGCACTTCTAATTTCATATACTCTGCCAATGCTTGAGGAAAAACTGACTGAGTTATTTTCGAAAGAAACATAGTCATTTTCTGTACTTCAATTGTCCACTCTGACAAAAAAGCATAAAATAAATTAAAGTGTTGTTCCAAATTTAATCGTAGGTAATTTCTAGCCCTTCTAACCTCTAATTTCGTGCTTGTCATGTTAAAATTCCCCAAAAATACTAAAGTTTTGGGCTGTTGCTCTCTCCTAACAAAAAAATATTGAGAAGAAAAATAATCATTACTCTTTTGAAGATGATAGGTTGCCTGAGCTGTTTTATCTTTGTGTGCTAGCATGTCCTGCAAAACGGAACAAAAATGCTGTGTTATTTTTTGCTGAACATGAACATTATCAAGCATTTGTCCAGTTCTCTGTTTCAAGACACAAATTTAAGAAAGGGAATAAATCAAACCACTGATAAATTTCTGAAAGCGTTCAAAAAGATACCTACCACAGCACCTGACACTAACACATAAAAGTCTGTGGGTGCTTCATTTTTCAAAATGACATCCTCTGTTGGGGGAAAGTACTCTGCCTAAAAATCTGTGGATGCTTCATTTTTCAAAATGACATCTTCTCTTGGAGGAAAGTACCCTGCCTTCATCTCTGAAACCTTTCCAACCATAAGAAACTATCTGCTCATTGCTTTCTCCGTGTTATTGTATTGAAGTCCAGTATCAAAGACAAAACCAACAAAGGGTTTTCTTATCATAAGTATATGGCATTTCCCAGCTGAAAAAGGAAAAGATACACTTTATCAATAATCGGAAAAACCAAGTAGTTTGCAATATTTGTAGGGATTGCCTTTGGAAGATCATTCAAAGTTTCTTCTTCCTGCAAGCCCTCTGTTCTAAATTTCAGGCACAAATGTGCTAACATTTATTCCTGTACTTGCGGTGGCAGCCGATTCCTAAAAGAAAAGCTTAATGTTGTCTGAATTGTGTTCCTTTGCAATTGAAATCAAAGTCATATTTTACTATTAGTTGGCAATTTTGTATTGAAAAAGGAAAATATGTACATTTACCTTTCCTAAACAGAAACCGATTTGAAACATTTTACTTACAAATCTCCTGGTCCTTCTTGTGCCATGTACAACTAAATTTGTCATGTTTCTTATCAAATATGCAGTCAGGCCCAGATTAAAGAACATGTCGAAGATATCAAACATCATTTTGCTAGTATTTTGAGCATGCAGATCTCCATAGAGTGGTAATGGAAAAATATATTGCAGTAACAGAGTGCATCCATAGGCTTTCTTTAGCAAAATCTGGAGTTACAGTACCAATCCATGTCCTGGTCAGATTACGATATCTAGCAGCAAGCAGATAGTAAAAGCATCCAGCACAATGTAACTGCAAACAGTGTTACCTGCACAGTGGAGCCAATACGGCTTTAATCTCATTCTGGATTAACACTATTTGCAATTATAGATTGTGTATGGTGTTCCACTTAATTCAGGAAAAATAGGATTCCTGTTGTTTACCTTACAGGCAGCATGGAAAGATGCCAACATTGCATCATTAGGTTTAAATAAATCCAATACAAATTTTCAATTGTTAAAAACATCGGCATAAATTGCTATTTTATAGCTATAATTTCAAACGAGTCTCTACCAAAAAATGCACCAATACATTTGCCAAGAATTAAAGCATTTTAACCTATCACTTAATTGCTCATTAGACCCAGTCATCAACTGCAAGATTCTCTGAAACCCTTGATCAAGTCAAAATCTTGAAAATATAGGTAACAAGCAATTTACAGGCAAAACAAACACCTACACAACCTTGCAAGGGGAGTAAGAATCAAGTTGTGGAGTGCAGAGGATAGGGCTTATATGGAGACTGTTTACGGTCAGCAAAGTGAAATCCTTGCAGTTGATTACTTGAGAAAAGAACAAGTTCTTGCAAGACAGAAAACCAATAAAATCAAATTTTACAAACTGCAAGCACAGATTGTAAAAGTTTGTAGACTTATACTTTTGTTGATAATGAATGACAGGAATCCTACCGTTCATTGTTTATATACAATGTTGTTTCTGAGACAAAAATATATATTCCAGGAAAATCAAGGACAGACAAAATCTGAAAAGTTCCAATAGCCACTCATCAAATGGTCAGGTTTTAACATTGTTGCATTCTATCTACTGAACTATCGAGGAAAGGACATTAAAAATTGAATATTGTGAGGTGAGTGCATTGGAAGACTAATTTTATTGAAGTTTAGAGACCAGAATTATTTTTGTGAAAGCCTCGAGGAACATAATCATACGATGGTTCAGTAAGGGTGTTCATTAACAATATTATAATGCAGCGTATTTTACAAGGAGGATCAGTTAATGCTGGTATGGCTATATTCGATACCACGGGACCTATTTACCATATTGCAATAGATAGCCATTCATTAACCAAAATGAAAAAGTTACACAATAAATATTTATTTTCCAAAGTTATCCAAAGCTCATTGCTAATGAAAAGATCAGCACGAGAAGGGAAATACATTTCATATTTAGAAGCAGAAGTATTAGTAATGAAAAAGATGCAACCCATAAGCACTTGGTCATAAGACCCACAATAAGGTCAACAAAATGAGGATCAAGTTGCATTATCAGTAATGAAAAAGACGCCTAGCACTATAAGGTCAATAAAATGGGATCAAGTTGCATATTTCTAGCAAACCGTTTGAGTAGCTCAATATTTTAAGGAGGAGAGTCAGCAATTAGTGACCAATTCCCAGATTTCCAGGCGAAAGACTTTCTATCAACTGCTGAAAAATGTTGAACATGCTTACAAATGTTCCTCAATTTATCTTCTTGCTTTTTATCAGCAATAAAACTCAATTTACATCAATCAAAAGCTCAATTTACATCAATCAAAAGCTAACCTATTGACCAATATCCCCACAAATATTCAAATGTTAAAACTAGCTGTAGATACTTCAAAGTTTAAATTGACGAATCATAACAGATAGACTGAAGTAAATTTGTTCTCAAAATTGGAATACAACCCAACCAACCTAGAAGAAGGCATTTCAGACAAGAACAATTATAAAGATAAATAGTAAATAGTAAATGCATTATTTGCCACTGAATGCTTTTGACATGTAGCTACAGCCACTACACAAACATCTGATCTGATGAACAATTCATAAAACTGCATCACCAAGGCAATTCAGTAAGTCCATCAAGGATAACCTTGTCAAATCCAAAGATTCCCATCTAAACAATTTTTGCATTCCTCCACTGACCATCTACTCCGAACTTGAACCTCAGTTGGTTTGTTGGATGTCTTGAGCTTTCATGACACCAGTTCGGACTGGTTTTCCCTTGAAAATGATCGGACTGGCCAGTTCAGTTCAGACCCGTCATTCTTCTAACACTGATCATGATACCAATGACCCTGGAGGCTGGAAGTGTCAGTATTGCAGGCTCCAGGACCATAAATGCTGGCTGGCAAGTTCGTTCTGTGAGCATTGAGCAGTATCGATATGACTGACCAATTATAGTTTAAACGGTCGAATACATGCCTTGACTCAACATATAGTTTAAACGGTCGAATACATGCCTTGGAATAGTTCCCAGGTCTTTAAATACCATCTTCGTATCTAACATCTCTGTCAATGGTTTTGTTGTTGCTCAATCTGAAAGTACATATTCTCTTCTTGCTAGACCTGAGATATTGGTTTTTCAGGGTTGATGCAGGATGCTAAACTACAGAATTCTCTGGATCACTGTCAAAAGGAATTCGAGAGTGAAATTTCAGCTGAGAATTTGGGTGAGTAGAAGGATAACAGTTCCTCTTTGCCATTTTCCCTCGATGTTGGAAACATTGTAGTGTTCATGCAGAAACACAGACAATGAACCAGATTTATGATCTTCCATGGAAAATCATTATGGCCAGCAAATATATACACCATTTTGAAATGAGATAATGGTTGTTATTTTTGGTCCTTTTTAAACTATCTTTGAGTTTTCTATCACAATTCTTTGGCATACAAACTAGATTACCAGTGTATTCTTAAGCTAATACATTTTCTTCTCAGACAACAATTTATTTATCTAAATTGACAAGTTGCCTGTTATATCCTTGTAACTCAGAAGTCTCTTTCAGTGACTGAATTCAGTACTAGGCATGTAATCCTAGTCCTTGTTCCAAATGATAACCAGGTTTATGATCTTCCCTGGAAAATCATTATGGCTTTCACTGCAATAGAAGAATGAATTCATGCCTTAAGCACATTTATTTATTGCAACAGAGTTATTTGGATGCACTTATGTATTTGATACTGCAAATGAAGTTAGAACAAATAATCAGATTGTACCAACGAAGATTATGAAAAAAAAAACCATATCCTTAATCTTAAATATCTGAAACAAAGCCTGCTATGAATTCTGACTATGGACATTCCTCTACTTGAGAAATATATCATATAATTTCAATTTAATTCCTTTCGATGAAGTTTCCTTGATTTTTTTTATATTGATCTATCTACAATAAGTAGGAGTATTGATGTGTTTCCTGCTGTTGTTACCTATATAAAACAAAATTTCCCTGTTTGCATCTAGCCTATCTAATTTTCTAACCCTGGAAGCTTTCTCTTTAAGATCTGAACTGTCTGCTTAACATTTTTCATCTTTCTACGCAAGGCCTAATAAATAAAAAGTGCACTATTTCTCCGTTTCATTTACTTTTAGTCATCAAAGGACTGTAAAATCTGTGCTTCTTTTATTCATGTTTGAAATAGGGTCAAAATTTGGAGGCTATGGCTCGTTTTTGACGAATCATCAGGGGTCTTCATCAGAATTTGTTCAACCTGAAAAACTAACCATTGTGCAGAATGTTTAGTTTGAAACCTTTTAGGGCTGTATCATCCTTGCAAAGGAATTTGCTTCAGTTGGGGTCTTCTATTAGGATCCACTTAACCGATTACTGTCGCTCTGCAGCCTTGTTTCTCTCTCAATTAGGATGGTTTAGCGGACAACGAGTTGACATATAGTAAGTCTCCTCTTTATACTATTGCTGTGTTTATTTTAGAGATTTTATTTTCTTGGAAGATTAAGGTGTGTAGGTGGTTATTTTGACTAGTGAATAAAATGCTAAATACCCCACAACAACAACACTATGGGATTACTATCGCAGAAGACAGAGAACCCTAATACACCATCGCAGAAAATGTGAAAGCAGTGTGAAAGCTTACAGTACCGAAGTGAGAAGACTTTTTTCCAGAGCTAGCTGCAATGCAAGCACACACAGAAACTGGCAATGTTATCTCAGTTTCGCTAGGCTTTCTTTATCTTCTATGTTAAGCTTAAGTATTTCAAATCATGGCTAACTAGTAAGTTCGATATTTTATTTGATTTACAGTGGCTACACTTCTTGTCTTTGCTCAATGGAGTTTGTTTAGTTTAATGCTTCTTCAGGGATCCAAAGATCCTCTCTAGAACACTAAACGTATTTTGTTGGTCATTTTACCTGAACCAGAGCAGATTATGACATCACTTAAAATTCTTGGAGGTTCCTTGCCCACACCCTTTCCGGATATTCAGCCGCAATTGACCGAGACAAATGAGAAGGTTTTTCTAAAAGAAACTGAAAATTCGATTGTTAAGACATAGTTTCAGAAAAATACTTCAACAAATAAAAATGACTTTGTGTTGATAAAGGGGTTTCGAGGACTAAAGGAAAACAAAGCAATATCCAATGTGAACAAAACGAAATCTACAGATATGAGGGAGAATTATAGCAAATTTGGAAAGAATGCTCCAAATAATTTGAAACGTCCAATAACGACTGCAGTACTTGATTTTGTCCTGAAGTGGTTTTATTCGGATTGGATAAACTAACTTGTTTGCCCCCTGTTTCTTGACTATAGGGCCCTGAACACCAACATTTTCTTCAACGGACACACAATCTAGTTTTTGTGTAAAAGCTCCATAGTCTAATGCAGGTTCAAGTTCAGCGTGCTTGGCATATTTCTGTTATATATGACCTGGGGCGAGTTGATATGAAAGGCGGCTATTTCCCACTTAGTCAATTGTAGTTTAATGCAGGTCTATGAACATTCATGCAACTGAATTCAATATTTATTGGCATAGTATCCAGTTATTGAATTTTAACCATAATTAATGGATGCAAAAACAAGCAGAACCAACCTAATGCACATTCACAGAATAGAACTACTTGACATAAAGATGAAACCAAATCAAATGCAATCAATAACGGCTCTGAATGCAGGTACCAAGACCAAATTACTAGCTAAATCAGAAACACAGAGATAGCACATTAACCTGATTCAATTACTTCATATAGAATATGAAGATCAACAGAATCCGTCCTGATTCTCTACACAAATCGCAAAAACAGCATGAAAACTCTACACATGGAATCTGACCATTGCACTACTACACTGCATAATAACGGACATTCACCATTTCACTACACTATATAATAACAGCCATAATAACAGCCACGTATGTAATCCAACCAAATGAAATGTGGCATCAAACACATTCGTAACTAGCACGTACTTAAAAATTAAAAATTATTATATATGTTGTGATTTGCGTTCACCTCTGTCAAATCACCTCCACAGATGTCATATGTTTAAAACAATTTGATTCGTGTCCCGATTCTCATACAATAGTGCTAAATTTGGTATTGATTTTTCTTCATTTCCTGAATGTGCCCATAATTCTATGGACTATTCCATCATTTCCTCAATGTGCCCGTAATACATGAATTTAATACTTTTAAATAAGTATTAAATAATGCTTATATTTCATAATATACATTTCGATTACATCTTATTTGGTACTACCACAGCTAGTTTTTAGATTTTAAAAACTTTCACACCATTCACAAATGGCAGATAAAAAAAAACAAAAAGCTTTTATCAAATCACTTCGTGATTGACCAAATATGAGCTGCCTACAGCTTTTATTTTAAGCATGCTTCATTATTTTTTCCGGGGCATTTTCATTTCTCTGAAAATGGCACTTTGACGAGGGTGCCCTTTATCTATCGCATTCGGACCTACCTTTTTCAATATCTCCATATTTTCAGAATTCTTCATGTATGACCATTTTTCTTTACTACTACTGCTGTTTACTCATTTTTTGTTTTATTTTGAAATAAAATGGTAAAATATTTACTGTATATGTACTTTTTGGGCAGGATCTCCTTCCTCATAAGCACTGCTGGGTGTATACCGCTGCCTTGGGTTCTTTGCACTGCTGGATGTCTCTGCCCCGAAGAAAGATTGTGGCGAGCTGACACAGCAGCTGTTTGTTACCAGTAGAGCAACCCTAGCTGGTTTACACGGAGACCACCCGACATAGCCAGTAATAGCTACCGGGATTGCTTCAAGGTGCGGTCATTGTCTAGAGACGGGAGGCCTAGCCAACGGGCCTTGACAGTCAGAGCGATAGCTCCTATTCAGATCCGTATGCCTGGTATGCTATCTGTTCTTATCACTGAACATGGCCATTTGCAGGAGGGTTTTTTTTCAAAGATTGAGAGTAACTTGCTGATCTCGCCTGCGTCTTCACTTCTCCCATGAATCTAATAAGACCACAATTGCAGCGTGTGCCTCTAGATAAGGGTTTGTGGCCTGCTAGATTTCAGTCAAACAATTGAAGTGCCCCTGTACAGTACCCTTGTACAGTGTTGTCTGTGGCGGGGTAACAGAAAGCATAAGGTCAGATTGTCTCTGGCTACCAGTTGTAGACTCCTGAAGGAGATACGGGCATAGTCTTCCGGTAGAGATCATTAGCCATGACCTGGTGGCCCACCAATGTTCTTTGTATACAGCTGATAGATCAAACATATACACAAAAAGAACAAAGAGGGATTGATTCACCGGGTTGATAAGCACCTCACTGGGTGAGCAGGTGAGAGTGAGCAGTCATGGGTGAGCATTTCATTAGCCCCACAGCAAGAATGGTTCCCTGATCCGATTGTTATTCCGCCACTTTACCCAGATCCACCAGTTCCTACTATTTTTCCGGATCTGCTACCTTCTGTCTGAGAAGCCGACAGAGAAGCTAGCTAAGCCCGAAAAGCAAGAAGAAGTATAGTATCCGAGCATGAAATTGGCAAGAATGTTGATCCGATCATAGTAAAGGAGAATGAATGAGGCCTCGCTCGGGTACAGAAGCATGGAAGCTGGTTACCATACAGAATTCGTACCTGGAACATGTGCACTTCGTAGGCGTAATGCTTTTCCTGCGCCCTTGCTAACGCCATTGCCATTGTTCAAAGCGGACCTGCTAGAAAATCTTCGTTCCAGGACATCGACCGCTGCAAGAGAATCTGGCAACCGTCTTCCTTCCGCTGCAAGAAAACTGCCCTGCCCTGCGACAACTGGAACAAACCCTGGCCAGTTCTTCGACCGCTGCTCTGCCCTGCCCTGCTCTTTGACAACTGGAACATGCATGCAGATTCTAATAAGAATTCTATGCGCGGAAATTGTCCAAACATTTTATGCTTACTGATTAATGCTAGCATTAATCAATAGAAACTAGAAAAATAAGATTCAAGAGGAACCAAGTTAGATTTAACCTAAGTTTTGGTAACTCTGGCCTCGATATGAGGCCAAATAAGACCTCCAAATTGTGGATTGGTCCTTATCCGCGGCAGTCAATTTGGATTGGTCCTTATCCGCGGCAGTCAGAAAATTGTCGTTAAAAACTTTATATTAGTAAAATGTCTCGATTTCATTTTCCTCCAGCGACTAACTAAAAAACCCAAAAGCGATTACAATAGTCCCTGCCATGCCGCAGGCGGCAGGGACTAATAATAAGGGAAATGAATATTTTTATTAAGATTATAAAACAGATGCGTTACCAAGTATATACATAGTTAAAGCTTAATTGTTTTAATGCGAATGAGTTCAATATGAAATTTCATTATGCATTTCTATATTTAATAAAAGGTTTATCTACAGCCATGATAAGGGGAAGAGAGATTTATGTGAGGCTAGCAGACAAATATATCTAGGTTTAATAAATCTGATTTTGTAGAATAGAAAAGCAAAATAGTATGTCCATATACATTTGATTGTAATGAAAAACATCTAATATTTTTTTGACATGTAATTAATTTACAAAGTGGCATTGGCAGCCAGCACACTACAAAGCACGAAGGTAGTTACTTACATTATTTTGGTTGAAAATTATTTTCTTGTGGGGGCTTGAATTGTTCGGCTTCCCAATTTTATTTTGTTCTAGAATGATAAGGAGATGATTAATCAATGAAATCCGTCATATTAGATTTCAATAAATGTGGACGTTGACATAGAATTACATATATTGTAGGTGGTTGAATTGTTTGGCTGCCAATTTTATTTTTTTTGAAATACTCACGAGATGATTAATCAATGAAATATGTCATAATAGATTTAAATAAATGTAGATGTTGGCATAGAGCTACATATATTAAATTACTAGTTGAATAGTATATGCTTTGAATAGCGTAGTCATCACATCTATATGTGTGCTAGACAAGGTTCGAATATTGTGTGTGCTTGAATTGTTTGGCTGTCAAATTTTAGTTTTTTGTCAAATGTTGAGGAGATGATTAATAGATGAAATATGTCATAATAAATTTCAATAAATGTAGAGGTTGGCATAACGCTACATATATTAACTTACTAGTTCAATAAAATGTGCTTTGAATAGCATAGTCATCACATCGATATGTGTGCCAAATAAGATTCCATGGAGCTGAGATATGTGTGCCACACAAGTGTAACACCCTATTTAATTTAATTCTGGACTTAAATACTTGTCATGATATACTTTGAATGAGTAACAAATTAGAGTATTTGTTAATAGTATTTTAATAAATTATCTTTGGTATTTTGAAAAAGAGCTAATGAATAATTTATTTAGAGTAAAAGAAAGAAGTAATTGATTGGTAAATGATTCCAAGATACTAGGGTAAAAAGGTACAGACAATTCTGATAGTTACGATTCCAAAGAAAGTATTTATGTGAAAATCCTGGGAAGGAATGGGGTTATGTGCAGAAGACCTAAAGGGTTAAGCAACACATGGTTGCTATGAGTAATGTAGAGTTGGTAAGGCAACCAGTGGAGCTTAATAACTACCCAGAAGAATATCGCCTCGCTCACGGTTGGGAGGACCATTAGCCTTCAAAAGGAATTCATCTGGAATTAGGTACTCATGTATTTTAGAGTTCTGGTGTATTTATTCTGTTTGTAAGTATGAATATACTAAGTTACTGTTAAATATTACAACGTCAAAAGATTTGAAATAGAGACCTATACTAGAATAATTTTATAGGATAAGTTGTGTTAAGCTGCATAGGACCGAATTCAAATAATAAATATTTACTTCCTATAGGAAGATAACTATGAGATTACATACACAAGAAAAGAGCACAAAAGGGGTTTATTGTATAAAGAAACAACAACGCAACTTATATTCATAAATATAGTGAAAGTTTACGACTATTACCTAAAATATGTAAAGAAAAGGAGACATAGAGCATTTTCCACTTATTGCTAATAAAAAGAAAATGTAGCTTTCCTTACGCATATATATGAACATAAAACTAGATGCCAAGACAACCATATGAATTAACTTGTGGGGTACAATTAATAATACATAAATAAACACAGGGGTTACACCTAAGGGTTTAAAATATGAACCCCAAACTCAGGATTTGGACTCCCGTCCCTAAGGGTAGTTTACCCAAATTGAGAAGAAATTAGAGAAAAAATACCCATGTAGGTAAACTCTGACAAATTCCCAAAGAACACTGAGAACATAAGAATGAAAATGTAGTTATAAATATATATGAAGGAAATTAAAAATAGTTACAGTCTTTTGAACATTAAATGAGGACAAAGTAATGTAATACAAAGTTAATAATCTGTAATACTCGACAGGAAACTAGAATGGCCCTGTAGATCCCATAAACAGAAAAGAATTATACATGTCGTATTGATGGATTCAATAATCCCCTTGACTAGATAGATATTACCGAGAGCCAAACACAAACCCAGTATTCCATTATGCTAAAAAACTTCTAGGCAAGCATGCAAAGAAAAATTCCAGACAGAAGATCGGTATAATGGGAAAGCATCGTTCAAACCCTCAACCCTATATAAACAAGATCATATTACGGTGTGTTGTGGAGGTAAATCCCCTCTGCGGACAGAGACAATCCCTACTAGCCCAGACTGGGTCTAGCAACAAATTTTCACGCTATAGTGCAGGTTCCTAATTGCAAATAAGCCAACCAGCGATGAAGGCTTACCTGGAATCCAACGTTGTTGCTTGTAGAAGAGGTAGCGCTCTCGTTCCTTAGCCCTGGCAGATCACGATCCCCACAATCTCCATGATGGACACCTGCACATGCAAGAAACAAAACAAACGCAAGCACAAAATCTAGTAGATGCAACTATATGTCAGTTAGAAGGGACATAAATCATCATTATAAACAACAACAAGAGTGGAACCATAACCAATAGTCATTTATTATTAATCAATCAAAGGAAAAATACAACCATAGTTCTGATGCTGAATTCTCCTTCGGAGGGTCGCCAGCAGAACACGTCTCGAAAATCCTGTCAAGGATGGGGCAAACCTCTCTCTTCGGATCTTGACAATAGTCTCCTTGCTTGAGTTTGGCCTTAAGGGAATAGTCAAGGCTCTTGCAGCATAAGGCTCTTGGGAATTTAGGAACTTGAAGACTAGCTTGCAATGGAGATGAGCAAGCTTTTATATATGGGGGAAGGGGAGTTGGGATCCCTATAATCATGGGATTGGCCCTATCATCAAGGAAGCTTCCATGAGAGGTGGAAAACCACATCCTCTCTATGGAGATCTGTAGCCAAACCTCCCAACTCAAGATAGATAGCAGTCTAGGAATTTGTTAGGATGAAACTTTCGCCATTTATTTTTTAAAAACACTGCTTAAATTGGCTGGCGCGAGTGCGAATCTGGGACAGAGCGCCAATTTACGCGCCCTCTTTGAATGATTTTCCCCATTGGCGCGGGTACTGAACTGGCTACCCGCCCCAATGCAAAAGGAGGTGTTTTTAGGGTTTTTTTTCAAAGAGATGTCTTCAGGGCAATGAAAGCTCATGTTCAGAGGGATGTCATGAAAGTATTTTCAAGTCTTGTCTCTGCTCACAGGTCACGGAATGAGGCCTCCAATGTGCAGGACGGGGACTGCAGGGACGGTGACAAATTGTTATGTAACAGATGCCCCCTAAAGTATGAGGCCCGAACGAGAGAGAGGGGTGAAATGCTTTACGAGAACATGTCCAACTGAAAACTCCGCCGTCGGAAAACCTGCGTGAAGAAGTACAACTGATGTCTCAAACACATGATATATATGTGGTATGGGCGCAGCCATCCATAACAGAGTATACAATAATCCAGATCCAAGGCATGGACGCAGCCATCCAGTGAGGATCGATAAATAGACTTAGGTATGGTCGTAGCCATCCAATAAGTGAGTCATGTAAATAACCATAATAATCCACAAACACGTAACCTGGATTACAACAGACACAATCTAGGGTCTTGCGCTCCATCTCGACCCGAACACAGTACAAGTTCAAGCGTGCAAATAAATGAGATGAAGTCGAACATGCAAGAACATCGTCTGATTACCAGCCAATGATGAAAGCTGTTAACAGACGTGAGAGGTACCACCAATAATGACAATGACCCTCAAGGTACTATAGGTACAATCTACGGCATGTGAATCAATGAGCTGGCGTCAAACACCCATAGAATCACTCAATCAGAGGCCAATGATAAAAACCTCGCGTCGAATGCGAAGAACCTGCCATTGAGGCATGCAGGCTCCAAGGCACCAAAAGGGAGTCTCTAGATCAGCTTCTTGGATAATGAGCTGAAGTCGACAGGAAGTGACCTTGATCGAAGGTGGGCCATAGTGTTTCCCACATCATCGATGCGAGACAGAGGAACATAGTGTTTTTGTGAATCATGATGAGATGAGAATCAGAGGAAGGTTGGTACTTGCAGAGGTCAACTTCTCTTGAACATATGAACGGCACGACAGTGGACTTGGCAGTATTTGACATCAAAAGATCAGAGGTCATAGTGACGAGGCAAAGAGAAGATGAGAGGTCAAAAGGGATCACCCAATCCCACGGAGGCAAGTGAAAAATGAGATGAGATGTCCCCAACCAAACACGAATGCAGAAAAGTGCCATGTTCAAGAGCGACATACTGCCGAGACGACAATGATTCTGGTTCCATTTTTTCCCCACCATTTCTGGCGAGTACCCCAATTATTTTTTATAACAAGCTTGAAGGGGATAACATATGCTTGTAATATAAGTCCATCCTTCGGACGGATCCATACTAGTACATTTAACAAGCCCTAGGAAGGAAAGACTCGAGTAGCGTCATTATGACTGAATCCGATGTCATCAGGATTTAACGAGTCTGACAAAGGAAGAACTCGGCGTCTTTTCATATTTAGAGAGTTTGAAAAGATAGCTGAAAATTAAACTCCAATCGTCCCTTTTCGTAAATAGTTCCTCAGATCTGAAAAGGTAGAAAACTATGTCTGAGAAAACCTCCTGGTCGCGATAAGCTAGGGTATTCCTTTTTCGTAAATAATCTATCCCAGCCCGAAAAAGGGGTAAACGTATACTGGGTAGATGTAGTTTCATAGCCACTTTAACGAGATCGAAACGACAAGGGCCTCAACAATCTTTTCATGTTTAGAGAGTCAGAAAAGAGCTGAAAGATGACTCTAAAATGACTTTTTCGTGTTTTTACCAAGTCCAAAAAAGTATAAAATACAACTTGTTTCACCGTTGAAGTCGTGTAGAAACCTGTTGCTGCACACAGAGGCAAGTGTAAAATCCATTTTCGAAAAAATATATCAAAATATTAATAAAAAATGACTTTTACAACCTATTTTAGATTTCAAAAAGTTATAAATAGTCTCAAATGGTAAAAACAAAATTACTTTTACTATTTACCTCATTGGAGAGCAATAGTGGTCCATTTTGGTGTGTAGAATTCTGACGGTGATTGCGACAGATCCAAGTTACCATTTAGATTCTCGTTCGTTCCAGGTAAGAGGCGCTTCCCTGTACTCCATTTTGATCCATTTTTTCATAGTTTTCCATTGCTCATTAGATTTCTGTGGAAGATTTTTGTAATTTTAGGGCTCTGCCCATTGCCGCGGGTATCAGGCATGGACCCATGCCAATGGCCTTTTTCATACAAAGGGCCCGCGCCAGCTGGCGCGATTGTTAAGGAAACAGCCGCGCCAATGGCGCAGCACGGTTTTCCGTTTCAAAATTCCAATTTGTGAGTAATTTGAATGGATTTCCAAGTATACCAGAGATCTAATCAAGGGTTTTTGACCATGTTGATGCAGGCAACCGAGTACAATGGTGATCGAATGGAAAGAGAGGGAGCATGGGGAAGAGGACGAACTAGCCATGGAGAACGAAACGTGTATGAATGCTCTCAAGAACTGTGGGCTTCAAAATTTATTCCTGACACCTTGCTTACGAGCTCAACCTGAGCTCCTACAATACCTGATCAGTATTTGGGATGAAAATGAACAAGTGTTCAAGCTGCGAGATCAAGTATTAGAACCGGAGGTTTCTGACATATATTTCATAACCGGACTATTGTGCAGAGGTCCAGTGCCCATACTGATGGGGAGCAGACCATCTGGTGAGAAGATGGAGCAGGTAATGGCGAGGGTGTGCCCAAGGGCACGAAACAGATCAGGAAATGGAAAGGTAGACATTCACACTATCGAGGATCTAGCACTCAAAGTAGTGCTACACACCATTACACGAGCTACAGGATTGCAAGCTCCACATGAGGTGACCAAGGCCCAACTCATACTAGCCTCAGAGTGTATGAGTCCTACACTATTTGACTGGGCCACAACAGTGATGGTCAACATGAAGAGGTAGCTCACGAAGTGCAAGCAAGCGAAACTGAAGCAGTTTGGCTACGATTCTATGCTAGTATCGTTCATTCTGGAACGACTACCAATCTTCCAGGGCCAAGGGGCCATAGTAGATGAGCTGGTACCACGAGAGCCGAGAATGGCTCGCTGGGTAGCACTGATGCCCAAAGAAAGAGGGGGCCAACAAATGTCCTGGAGGCTAGAGTTTTTTGGGTGGCTACGGCATTAGTTGATCATAGTCGAAGACTGGCCATATGTAGGGACCGATTTCACTAGTGATCCAGATCTTCCACTCTCAGAGGGAGATGACTGGGACGAGGAGTTGGGTAAGATCCTATTTTTTATTTTTGTATTTTATGATTTTTTGTTAATACATGTCCGTTATGACATCAGTTATATGCATATGTAGATGTCAGCCTAGAGAGACCCGTCGGTATGTCTCCTATTTCACAGAGAACTCATCCCGCAGCTGACCCACAGGCGGGGGGTGCCGAGGGAGGAGATTTGGTCCAGAACCTCAAGGGGATTCCCTGGGGGATTCCAGACTACGCCCAGCTGGCAGATGTCCCGCTAGCATACCAGAGACATACGGTGGGGGTGCCTAGTCGCCTCCACCGTCTTCTAAGACGCTTAGTGCGCGACGTGGCTTGTTATCTTGAGCACCATGCAGATTAGACACCTATGGATTTATTTGATGCATATTTTTTGAGAGACCTGTCGTCTCTGGATGTATTAAGACGAACATGTATATTTTTTGACTTTATGTGACACACGCCATGTAAATATTTCAATATCTATATATATACATATCTATTTCTGGATGGATCTTTCTTTTTACATGTGATGTCTTACAAATTGCGCAAATGTCTATCTAGAGCCAAATTAGCTACTGCATCTGTTAATGTATTCATATGTCTGGGTATATGTTGATATGTAATATAGTCAAAATTTCTTTCCAGTAAACGAATAGGCAGATACAGACGTAAAATGGATGGGTTTCTAACTGAATAATGCCCGTTAAGCTGTGATACTACGAGTTGTGAGTCTAGATACACAAGTAATTCACGGATACCAAGGTTTACAGCCTCAGTTAATAATTCTAACATAGCACTATATTCTGTGATGTTATTTGTAGTACGTCCCAGACACACACCTTGTAGGTTGACCAACTCACCAACAGGATCGTAGATTACCCAGGCTACCAAAGATAGATTCCTAGTACTGCGGGAGGCACCATCCGCGAAACCAACAAACGGATTGATGGACATCTGCACAATCAGGAAGACCCAATCGCAAAAAGATGTTTACAACACACACCACACCACACATGCACACAAATGAAATAACACACCTATGTACACACACCACACCAAAAATCACTTCAAGCGTAGTATTTTTTCAGGTACAACCCATTTCTGGGCTGCGCCAGCGAACCTCCTTCATAATCTATAAGCTCATAAGCCCCATTCTTCAAAACTTGTTTAACTATATAGGGCCCATGCCACATGGGTTGGAACTTACCAGCCCCAAGCTTGTCATGTGCTTGATCGTACAGGAGGACGAGGTCCCCTTCGACAAAGGAACGTGGAGAAACAGATTGATCAAAGTGAGCCTTGACCCGATTTTTCTATGCTTCAATGACTAAAGCAGCTAAGTGGCGCGTTTCGTCTAATTGTTCCAAATACAAAATACGCTCTTCCTCAACAAAAGTGTCAGGTAGAAGTTCCACAGCTAATTTCAAAGAAGGAATCTCGCATTCAACCGGAAGAGTTTCTTCCAGAACATACACCAATTGAAATGGTGTGAATCTAGTTGCACTCTTTGCAGACGTCCGGTAGGCCCATAGAGCTGAGAACAGTTGGAGGTGCCAATTGAATTTATGAATATCAACCATTCGTTGAATCATTGTGACCAGAACCTTGTTCACAGCCTCAACCTGGCCATTTGCCTGAGGGTAATATGGCGTTGATTTATCGTGGCGTAAGCCCAATCTTGAAGTCATCTCGGCCATCATATAATCTCGGAAATGAGTACCATGGTCGGTAACGATTGCCTGAGGGACCCCGAAACGTGTAATGATGTGGTTGAAGATGAATTGGGCAGTTGTCTTACCATCGGCAGCTAGTGTAGGCATTGCTTCGGTCCACTTCGTAAAGTAGTCTACGGCGACGATTACCCCCCGGCCGAATGAGGGTTACACATCATAAAATCTACACCCCATTTCGCAAAAGGGCCAACGGTAATAACAGGATGGAAAGGGAGAGGCGTTGCACGCATCTTGCACTGAAAGACCTAGCACGCCTGACATTTATGGACTGCGACGATACAGTCTTTGAATATTGACGGCCAGAAGTAACCTGCACGCAGAATTTTCTAAGCAGTGGCATATCCGGACATATGACCGCCACAGGCGCCACTATGGCATCCATTTAAGACCATTTCAGCCTCTTCCAAGGTTAGGCACCGACGGAGCACCGAATCTACTCCAACACGGTATAAGGTATCTCCTACGATGCGGTAGGTTTGAGACTGATGCCAAATCCAACGTCGGTCATCTTTAGTCAACTCAAACCGAAATGTGGAGGTCTGAAGATACACAATTATGTCACTGTACCAAGGGTCACGAGTACTGATAGCGAAAAGAGTTTTGTCCGGGATATAATCCTCAGAGTGTGAAGGAGTGGAGTCTGTTGGGAGCGAGCATATAAGATCCGCGAAAACCAGTGATTTGGTTGACTTAGCAGTAGTGAACTATAAGTCAAAATCCTACAGGATAACGATCCATTTGGAGTATTTTCCCCCCAGTAATTGTCGAGAGAGAATATATTTCATGGGGTTGCAATCCGAAACCACTGTTATTGTACGCAATAGGATGTAGTGGCGAAAACGTTGTACAGCGTGTACTGCGGCTAACGCCAGCTTCTTGACGTGATCATAACGTGTTTCTATGTCGAGAAGGTTCCGTGATAGATAATAAACAACATGTTCATTACTAGCGTTGTCATCCTGCACCAGAACCATAGCGATGGTTCTAAACGCGGTGACTAGATACAAAGTGAAATCGCGGTGATAATTCGGAGGACGAAGCAAAGGAGCATTAACCAGTAACGTCTTAAGCTTCTCAAAGGATTCTTGAGCAATGTCTTCCTAATGGAAAGGAACGTTCTGCTTTAGAATATGCGTGAATCCTTTGGCCACCTCCGCGTAGTTTGGAATAAAGCGTCGAAGGAAGTTAGATTTTCGCTGCAGACTCTGCAACTGATATAACGAGGAGGGTGATGGGAGATTGATGATAGCCTCGACTTTTAAAGGGTCAAGGCGAATTCCGTCTTTGGAGACTATGAATCCCAAAAGACGGCTAGAATCCACACAAAAGATGCATTTATGAGGATTAAGCCTAATATTGTAGCACCTACAGTGAAGGAAAATCTGGCGGAGGTGTTGAGGGTGGTCCTCTCGCCTAGCTGAGTGAGCTGGCAAGCCATCCAGATAAGGCTGAATGATATGGCGAATGTCATGGAAAGCGTAAGACATCGCACGTTGGAAAGTGGCTCCAGCATTCTCCAAGCTGAACAAGAGCTTTTTATAAGCGAAAGTACCCCACAGACAGATGAATGCAGTCTTATGTTGATCCTCAGGTAAAATATTGATCTCACTTCCGGCACTTTCGTCGATGATTTGGTCTATGAACGGAGTGGGATAGTTATCCTTTGGACAGGGGCGATTAATATCGTGGTAATCAACACAGACCCTAATAGTACCCTGAGATCCTGGGTTCGATCCCCAGCAGAGTCACCAATTTTTTGTGGAGGTAAATCCCTTCTGCGGACAGAGGCGATCCCTACTAGCCCAAATCGGGTCTAGCAACAATCGTTCACGCTATAGTGCAGGTTCCTAATTGAAAATAAACCAACCAACGATGAAGGCTTACCTGGAATCCAATGTTGTTGCTTGTAGAAGAGGTAGCGCTCCCGTTCCTTAGCCCTGGCAGATCACGATCCCCACGATCTCCATGATGGACACTTGCACATGCGAGAAAAAAAACAAACGCAAGCGTAAAACCCAGTAGATGCAACTATATGTTAGTCAGAAAGGACATAAATCATCATTATAAACAACAACAAGAGTGGAACCATAACCAATAGTCGTTTATTATTAATTAATCAAAGGAAGAATACAACCATAGTTCTGATGCTGAATTCTCCTTCGGAGGGTCGCCAGCAGAACACGTCTCGAAAAGCCTATCAAGGATGGGACAAACCTCTCTCTTCGGATCTTGACAATAGTTTCCTTGCTTGATTTTGGCCTTAAGGGAATAGTCAAGGCTCTTGCAGCATAAGGCTCTTGGGAATTTAGGAACTTGAAGACTAGCTTGCAATGGAGATGAGCAAGCTTTTATAGATGGGGGAAGGGGAGTTGGGATCCCTATAATCATGGGATTGGCACTATCATCAAGGAAGCTTCCATGAGAGGTGGAAAACCACTTCCTCTCTATGGAGATCCGTAGCCAAACCTCCCAACTCAAGATAGATAGCAGTCCAGGAATTTGTTAGGACAAAACTTCCGCCATTTATTTTTAAAAAACACTACTTAAATTGGTTGGCACAAGTGCGACTCTGGGATAGAGCGCCAATTTGAACGCCCTCTTTGAAGGATTTCCCCCATTGGCGTGAGTACTGAACTAGCTACCCGCGCCAATGCAAAAAGAGGTGTTTTTAGGTTTTTTTCGCAAAGAGTTGTCTTCAGGGCAATGAAAGCTCATGTTCAGAGGGATGTCATGAAAGTATTTTCAAGTCTTGTCTCTGCTCTCAGGTCACGGAATGAGCCCTCCAATGTGCGGGACGGGGATTGTAGGGACGGTGAAAAATTGTTGTGTAACACTGTGTGGTCAAGAGAAAGACTCTCTGGTCAAACAATAACATGTAAAGGAGAGAATTTATATTGAATACTATGACAGAGCAAGAAATACTTTAAAAAATCCCTCTACCATGAACGTTCACGGAACCTACCGTGAGGGTGAGGGTAGGTGGAGAAAACCCCAAGCAGCTTTGGTTGTGGGCTATGGCTGGCAACCAACCTGTAGAAATGACCAATAGAAAACGAATCACAAACAATGATGTAGAAACCGGTGTTAATAATACAGGGTAAATATGTGAGAAGAGGTTTTAGACATTACTTGGAGGCAGAAGTCAAAGGCGAGACCAGAGTTGGGCTCTGAAGACTCCATGGTGATAGACCTAGCATTTCCGCAACCTTGAGGTGAGGTCTGTATATTGAAAAATTGAAAACCCCTTTCAAAGGAATTCTAAAACAAAACTATAACTGAGAAAAAAATTTAAAAACTACACATAAATAGTGTCAAAACCAGTAAACAGTGATCGGAAAGTTAGACTGACAGAGTAATAAAATAATCTAACCTTTTTTATGAGAGGAAACTGGTAAGGTTCCATAGAAGCAGCATATTCAGCCAGTTCAGGCACCTGGGAGCGACGTCACAGAGTGATCGAAGTAACTTGCAAAGTCGGAGGTAGATCCAAGCAGACAAGAAAATGCAAGACCAACTGGAGGGTGGGGTGGGTAGTTACCCTAACCCTACCACTCCACACCTACACTGTCGATCGCCCAGATAAGATTTGGATGACCTGAGTGGTGCCAGTACAGATCACAGACAGTTGTATAAAATAAAACATTTACGAATGCCATTAATTGCCAAGTGTATCAACTCAAATGTAAATGAATGTTATTGATTGCTAATCAAAGGCCTGAATTATTTTAATGGTATTGTAATCCAAGTCTTGATTACATAGTTGTGTGGAAGGATATGCCGCCAATTGTAGAATGTAGAAATTATTAATATTTTACCAACTATAGTCATGTCATGAAAAGCTAAATGTGTTGGTTATGTAGAAATAAATCAAGTAGTGTGGAAATTCAAACTTTGCTTAAAATCAATGATTGTATATCTACTCATTATACCATGATACTGTATACGAAACATAGCAATACCATAATTGTACTGTAATTCAATAGGATGATGTTGCTAGATGGTAAGAGGAGATTAATATTTTAACTTTATGTATAAAGTTTTGAGTTTTTTAGTTGTTACAAGTTGTATCAGAGCATGGTTACATGCTAGGGCCAATTGGGCCAACACAATAACATGATAGATCATCATTTTTATTTTGTCGTCTTTTCATAGATTTTAATTGGTTTATTTGTGCAAATTACAGGAAAAAAATTTCACCAAACTACAATGAGGAGGGGATATAGCCACCAGACACCTAGAAATAGAGGAGAAACCCATCCTATGACAAACCCCGAGGTCAATCCCGAAATTTGGGTGCAGTTAAACATAGACCAACACCAGGAAACAAGAAGAATGTTGGAAGACCAACAAAAATAGGCAAACAGATTACTTGAAACTGTGCAACAACTCCAAACAGAGATGCTCAAAGTTCGGGGTGACAATTAAATATTGATGAGAGAACAAGAAAGGATATTGAAAAGTCTTTCAGACCGACAGAATCATCCCAATTCAAAACCAAGTCCCGAGAGGAAAACTTAGGAGGAAGGAGAATAACAACAAGCCCTACATGGTAATCTAAAAGGAAAAAAAATGCCACGAAGTGATAAGAGTTGAACTTACAATGAGGTTGAATCTAGAAACAATTTACAACAACAAGAGTTAAAGAAACAAAAAGTGGAATTACAGGGTGAATTCTGGAAGATTAAGCCTCCCACCTTTGATAGAGAGGCTGAAGAAATGGTAGAAGCTTGGACCATAAATATGAACAAGTATTGTCAATTATATGAATATAACGGCAAAATGAAAGCTCGTTTAGCCATTTATCAACTACATGAGAAACCAACATTGTGGTGGGAGGAGGTTAAGAATGTGCGTGGAATAGAAGACCAAAATGTAACTTGGGATGAGTTCTAATAATATTTCAAGGATAAGTATCTGACTGAATTTTTCTACGATGAAAAGTACCAAGAGTTTCATGATTTGAAACTCAGGAAAATGTTTATGGATTAGTTTGTTACAAAATATAATTCATTATTACGATATGTATTGTACTTGCACGATGAGAAGGAAAAAGTGCACTAATTCCTGAGTATTTTTCCCTTTCATATGAAAGAGAAGATTGAATTCGTGAACCCAAAAAATATGGATGAAGCGATAATGAAAGCACGAATGTGCTATCAACAATCCAACGTTAAGAGAGAAGTTGGGAAAATTTGGCGACCTCGAAAAGGGCAGAAAAGTTTCACCAGTAACAAAAATAACAGATCTGGAAATTATAGGAATGTTGCCAGGAGCCCAGTGAGTAAAAAAATGGAAAAGTTCAATCAACGACCAAGTGGGCTAGTGAGGAGTGGCATACAAAAGCCTCTAGCAGGCCCAACATTGGGCAGTCTCAAAAACCCTTTTTACAATGATGGGGTTGTGGGGAGGCATATTACTTCTAAAACTATCCTCATTGAGGAAGAAACGAAGTGACAACAAACCTACAAGAGGCATCAATTGTGGGGGATATAGCTCGAAACATACCCAGAATCAACGAAGCTCTAGTAGATCGACAAGCAGAATTCCAGCCAACCATGATAAAGTTAGAAGGTAAGATACAAACATAATTTGTTTCTATTTTAGTTGATCCCAGAGCCAGTTTGATCTATATACACCCTCGTATAGTTGAAATCTGTAAATTACAGAACCAGAAATTTAAGAATCCCTAGTGAGTTCAGCTGGCTATAGGGGCAAGAAGGCAGGTAAATTCCAAAGTACCATATTGTCATTTGAGTGTTGGGAATCAACACATTACTCTGGAACTCAACATTCTTCCCCTAGGATCTTACAATATATTATTAGGGATGGATTGGATGGAGAGGCATTGGTCACTGGTGGACTATAAGGGTAAAGTTATGTATTTCAAACCAAAGGATGGAACAAGATAAGAGTTGCAAGGCATTAGGAAACTGTTACAGTTACGACCCATTACAAAATCTCAATTAAGTAAATGGATAAGAAAAGGATTCCAAATCTATGCCATTCAAGTGGGATTCACCAATCCCAAGGATAATACCCTTATGCTGGAAAACATTCATATTGTGCAAAAATTCCAATATGTATTTCCTAAGGAAATCCCGGCGCTGCGACCAAAAAGGGACATAGACTTTACTATAGAGCTAATACCCGGGTCAACACCTATGCCCAAACGCTTTACAGAATGAGTGTATCAGAACTAAGAGATTTAAAAATGAAGCTATAGGAATTGATGGATAAAATATACATTCATCCAAGTGTTTCCCCACGGGGAGCACCAGTGTTATTCGTGAGAAATAAATATGGCATTATGCGCATGTGCATCAGACTACCGACAAATCAATAAGTTGAATGCTAAAAATAAATATCCCTTACCACGCATAGATGACTTTTTTGACCAAGTCAAAGGAGCTACAATGTTTTCCAAGATTGACTTAAGCTCAGGTTACCACCAGATTCGGATCAGAAATGAAGATATAAGAAAAACAACATTCTGTACCTGGTATGGCATTATGAATTTGTGATGTTTCCTTTTAGGTTAACCAACGGGACAACCACCTTAATAAGCTTAATGCATGGTATTTTCCACCCATACTTGGATAAATATGTTTTGATTTTTCTTGATGACAGATTGATATATTCCAAGAAAATGGAAGAGCACAAGGAGAATCTGCGCATTGTGCTGAAAATGTTAAGGGAACATCATCTCTATGCTATGTTTATTAAGTGTGAATTATTTAAAGAACATATTCAATATTTGGGACACGCGATTTATGCTGAAGGGATTGCGGTGGACCTGAAAAAGATAAAAACCATCATGGAATGGAGGGTTCCAAAGAACTTAGTAGAAATACATTCGTTCATGGGTTTGGTGGGGTATTATTGATGATTTCTCAATGAATTCTCTAAAATATCCTTTCCCATTACCTCCTTGCAGTGAAAGGGACGAGTCTTTAACTGGACTCAGGAATGTCAAAACAGTTTTGAGTCATTAAAGGAGATGGTAACTACTGCTCCTGTTCTAGGAGTGGCAGACTCGGGTAAAGAGTTTGAGGTCTGTACCGATGCTTGTAAGGAGGGTGTAGGAGCAGTTTTGAATAAATAGGGGAGAGTCATAGCATATGGATCTAGAAATATGAAGGAACATGAGCAGAGGTATTCAACCTATGATTTGGAAAAAACTGTTGTGGTACATTCATTATGGATATGGAGGCATTACTTGTTAGGGAAAAGGTTCGTGCTGAGAACTAACCACAGAATTCTAACTAGCTATTTTAAAAAAGCTGATCCGAATGCGCCCCAAGCTAGGTGGAATGATTTTATAAGTGAAATCGATTTTGACATTGAACATGTGAAGGGTAATGAGAATCCAGTGGCAGATGCACTAAGCAGGAAACTTCATGGCATCTACAAACTCTACTTTAATCATATTGAACTCAAATTCCAAGAAGAAATATTAGAAGCAGCTAGTAAGGACCTTGAATACCAGTATATATGGCAACAGGGAAAAATAAATAAAGAGCAAGGGAAGCAGTTAGAATTTGAACTCAATGAGAAGCAATTCTTGGTCTATGGAAAAGAATATATATTCCAAATCAAAACAATTTGAAAAGAGTTTTTTTGGATGATTATCATCGGATTTCCTATACACGACATCCAGGATACCAGAAAATGTAAACTCCAATTAGAAAGGATTATTCCTGGTCTGGAATGTGGAAGGACATTGCAGAGTATTTGACTAAGTGTTTAGAATGTTAGCAAATTAAGGTTGGACATCATCATCCCGTAGGATTGCTTCACCCTATTCTAGTACCAGAATGGAAGTGGGAGGTCATATCCCTTGATTTCATCACTGGGCTACGAAGGAATATAAAGCATAATTATTCAATCATGGTTGTAGTTGATAGACTCAGTAAGGTGTCATATTTTATTCCTGTTTAGTCTACTTATAATATGGTAAAAATTCCTAACATTTTCATGAGAGAAATTTTTAGATTACATGGTATCCCTCGAGTGGTTATTTGAGATTGTAATGTGAAAGTTACTTCGGCATTCTAGAAAACCCTGTTTAGTGGTTTGGGGATGCAAATATAATTTAGTACTACTTTTCATCCGCAGACGGATGGGAAAACAGAAAGTCTGAATCATATCTTGGAAGACATGTTGCGCATGTATGTAATGTAACGACCAAGGAAGTGAGAAGAGTATCTTCATTTGTCCGAGTTTGCTTACAAAAATGGTTACCAAGAATCCCTTAAGATGATTCCCTTTGAGACATTTTACAAAAGACAATGCCGAAATCCTATGAACTGGAGCAGTCCAGAAAATAAGATGATGCTTGGGCCAGATATGTTAGAAGAAATGGAGCGAGAGGTAAATAAAATTAGGCAAAACTTGAAGGTTTCTCAAGTCCCGCAAAAATTGTATGCTGATAAGATAAGAAATTTCTAGAATTCGTGATCGGGGATCATGTTTATGTGAGAATAAAATTGATGGGAAGCACACTCCAATGAAATACTTGTGCCAATTTGGCCCCCAGATATTGTGGACCATTCAAAGTTTTGGAAAGGATAGGACCAGTGGCCTACCGACTAGCTCTACCAAGCCATATATTGGTGTTTCATGTATCATTACTGAAATGTTATGTACATGAACCCAAACATGTGATATAATGGTAGGGTATACATGTAGGTTAACAATGCCTTACAATTGTGACAAAAATAAAATTCCCGATTTGAACTAATGATAATAATTGTGATATGTAGGTAGAACCGGACAACGAGTTTCTTGTAGAACTGCAACATATCCTAGATCGGAGAGAAATAATGCTCCAGAGGTGAGTCATCCCCCAAGTTAAAGTGTAGTGGAAGCACTTTGGCCCGGAGGAGGCTACATGGGAAGAGAAACATATTATTCAACAAGCCTATCCAAAGTTGTTCATCCTGATTAAATAACAATGAGGACGGTGTTTGCTTCAATGAAGGAAGATGTAACACCCTATTTAATTTAGTTCTGGACTTAAATACTTTCCATGATATACTTTGAATGAGTAACGAATTAGAGTATTCGTTAACATTATTTTAATAACTTATATTTACTATTTTCAAAGAGAGTTAATGAATAATTTATTTGGAGTAAAATAAAGAAGTAACTGATTGGTAAATGATTCCAAGATACCAGGGCAAAAAGGTAGACACAGTGCTAACAGTTACGATTCCAAAGAAAGGATTTATGGGAAAATGCTGGGAAGGAATGGGGTCCTATGTAGAAGACATGAAGGATGAAGCAACAGGTGGTTTCTATGAGTAATCCAGAGCTGGTAAGGCAACCAATGGAGCTCAAGAAATACCCAGAAGAATATTAGACTAGATTTATTCGTGAGGTCTAAATTTTGGTCTCATTAAAGTACCTTGACCCTGGTGCGGAGCAAGGGAGGAGGAGAGGGCGTAATCGCCTTGCTCATGGCTGGTAGGACCATTATCCTTCAGAAGGAATTAGTCTCAAATTAGGTATTGATGTGTCTTAGAGTTCTGGTGTATGCTCTCTGTTTGTAAGTAGGAATATATTAAATTATTGTTAATTATTATAGCGTAAACATATTTGAAATAAAGAGTTGTGCCAGAATAATGTTACAGGATCAACTATGTTAAACTCATAGGACTAAATTCAAATAATAAATATGTACTTCCTAAAGGAAGAAAACTATGCGAGTACATACACAAGAAAAGAGCACAGAAGGGGTTTACTATAGAAATAAATAGCAGCGCAACTTGTATTCCTAAATATAGTGAAAGTTTATGAATATTGCCTGAAATATGTAAAGCACAAGAAACATAGAGAATTTTCCACTTAATGCTAATAAAAAGAAAACACAACTTTCCTTTACACATATATATGGACAGAAAACTAGAAGTTGAGACAACCATATGAAGTACCCTGTGGGGTACAATTAACAATACCTAAATAAACACAGGGGTTACACACAAGGGTTTATAATCCGGACGCTGAAGTGACTACTTGGACTCCCGTCCCTAAGGGTAGTTTACCCAGATAGAGAAGAAATTGGAGATGAAATACCCATGCAGGTAAACTCTGAAAAATTCCCATTGAACACCAAGAACATAAGAATGAAAATGTACTTACAAATATATATGCAGGAAATTAAAAATAGTTACAGTCTTCTGAAGACTAAATGAGGATGGAGTACTGTAATACAAATTTAATAATCTGGAATACTTGACAGTAAACTAGCTTGGCCTTGTAGATCCCATAAAAAAAAATTTATGCTTGTGGTATTGATGGACTCAATAATCCCCGTGACCAGATAGATATTACTTAGATCTAAACTCAAACCCAATGTTCAATTATGCATTTAAAAGAAGAAGGACACACAGTGGAAGACATAACAAGTCTGGGCTAGAAAAATTTCGAGCAAGCATGCAAAGAAAAGTTCTGGACGGAACACCGCTATAAGGGGCGAGCCTGACTCAAACCCTCAACCCTCTACAGACAAAATAAAATTACAACGTGGTCAAGAGAAAGACTCTCTGGTCAAATGATAACCTGTAAAGGAGAGAATGTATAATGAATACTATGACGGACCAAGAAATACTTAAAAAAAAAAACCCTCTGCCATGAATGTTTTCAGAACTTACCGTGAATGTGAGGGTAGCAGTAGAAAACCCCAAAGAACTTTGGTTGTGGGCTATGCTTAGTAGTCAACCTGTAGAAATCACGAATAGAAAACGAATAACTAAACAATGATGCAGAAATCCTTGTTAAGCACTTAAGGCTACAGGGTAAATTTGTGAGAAGAGGTTTCAAAAATTACCTGGAGGCAGAAGTCAGAGGAGAGACCAGAGCTGGGCTCTGAAGACTCCATGCTGATAAACCTAGCATTTTCGCAACTCTAATGCGAGGTATTTATATTGAAAATTTGAAATCCCCTTTCAAAGGAATACCAAAACAAAAGGATAACTGTGAAACAATTTAAAAACTAGGCATAAATAGTGTAAAAAATTGTAAACCGTGCTCGAACAGTTACAGTGGTAGAGTAATAAATGAATCTAACCTTGTTGACGAGAGGAAACTAGTAAGGTTCCGCAAAATCATCATATCGAGCCAATGCATGCACCTCGAAGTGATGTTGCAGAATGACCAAGGTAGGTTGCAGAGTCGAAGGCAGCTCCAAGAAAAGAAGCAAATGCAAGACCAACCGAAGGGTGGGGTGGGTAGTTACCCTAACCCTCCCACTCCACACCTACACCGTCAATCGCTCAGATAAGATTTGGACAACCCAAATGGTGTCAGTATAGATCACAGAAAGGTGTATCAAATAAAACATTTATGAATGTCATTAATTGCCAAGTGTATCACCTCAAATGCGAACGGATGTTACTGATTACTAACCAAAGGCCCGAATTGTTTTAATAGTACTTTAATCAAAGTCTTGATTATATAGATGTGCGGAAGGATATGTTGCCGATTGCATAATGTAGAAATAATTAATATTTTACCAACTATAGTCATGTCAGAAAAGCTAACTGTGTTGGTTACATAGAAATAAATCAAGTAGTGTGGAAATTCAAACATCAAACTTTGGTTAAAATCAATGATTGTATATCTACTCATTATACCATGATACTATACACGAAACGTAGCAATATCGCAATTGTACTTAGTTGAATAAGATGATGTTGCTAGATGGTAAGAGGAGATTAATCTTTTAACTTTATGTATAAAGTTTTGAGTTGTTTAGTTATTACAAAAAGATTCCATGGAACTGAGAATACCAATAACCAGGGAAATAAATGCTTTGAGGCCACATACATTTTAGCACCAAAACTAGGGAATTCCAAATGCATGGTTTGTTGAATTAGAATTTATAACTTAACGGTTCAGAATTTATAACGTAACAAAGCATCATAAAAGCATCATTATAAAATAAGGATCTGATAAAAGGAGTTGCTTCCGAAATATGTATATTGATTTTCCGATAAGGTGTGAAAATTGTTAGCCAATCAACCAAAAGATAATTTTAAATAAAATAATAGTAACAAGTTAGGAATTTTTTTTCCCTAAAATTTCACTTTGTTAAGGCTAAAAGTATATAAAATGTATGACTAATTTAATAAGAGGTCAACTAATGAAATATAGGAAATAATAAGAGGAAATTTAGATAACATAAATTTTTATTTTTAAAATTTAAAAATTATTTTAAAATAATATAATTTTTAAAATAAATTAATAAAATATAAATAAATTTATAAATAAATTTATTTTTTAATATTATTAGTAAAGAGTGAAGTTAGATCTAAAAATTTAATATATAATATATACTATATAAAATATAAATATATATATTAATCAAATATAAATATATTTATAAATTAATTAAGTAATTAAATTTTTAATGTATAATAATAAGTAAAGTTTGAAAATTGAAGGGAATATCATGGTTAGATATAAAAGGTTAGAAAATGAAGATGAAATAACAAACTAAAATAATTTTTAAAGAATAAAATGTAAATTAATAAATTAATAAATAAATGAGAAATGTTAAAAATCAAATTAAAAATTAAAAAAAAAAATTTAATATATAATAATTAAGAAAAAGATCATTATTAATAATGAAGAAAAAATTAATAATTAATTTAAGAATTTAAATCATTATACCATATTTTAAATTGACAAATGAAACAAATAATTTAGTGATAAAAAACATACATACACAAAATTTACTCTTCATTTTCTCTCCCTAAAATTATAAACATGAAAATAAATTTATCATAAAGCTAACCACTGCTAAAGTACTTCTGTCTTACTTTTGATCTTCTCTCCATAAAGTTATAGATATCCAAATAAATAAACCACTGCTAAATTATAGATGATCACGCTGGAGGCTAAACAAATCGGATCTCCATTGATTAAATTATCTGTGACGTCGAAGATATTATTTATCAAAATGAGAATACAAATCAAAGAGCCCCTCCTCACATTGTTTTCAAATAGCTTTTTTAATCATGAAGTATCCTATATTAAACAATTGAGTTATTTTGGGCCATTTACAATCACAAACAATTGAGATGGCGGAGGCATTTTGTTCCATCGTTTATCCGAAACAATATTATCAAAGGACCATAAGAGCTAGTTCGATTAACCTAATCCCTTTGGGCTTTGATAATGTCCAAAAGCACAGTCAATCTTGCACTCTCAAACAGAAAAGCATTTCAAAACTTCAAAACGTTATTGTATTATTCTCCCAAATTAAGTTGACTTTAAAAAGGTGAAATCTAAATATTTGGTGAAATAATTTTTAATTTCCCTTCTTCAACCTATTCTCTGAAAACTAAACCTATAATTAATGAAAAGTAAACTCTAAATACCAATTAATCTATAATTTTTATTAATTCTTTCACTGCATTGTATAATCCCATCCTCAATTCAACCCATCGCATGACTTGAAATTTTAACCTGTAATCTAAACCAAATCTCACAAAACCCTAACTGCAATGCAATTCAATTAAAAGAAAGAGTTTGATTTGAATAGAACAAAAAGAGTCAAAGGTTCGAACTGAAATCAACATATGGATGATATGCAATGTATTACTTTCGTGACACATTTTACTCAGACATACCATAAAAAGGAACGACAGAACGGCACATCAGAATTTGTATTTGTATTACTTTTGTGACACATTTTACTCAGACATACCATAAAAAGAAGAAGGAACGACAGAACGGCACATCACAATTACACCATATAGAATACCATCGATAACATATGTGTATGATCTCTACAAAATATGGTTGCCCTGGCCCTGCGCTGCACCATCATGCTCGAGATGGCCTTCACCAGGATGATCTGAAGGAGATATCTTCTTGTCGCTGTCTCTGGTAAAATTGTTCGTAAGCGAACGCACGTTAGATGACTGCGAATCATTTGGCATATGGCATTCGCCAGGTGACGACGAGACATCGGACTTTTTGGGTATATCAATCGCAATATGAGGCATTCCACCCGAGGGTCCCTCCCACTCCTCCCACTCGCACAGGCAGACTGCGCACTGCAATGCAACCCTAGAAGTCTGCGATGATCGATACACAAATATGGGCAGCGTCTCTAATATCGCCGAATCCAACCCCGCGTTCCGCAGAGTTGCAGGTTCTTCTCCTGTAAAATAAAACTAATGACCCGTCAAACCTGATCTCTGTCGTCTGCATCTGATAAATCTAGCTTAAACGCGCAGCAAAATCACGAGTAAAATCACAATAATACAAATTCTGACAAAGATCGTGATATCATCATATTTGTTCCGGGTATCATTGCGAGGCGGCTGATTAAAATCACTGACCGGGTTCATTTTATATATCAAATCGAACCCACGAAATTGTCTTTCGAACGGAGCTACTTTCGGCCCTCAAATCCCTTAGATTGCCTGCGCTGCAAAAAAGACATACTCCCCTCTCAATTTAAGTAAGCAGCGTCTCCGATGCCCAGATGAATCGAAAAGGTATGGTTCGATTGTTTAGAGGTTTAGATGAATACATGCATCTAGGGTGTTATTATTTTCATATTTTATTTAAATTAGCAATTGTATTAGATGTGGTAAAGAAAAAGTAGTAAGGTATATTTTGAAATGTTTTAGAAAATTAGAATATCAAGAGAAATCAATTATATTATATCAAATTTACAAATTTTATAACTTTTTCAACATGGATTTCTGAATTTTCAAAGATGCTCTTTCAAATTTTAAAAGCAAAAATTTAATTAGATAAATATTATTTTTTAACATTGAACTATCTCTTTTTATCAAAATCTTATAATCTTTTACTACTTGCTAAGGGGATTGGATTTTCTCTTAAGCTGAGATATAAAAATGAAAAAATGAATAAACAAATATGGAAGGCCTAAATTGTAAATATCAAATTGTTTACTTTCAAGAGAAAGGGAAACTTCTCTTTTACACTCTAAATGCTATAGTTATCTTATATAGATCTTCTTGCACACTCCGAATGCTATAGTTAACTTATATAGATGTGAAGTGATTGTTTTTTTATTTACATCCAATACCTAGTTGTTATATTTTTTTTATTTATATTCAATAGCTAGTTATTTATTTAATTAATAGAAAAGTTAGCCGTTAGCTAGAATCTTATTGGATATTTTTTATTAGTGTTTATATATATATATATATATATATATATATATATATATATATTTTGTGTTTTTCTATTATTATTTAAAGAACCGTAATCTTATTGGATATTAGACTTTTGCTCAATTTTTTTTAATTAATGCTTTAACATATCTTTCATGTTGTTTTTTTTTTAAACTATAATTTCACTTTCTTTTTTTTTTAAATGAAAATTTTCCTTTGGGAAAAACTATAATTTCACTTTAGTTTTTTTTAAAAGGAAATAAAATTTCATTTTAAAATGCTAAAATCATTTAGCATGTGCAATGTTAAAACTATTTAGCATATGCATGTCCTGTTTAAGAGTGCAAAAAAAAATTAAAAATATAAATATAAAGAAGAAGATTAAGTGATATTAAAAAAAAAAATTCTTTTCTTTTTTATTAATGCTTTAATATATGTTTTTGTTGTGTTTTTTGGCATAACTATAATTTCACTTTAATTTTTGTTTAAATGAAATTTTTTATTAGAGAAAAACTATAATTTCACCTTTGTTCTTTTATAAAAGGAAATAAAATATCGTTTTGAAATACTAAAAGCATTTAGTATGTGTAGTGTTAAAAGCATTTAGCATATAAATGAAATAAAATAAAAAACAAAAAATGGAGTAAATGAAAAATGTCATGGTTGTAGAACTACTTAAATTTAAGGATTGGATATAGAAAAGTTATGACTGTACAAAGTCTTAAGCTTATGTATTAGCAAGAGAATAATTGCATTCAAATTAAAGGGGAAGTGGACCATGAACTATATGCAAGCTGATGCATGTAACCAACTTAAGTTTATATATTAGTAAGAGAATAATTGCATACGAATTAAGGGCAAATGACTCATGAACTATATGCAAGGGACCAACTCTTCACTTTGAATGGGGAATTTTTTTTCAATATTACTAAACAATCTGTGTTGACATGTAATATGAATCATTTGGGAAATCTTTCAATTGAAAAACATTGGGGGTTGATGTCACTATGTAAATAAACAATAGGGATGGAATTCTAAGACACAAAATTTTGTTGATAAATTATTTCAAAAGCTTTAGGGAAAATAAATAACACACAGACAACTATTAAATGGATGTACATATGGAAAAGAATAACCGTTGTGAATCTTTCTTTGCCAATCTTTCAAACATTTTTGAGAAAACAAATAACACACCAGCATCCATTAAATGGAGACACATATGCATAAGAATAACCATTGTGAATCTTTCTTATTAATTTAACTAAAATAAATAAAAGTAAAAATAATTAGTAAAAATATTCAAAAATAAAAGGTAACTTATAACAGTCTTAAAAATATTCAAAAATATTATTTGAAAATCATTCACTTAATAATTATTAATAAATGAATTAAAATTTTAAAAATTAAAGTAAATACCCACATTTTTAAATAAGAAAGAAAAAAAACCTGGCCAACAACTTTGTCTAATTATGTCACAGAGATTTTGTTAGTCAGAGGAAGAGCTTAAGCCTTGAAAATGGAGAAAAGACTCAAAAGTGTCCTTGGTTCTTAGGTTAAACTGTAAACACCTGCGGAGTGTTGATTAAATGCAGTAGACCTCTCCTTGTTGCTTAAATGCAGTAGACGTAAATGTAGTAGACGTGGTCTACTCTATGTGGATTAAATGCAGTAGACGTGACGTCTGGTCGAGATTTGTTTGCAGAGTACGCTCAAGTAAAATAAAATTTACCTACCTTGGCATTTTCGGACGAGCATGGATAAAAGAGTTATTAAGTTGGAATTGATCACATTATTTAAAATTGATGAGAAAAGTCCAAGTCAATGATGTATATATTTTTAATTTACTTAATAAATGGTTAGGAAATGATATATATATAAAGAAAGTAATTTGTATAATTCAAATATATAAGTAATTATATTATTATTATTGTTATATATATGATGATGGTTAATGTCTATTGACACTAATCTTTGGTCTATCGGCCCTAAAGAAAAGATTTGTTTAGTTTGATTTAAGATTTTATTCCTATGCTCAAAAATTATGGAGAGAAGCCTTCAGAGCTCACTCTAATTTTGATATCTTAAAAGGTTAGGAAGGTCAGTATTGCAACAAATATTATGAAATTGAGCTCTAATGTGGTTGTATGCAGGGCACTCTAAGAGGAAGTGATTTTCATCCTCGATGTTCATATTCTCACAGAGATGGCAGATCCTTTCCATCCATGGTGTTTTAGGAACTGTCCAACGACATGTTTCACTATGGAGTTCATGAGAGTTCGTTCTAATCTTGGCTATATTAATTTTCTTCTTTGAGCTAGTTAAAACACAGAGATACTTTTGATCTTCTAGGGTGGGGTTGATGACCGCCTTATAATATCTTAATTTTCTTTTAGCTGCTAGATCTTTCTCACACCACTTTTTTTCTTTGAACTTAGAAGTAATAATTTTTTTAATGTTATTAATGTTTTGCAATGCAACATTCTCATCGATCTCCCAATGACTTAACCATGCCCTCGTTTCTTCGCTTAACCAGGCTCTGGTGTCTTTATACCAACCTTGTTTAAGCTTTAGGTGGTTTTGGCAAAAATTTAAAGCTAGCTTAGAAAGTTTATGGTCTACTATGCTATTGAATGTATGCTTGTACTACAGAAGCCTAGTCATAGTTAGGCTCTCAATATATATATTTAATTTATTTAATAAATAGTTATGAAATGAAATATATATATATATATATATATATATATATATATAAAGTAATTTGTTTAACTCAAATATATAAGAAATTATATCAGTTAAAAATTTGTTTAATTCAAATATATAAATCATTATATCAGTTAAGATTACACAAATTAAGTTGTAGAGTTTACATTGAAAATCAAATATTAGTAAAAAATTTACATTCAGAAAAATAAAACAATTATCTAAACACTACTTACACCGTTTTCATCAAAATCGTAGGAGTAGGACGAAGATATTGCTCCAACAATCTCACCTGAAGAAAATGATTGACCTGCACACTAGAGGAATGTCATTGAAAATCAAATATTGTAAAAATATTTACATTAAAAAAATAAAACAATTATCTAAGCCCCTCCAAAAACATAAAAGGCAAGAAAAATATGACCTCATTTTCTTCAAACTTGCAAGAGCAGCATGCGACATGAGTCAAACTTGTCTTTTCGAATAAGATGTTGCTCCAGCAATATCACTAGAAGAAGATGATCCATAGATGATTGACCTACATACTATATGAACGTCATTGAAAATCAAATAATAGTAAAAAAAAAATTACATTAAAAAATCTAAAACAATTATCTAAGCCTCTCCCAAAATAGAAGAGTCCAGAAAAAACTGACTCTGTTTTCCGTAGGAGTAGGAGGAAGATGTTTCTACAGCAATCTCACCTGAAGAAGATGATTGACCTACACATGAGAGTAATGTTATTGAAAATTAAATATCAGTAAAAAAATTTACGTTAAAAAAATATAAAACAATTATCTAAGCCCCTCCGGCCAGAAAAAAATGACCTCGTCTTCCTCAAACCTGTGGGAGTAGGGGGAGGATGTCGCTCCAACATGTAAGCGCAGGAGGAAGATGTTTCTCCAGCAATCTCACTAGAAGAAGATGATTTCCTTGCACACGAGATGAAAATAGAAGACGCCAGAAAAAACTGACATTATTTTCCACAAACTTGTAAGAGAAGGAGGTCGTGCGAGTCGAACTTATCTGCTGGAAAAATATGTTGCTCAAAAGAGAGGAATGGTGTGCTCTCCACTAGAGAGATTTTCATTCAACAGGGGATGTTTCAATTTATGCTACACAAAACATTAGTAAAAAAGATTCGAGTTAAAAGAGTTTAAAAAAATTAAGGTAATTAGGTAATTAGCAGAGCATAAACAAAGGAGACATTGGATTTAATGGCCTAAAACATTTCAATTGTGTAACATTTGATCCAATCACTCACACAAGGACACATTAGCAGCTAGGGGAATTGTTTTGAAATAAAAATTCTTTACGATGTAATAAAATATGTAAAACATAACTGTTTAAAAAAATTGTAAATTCATACATAGATTTTTTTTTTAATTACAACTATTAAATTTTTGTTAATTGATACATAGGCTTCTTTTGAAACGATAATAATTATGTAAATTTTTTAATTTTTAGAGACGTTTTTTTACTATTTTTTCTTTAATCAAACGAATTAGCAATTGGGTGGGTCAGATACTCGCATGAAACCCACCATACTTTTCTCTCAACTCACATGCTACCCACCGTACTTTTGTGTCAAAGACTCACATGCTACCCACCATATTTTAGGCCTGTGACTTGTCCTTCTCTCTGTAGTTACTTGGTTGGTATTGAATTTTGGATCTCTTAGTTTATTTTAGTTTTAAACAATACTCACATTATTTCGATAATCTATTGTGACAACTACATTTAGTGTTAACTAGTTGTTAGCTAGTTAAATGACATTTTATTATTTTTTTAAAGAAAAGACTGAGACACTTAATATTTTTCTGGAAATTTTATTTTTCTTTATCGTTATTGTGAAAAATAAAATTGGTTACAAAAAGTGGTTCCATAAAAAGTAAAATGGCTGATGGTAAATTCTTTCCAAGAACTAAAAGGTGGTTGGACAGTTTGAATAGTTACTTACTCCTCTGGGAATACGAGACTCATCCCAGTGTGGAATAGGGGTTATGTTCAGAGACTAAGGAGGAGAGTGGAAAGTGTCCTTAGCTGGTAGGAACCAATGGAAATCTCTCAGCATTCCTAAAATTTTCTGGTATTGACTGAACTTAAGGTCCTGAGGTCACAATAGAAAATTACAGTCAACCTATACATTTTAGTGGTGGAGCACAGGGGAAAGATCAAGACGTAATTGCCTCACTTGGAGGTTGGGTGGATATCAGTAGTGAACTACAAACTCAGATAAGTTTTTGAGTATTCGGTAAACTTATGCTAGGAACTGATTTTTATTAAATATGTCTCACAGGAAAAGTATTTTCATCATAAGCAAAGACTGTAAATTTTTTTTTATATAAAAGCACGGCTTGAATGAGATAAAGATTTGTGTATTTTAATGATTGAATTAAGTTATTTATAGGTTCGGTGAATTGTCTGTGGAAAAAATTCTACTGTGTGTTCTGAATTACTTTACTATGAAAATGAAAGAGAAGTTTGTTTTTATCAAAGAAAAGAAAACATAATACATAGTTGTTCTTAAGGAAAAGAACCAGATTACTGTGTTAAATTAATAAAAAACCAAAACCCTATGGTTACTCTCTTAAAATACAGAAGATACTACGGAATACGAGTACCGCCATAGCAGTATGCCATTCCAAAAATAGAAGAACTACACAAAAGAAATTATTTTGTAGGAGTGGAATCTATTTAATTTGAAAAGCAAAGTAAGAAAATGAATGGAATAATAGTTACTAATTAAACTTCATAATTGTAAAGATTTATGACAGAAAAAATAACTAAGTCCTAAGATTAGAAGGATGACACTGTCAGCCATAAGACCAGAGGTGAAACCTCGAGTTATAGGGCACATCATGTCTCTAGTTGAAATATACAAGCATGAGAACATGAGTGGTCCAGTCACTCGAATAAGGACTCATATAAAATTATGTTGGTAGCATTTATAGTAAAATCATTAGGTGAGTTAGCCAACTTGAAAGTAACGTTCTAAAATGCTATGATGTATACCATTAAAGCATCTATTAATTAAAATAAAATAAACCCATGATTCATATGAAGAAATATTGTATAAAATTAGAGTGCAAGGACCGGCCAAAGGCTCGGGTCCATAACTTCTTCCACAAAATTTCGAAAGCACGAAATTTATAATTTAAGCATGTAAAATCTTTCAATAAATTTATAAGTACTGTAACAACCAAGCCAACAAACTCTTAAAATAATACACTTAGTCATTCTTAAAAGTATGCAGACAACTGTAAGCATAGTCTGACCCGGTTTATGTAAGTACAGAAACACTACCCTTGGGGATTTACATCTTAGTAATTTGGGAAAACTTCCAAAAAAATTAAAGAAGGAAACCCTTGCGAGTACTCTATAGAAGAAAACATGAAATATAACTCTGTTCCTAGCCACGACATTCCAGAATGCATTCGAATATCATAGACTAGCCAAGAGCTCTATGAGCGAGGCTTGCGCATGTAAATCTAGAATAGCAAATTACAAACAACTCTAAATAAAAAATTTGGTGAGGAGAGGTAGCCTTTGCGGACATGTATGCGTGACATGTGTACATGGAGGTGTAAGCTACAGTTTATCTGGAGACAAAAAATTCTTCACGAAGCAAGTTTCGAGTCTGATAATCTTCAGAAAAAGGATCATACCTACATAAACCCCAAAGAATACTATTAGAATCGACTTGGCGAAGTTAACAGACTCTGTTTTGTGGACCTAATGGATATAAATAAAAAGAGAAGTTAGGATATTGATTACTTGAGGAGGTGTGCTAGCATACTTATAGAATGCCAAACCTGAACATTTGAGAGTCGACAAAGAAAGATTAGTAGTCAGAACCCTATATGATAACCAAATAGTCCAAAGGAATTGATAATGAGATTAACGAATGGCAAGTGACCGGGAAGATCCAAAATAACTATTACCTGTGACGACGCCTAGATGAAATAAAGCTGGAAGAGCTGAATGCAACCGTGGGTGGGAGTTTTTCCTGAGGCAGAAGTATTCATGTTCCTCGGCCACAGCCATGGACAGATTCCACCGCCCGAAACATTGTTAACTCTCGTAGTAAATACCAGGAAAAACCTCTAATCCAGGTGGATATTGGTGGCCACCCACCTATTCCACTTGGGGCCCCACCATTGCCTCTTTCAGTTTTTCAGTTTCAGCACAACTTACTATTTTTAGCAGTTTTTCAGGTCCTAAACTTCTGGAGCCGTTTTGAGGCCCTAAACGATGTTTTTTGGGCATCGCGCCCGTAGCGAAAATAATTCCATTTCGAAATGGATATTCATGGTGAAATTTGTAGTCCTCGGATAGATATTTCTAATGATGTATCATGTGTGTTAAACAAAGATAATATGCCAAAGTTACGTCCCTGGGAAGTTGAAACACCAATTTACCTAAACGGGGCCCTTAGTTTTGGCGCTTCATCTCCTAGGGTTAGGTTTTTGGATGTTTAGAGTTCTCCATTGTTTCTGAATAATAAATACGCCCTCGAGACTCATTATAACACAATTCAGAGGCCTGTAGCTGCCACATCTCTTCTCATAGATAACTACCAGCACCCCAGCTAGTTTTATTGCCATTCTGTCTTTAAGAAAATTTCAGTTCTTTGATATTAATGAAATGAAGTGTTATTTCCACTGCATCTCTGTATTTATGGCTATGTGTTTATTCTGTTGCATTCCTACATAAATTTGGATTAGTGGTATCAGAGCGGTCTGCTTTTTCTCAATCCTTCTTTGCATGTCCCCAACAAGGTCGGGGGATAAGGAGTTAGGGCTCGATCTAGTGGCACCTTTGCAAGATCATCCTCGCAAACCTTGATGGACGCCCATGGGGGACGAAAAGAAAGATGAGGGAGCAAGAGATCCTATCAAAATATTGCCCGAGGAGGCCCTAGAAAAAAAAAGGAATGCGATGATAGATAACTTTGCCCAGATCCTTCAATGGTTGCCCACTGACGGCGCATCTGCATCCAGCAACCACTCTGGAGGTGCGACTCCTTTTAAGGTACAAGTAAACTTTAACATTCCCATATTTTAGGGTCAAATAGATGCAAATGCCATAGATAGATGGTTGAATCTATTAGAAGGATATTTCTTAGTTCATGACTTTTCTGACAGGGAGAAGATTATTTTTTCACTCCTCAGAGCCGCCCCCCATGTTAAGGACTGGTGGGAAACCCACTGTGAGAAAAAGGATGAGACATAATCCTCTCTATTCTCGGCCGTACCCAATTGGAATTTTTTCCGAGACGTCGTCAACGAACAATACTATCCTGTGGGGAGCTATGAGGACAAATACATACAATGGACCACACTGCGCCAACAAAGGGATCAAGATATGCATGAGCTGACAAATTTGTTCCATACCCTGCGCACCAAGTTGGGTATCAAAGATTCAGAGAAACATCTAGTGCTAAAGTATCGCAGTTGTCTGCACAGATACATTTAGGAGGAAATGGAGTTCCTCGACATCTCCTCGCTTGGTACAGCATACCGGTATGCTACCAAGATTGAGCAGAAATTCAAAAAAAAGAAGCAAGACTTTGGATCTACGAATCAAAAGTAAGGGAAAGGTGCTCCCAAACTACAGAACAAAGGGCAAAGCCAAGGCATGGCCACTCAAGACAACCTGTCGAAGCCACAAGAAAAGAACAACAGTGCAAAGCCAAAGAAGGACACGGGAAAGTGGTGTGAGTTCCATAAGAGCTCCACTCACAACACAAGTGAGTGTCAGGCCAAGCAATCGCTGGTGGCCAAGATGTGGGCTCCTGAGTTAGATGCATTCTTTGACTCTAAATCAAAACTTGATAAGGGGAATGACAAAGGGAAATATATTATTAATGCGGAGCCCAATTCCACTATTGCCACTATGAAGATCCAGAAGGAGGAACCAGAAGATCTGGAGGAGGAGGAACGCCTCTTCCACTCCCAGATGTGGGTAAAGGGCTCCCCGTTACAGTTCATTGTCGACAATGGGAGCCAAAATAACCTCATTTAGGCAGACGCCGTGAAGCGGTTGGGCTTGCCGACCACAGCTCACCCACATCCATACACCATCAGGTGGCTTTACCAAGGATGAGATCTCCACGTTAGCCAGCAGTGCCACCTTCCCTATAGCATCAATCCCTTCGCAGATGAGGTATTATGTGACGTTGCTCCTATTGATGTTTCTGATGTATTATTAGGACAACCATACTTGTGGAAGCGTCATGCTGTGTATGAGTCTCGGCTTCATGCTGTTATTGTTACTTTGGGAAATAAGTTGTACAGGATACCAGAGGTACCACCTCCTACCACTATCTCTTTGGTTACTGCAAAACAATGCAGTAAGCTCATTTCCCAAACCAGGAAATTCGTTTTCCTGATGAACCGCCCCCAGGGAAAGAAAATGACTGTGGCCACAACCTCCAGACAAGGCTGCTCTACATGACAACAACAAATGGATAAGGTTGTGGAGCAGTACGGGGACATCTTCACCTCACCCATAGGGGTTCCTCTGCACTGTCAGGTCAAGCACCCGATTGATCTGACCCCAGGTGCGCCACTACCCAATGGACCGATCTATCGGGACTCTGTTCTGGAGAACGATGAAATCAAGAGGCAGATTCAGGAGCTGCTGCAGAAAGGTCACATCCGACCAAGTTCATCGCCCTGTGGGAGCCTGATCGTGTTGGTACAGAAGAAGGATGGGACGTGGAGACTCTGTATTGACTATCGGGTGCTAAACAAGATCACTATCCAGAATAGGTACCCGATCCCATAGATTGATGACATTCTAGACCAACTCAAAGGTGAAAAATATTTCAGCAAGATTGACTTGAAGTTAGGGTATCACCAGGTACCGATTGAACCCTCCAATGTGTGGAAGACTGCCTTCAAAGCCAAGGAAGGCCTTTTAAAATGGCTGGTCATGCCTTTTGAGTTGACGAATGCTCTCGCAACCTTCATGAGGATGATGGACAACATCTTGCATCCATTCACCAACTCATTTTTAGTCGTGTACTTGGATGAAATTTTGATCTTCAGCCAGACTTGGGAAGAGCACCTTCACCACATCTGACAAGTCCTCCAAACACTGTGGCAACACAAGTTGTGTGCCAATATGGAGAAGTGCACTTTTGGCATGACCCAGGTTCAATATCTAGGATACATTATTGATGAAAGCGGGGTGCATGTGGATCCAGCCAAGATCCAAGTCATTCAGGATTGACCAGCCCCAACTACTATAATAGAGCTTCAAAACATTCTAGGTTTAGCTAATTTCTATTGGAGATTCGTGTTGGGATTCTCTCATATCACTTGGCCCTTGAGTCAAGTCACCAAGGGAGGAGCAAGAGCAAAATTCTTTTGGTCGGTACCTCAACCGAAGATCTTCACAAAACTGAAAAATGACCTATGTTCTGCCCCAATGCTCACTTTACCAGACTTGCAACAACCATTTGAGATCGAGACAGATGCCTCTGACTATGCTAATGGGGTAGTTATTACTCAACAGGGACATCCAGTGGCATATCACAGTGAGACATTTCTAACACAATTCGCAAGTATCCCACTTATGACAAAGAAATGTATTCCATTATGCAAGCTTGTCGACAATGGAAGCATTACATTTTGGGGAAGGAAACAATCACCCACACAGACCACGGGTCCCTGCAGTTCATACAGACACAAGGGAAGTAGCAGAATGATTACCATTAGAAGTGGTCCACATATCTGCAACAGTTTCATTTGAACATCAAGTACAAGAAAGGTAGCACCAATAATGTTGCAAACTGCCTCAGCCGACCACCGATCATGGTGCTCACCACCGTGCTCAACTCTTGTGGGCATGAGACTTCTGATTGGCCTATTCTCTATGAGAGTTACCCAGAATTCAGCGACACTTACAAGGCACTCTTAGGGGGTATGCAAGTTCCAAATTTTCACCTCCAAGATGCACTTTTATGTCACGTGGGACGCCTTTGTGTTCCTTCAAGCGAGTGTGCCAAGATGATATGGGAAGCACACTACAGTCGAGTCACTGGAAATTTTGGCGTTGAGAAAATAGTAGCAATCCTGCAGAAATATTTCTATTGGCCAAACCTTTGAAAGGATGTCGAGAAGCATATCATATCCTGCACTTCTTGTGCCATTGCTAAACCGACCATCAAGAAGCAAGGCCTATATACACCACTACCTACCCCTAGTCAACCTTGGGAATCCATATCCATGGATTACATGTCAGGACTGCCTTCTACTAAGTAGGGAAATGACTGTATTTTCGTGGTCGTCGACGAATTCTTGAAGATGGCCATCACGGCGGCCTGCAAGAATAATATCACAGCAGAAGCCACTGCTAAACTCTTATTTGAACGAGTGTGGGTGCACTTTTGGATCCCATGGTCTATCATATCAGATCAGGATAGCAAGTTCCTCAGCACATTTTGGTCCAGCCTCTGGTCAATGTTGGATACCAAGCTCACCAAGTCCACAACTTTCCATCCCCAAACAGATGGCCAGACAGAGGTCGTCAACAGAATTCTTGTACACATTCTACGCATGTACAATTCAAATCATCCACGCACATGGGACAAGAGCCTCCCATATGTACAACATAGTCATAATCGGGCTCTCCATAGTTCAATCGGCCATAGCCCCTTTTAGGTGGGCTTGGGATTCTAGCCACTATGTCCTATTGACGTGGTCATACCATTTGCAGTTGCTCAGGCCGATTCAAATCATGTCCAGTTTGAAGTTGACAAAGCAAGTAGCTTCATCAAGTGCATTCAACACATCCACCAAGAGGTTCATGATATATTGGACAGAGCCAATGCCAAGTATAAGCAACACCATCATCAACATTGGGTGCCACACAACTTCCAGGTGGGCGACAAAGTATGGCTACATTTGCTATGATGAGAAATATAAAGAATTTAATGACTTGAAGCTGGGGCAAATGACCATGGAAGAGTATATCAGTGAGTTCACCTCCCTGTTAATATATGTTCCATACCTCAGAGATGAAAAGGCTAAGGTTCAAATATTTCTGAGTAGTTTTCCAACTCATATGAAGGAACGAATTCAGTTCGTAAATCGTAGAACCATGGATGAAGCCATTCGTAAGGCATGAAATTGCTATCAATAGTCCAAGGAAAAAGGGGAAGTTGGAAAACATTGGCAGCCAAGAAAAGGATAGAAAAGTAGCTCAAACTTCAAAGGTGTCAAAAATAATAATTTTAAGAATTCTGCACGAAGTTCTGTAAGCAAGCAGTCTAGAAGGAATCATAAAAGAACCCAGTGGCCAATTGAAGAGAGGCCTACAAAGGCATCTAGCAAACTTGAGCAAGGGAAAGTGACCAAACCACCTCTACAGTGTTGGGGGTGTGGTGACGCACATTATTATAAAAATTTCCCATAGCGAGTGAGAAGTGAAATAGTTGCAAATTTGTAGGAGGCTTCTATAGTAGGGGATGTGGTTTGAAACTTACCGCATATCAACGCAATGTTGTAGGATCGATAGGCAAATTATCAACCAATAATGGTAGAGTTGGAAGGTAAATTGTTGTCTTAATCTATTTCTATTTTGGTAGACCTAGGTGCAAGTATAAGTTATGTTAATCCCAAAATAATGTAAGTATGTAAGTTAAAAAGTAAGAAATTCAAAAGTCCTTTGCTGGTACAACTAGCCACAGGAGAAAAAAGAAAAGTAACTCCCAAAATTCCAAACTGTACTTTGGAAATTTCAGACCAGCAGTTAAACGTGGACCTGAACATATTTCGATTGGGGTACTATGATGTTTTGCTAGGTATGGATTGGTTGGGAAAACATTGGACCCTGGTGGGCTGCAAAGAAAAGATCATTTATTACAGAATGTAATATGGAACATGCAAGGAGATTTAGGGAATCAAGAAACCTATACAGCTACGTCCTATTACAGCACCACAAATGAATAAGTGTATGAGGAATGGATGTTAGATTTATGCTATCCAGGTGGGATATGCTAATTCCAAGGAGAAGTCCTCTATGAGGGAGAATATACCAGTGGTACAAGATTTCATGGATGTATTTCTGAGAGAAATACCTATATTACTGCCAAGAAGGGATATTGATTTTACCACTGGATTAATGCCAGGAGCATCACCAGTGTCAAGGGCTCCTTACAGAAAGAGTGTTCCAGAATTAACTGAATTAAAAATTCAGTACAAGAACTATTGGACAAAGTATATATTCGTCCAAGTGCATCCTGTTGGGGAGCACTAGTGTTGTTCATTAAGAAGAGGGATGGAACCATGCGAATGTGCATGGACTATAGACATCTCAATAACTTAACAGTAAAAAATAAATATCCTTTACCTAGGATTGATGATCTGTTTGATCAGGTGAAGGGGGCCATAGTGTTCTCAAAGATATATTTAAGATCTGGATATCACCAAATCCGAATCAAGGATGAAGACATTTACAAGACTGCTTTATGTACTAGATATGGGCATTATGAGTTTGTGGTGTTACCGTTTGGGTTAAAAAATTCATCAACGACATTTGTGATATTATTTCATGGTATATTCCATCATTTCCTAGATAATTTCTTACTCATATTTATTGATGATATTTTAATCTATCTCAGAACTAGGAAGAGCATAGAGAACATCTAAGGATTGTGCTAAAAATGCTAAGAAAACACCAAATTTACTTTAAGTTTAGCAAATGTGATTTCTTCAAAACAAATATCCAATACTTTGGCCATGTTATTCCAGTAGAAGGGATTGATGTTGATCCAGAGAAAATCAAGACAATCATGGAATGGAGGGTACCCCAGAATGTGGTGGATATTCGATCCTTTATGGAATTATCTGGGTACTATCGAAGATTTATTGAATGATTTTCCAGAATTTCTTTTCCAATTACCTCCTTGCAGAGAAAAGGAAAAGTATTTAAGTGGAATGTTGAGTGCCAGAATAGTTTTGAGAGGTTGAAGCAACCATTGAACACTACACAAGTGTTGAGGGTAGCTGACCCCAACAAAGAATTTTAAGTTTGTATAGATGCTTGTAAAGAGGGAGTTGGGGCAGTTTTATCTCAGGAAGGAAAAGTAGTGGCTTATGAATCATGAAAGCTAAAGGAGCATGAAAGAAGATATTCAACATATGATCTAGACTTAAAAGCACTAGTGCATGCACTCCAGGTATGGAGACACTACTTTTTGGGTAAGAAGTTTGTACTAAAGATGGATCATAGTAGCCTAACCAGTTATTTCAAACAAGATGATTTAAGCTCCCGACAGGAAAGTTGGAATGCCTTGCTAAGTGAATTTTATATTGAAATACATCACGTGAAAGGTAAGGAAAACTAGGTGGCTGATGCTTTAAGTAGGAAGCTGCATCATGTTTATGAGCTTTACTATAATTACCTTGAATGAAAATTCTTGAATCAAGTAAAAGGAGAAGCACAGAAGGATCCTGAATATGAATTCCTATGGCAGCAAATGGAAGAGGCCATAAATCAAGGAAACATTTCTGAATATGGAGTTAATAAAGAACAAATGCTAACCTTTAGAGTAAAGTTACATGTACCAAACTGTGTGGATATAAAGGAGCTAATCATGAATGAATATCATCGAAGTAACTATTGAGAACACCCGAGATACTAGAAAATGTTAACTGCTATTAGAAAAATATATTTTTGGCTTGGTATGTGTAGAAACATTGCTAAATATTTAAACAAATGTTTAGAATGTCAATAGATAAAGGTGGAGCATCAAAATCCCGCAGGATTTTTGTAGCCCATACCAGTACCTGAATGGAAGTGGGAAGTCATATCCCTTGCCTTCATTATAGTTTTACCATGGTCAAATAGGCACAATGACTCCATCATGGTGGTAATCGACAGATTGTGTAAGTCTATACATTTTATACTTGTACTGTCTACTTTCGAGACTGTACAAATAGCAGATATTTTTATGAGGGAAATATTCAGACTACACGACATTCCAAAGACTGTTATTTCAGACAGAGATGTGAATTTTAGTTCAACATTATGAAAAACTTTGTTTACAGGTCTGGGGACCCAAATAAACTTTAGCATTGCTTATCATCCCCAGACGTATGGCCAAATAGAGTGTGTAAACCAAGTTTTGGAAGACATGTTGCGCATGTACGTAATGCAACAACCGACCAAGTGGGAATATTACTTACACCTAGTTGAATTTTTTACAAAAATGGCTACCAGGAGTCCCTTAAGATGAGTCCTTTCGAAGCTCTATATGGGCGGAAATGTTGTCATCCTATTAATTGGAGCAGCCCCGAAACTAAGTTAATTCTTGGGCCAAAAATGCTGGCTGAAATGGAATCGGAGGTAAAGAAGATCAGGCAAAACTTGAAATCTGCACAAGGTCAGCAAAAGATATATGCAGCTAAGAAGAGGAATTATCTAGAATTTGAAGTGCGTGACCATGTGTATGTGAGGATCAAGCCCAAGAAAAGTACCTTGAGGTGGGCCTCCTGTGCCAAGTTAGCCCCCAGGTTCTATGGACCCTTCCAAATTTTGGAAAGGGTAGGACTTGTGGCATATCGACTGGCTTTAGCTAGCCACATCTGAATGAAAAATGTGTTTCATGTGTCCCTGTTAAAGCAATATATGCATGATCTGAGGCATGTGATTCATTGGCAGAATATTCAGGTAGAGTCGAACGACAAATTTCTGGTTGAGCCTTAGTGCATACTCGACAGGAGAGAAATTATGCTCTTGAAGTGATTCATCACCTAGGTTAAAGTGCAGTGCAAACACTTTAGTCGAAATGAGGCTAGTTGGGAGGATGAAGGATTTCTGTGCGAGGCTTACCGAGATCTATTTTCTAATCTGGAGTGAAACACCAAGGACGGTGTTACTTACAGGGGGGAAGTTGTGACAACTGCATTTAGCATTAACTAGTTAAATGACATTTTATTATTTCTTTAAGAAAATACTGAGATGTTAGCCCCCTAATTTGCTCTCTTTTTTCCATTTTCCCGTTCGTAAATCATAACTATTTACCTCTATTCTACCTCTTTTAAGCACCCTCATCTTGCACCAGTCCAAGCACGGTGACATATTTCATATAAACTTTATTTTTTATATTTTTAATTAAACTTAGCATTAACTAATTATTTATTACTTGATTTATTAATTTTAATCACTCTTTGTAGCTTATCGATATCTCCAATGTTTATTTGGTAGTTATAGCACTTACCGTGACCGCTGATCCTAGTGCCGGTTCAGATCTTGCACCATTGCGAGCACAGCAAATCCTTGCAGCAGATTTGAACCTCCTTGATCATCACCTCGTTTTGAGCTGCTTCAACCACAACAACAAATCCTTGCAGTAGATTCGAATCTCCTTGATCACTACCTCGTGCTGAGTAGCTTTAGCCACGACAGTAGGATCGATCCAAAGGCAGCCAAGACTAAATCTGTGAAGGATGAAAGCTGGAGATTGGCTACGACAAGTTTTGCTAACTATCTAATTTTGAAGACCAAAAAGCTAAATTCTGCGTTTGGTTATGTAATCATTTGCATGATCTATTTTGGCCTTTGGCCAAAGATCTATATAATGTATAATGTAAATAGGACTAGAGGCTAGGTTTTTTATAGTAGAAGAGAATAGAGACACAGCCAGAGATGCAGTAACATGTTGTTGTATTTTCTTATCGCCCGAATCTGGGCTAGAAAATGTATGAATGTGTGTACTTGCCTCAGTTAATTAATAAAAGGGAGCTCTGCCTCATGTTTCATAAATTTCATTTCTGTATTTGAGCTGATGAATTGATTAAGGTATTGAGCAACGTTTTTATTTAAAAGGGAAATGTGCTGGTTGGCTAGGGCCCAACCAACCCAACACATTTACCCCATTTCTTGTTTTCCTGTAATTTGTGTTTATGTTGTCAAGTGTGATGTAGTTTTAATCACATGAATTCCTGTCTGAGTGAGAACGGATCCGTTGTGTGAAGTAGATAAATTTCCTTTTCCAGCAATTTCCTTTCCTGCACTTGATTTCAAATTTGTTTTCCTCCACCTGGTCTAAGCAGGAGAAATAACCCTACACTAGTGCACGTTGGTGTGCTATCTCATTTTATGTAATTTTGTTTTATTGGTTTTCCCCGCTTGGTCGAAGCAGGAGAAATGAACCTGCACCAGTGCACGTTGGTGTGATGCAACAAACCTTCTTAGTCTACTTCCCACAATCTTCTCTCTTTCATTAAATGCTTATGACAAGATAAACGTATATTGATTGTTTCTTTATTCCCACACTTAGTTAAGATCTGAAAAATTCACTTTTTATGTGTGAAATTTGGATTAACAGTATAATAGAACTTGCAATAATTAAGCACTCATTTTAAGAATTAAATACTAAATGTAGGAAGCTTTGATTCGGTGCATGAACTAGTTTCTTGCCACAGGATCTGAGTACTTTGAACTTGGAAAAGTTGAAGCCCTTGCATGAAGTAAAAATCCTTTAGTAAAGACACCATTTATACCTTCTGCATAAATCTCGGTTCCTGCACTAGTGAACGCAGATTGCAATAGTGTGGGACAAATGATCCAGATTTATGTAGGAACGCAACAGAATAAACACATAACCATAAAGACAGAGATGCAGCCGAAATAACACTTCATTTCATTAATATCAAAGAACTGAAATTTGCTTACAGACAGAATGGAAATAAAACTAGCTAGGGCACTGGTAGCTATCTCTGAGAAGAGATGTGGTGGCTACAGGCCTCTGAACTGAGTTACAATGAGGCTCGAGGGCCTATTTATTATTGAGAAACAATGGAGAACCCTCAACATCCCAAAAACATAACCCTAGGAGATGAAGCGCCAAAACTATGGGCCCCGTTTGGGTAAATTGGTGTTTCAACTTCCCAGGGACGTAACTTTGGCATACTATCTCCGTTTGACGCACATGATACATCATTAGAAAGCTCTATTCGAGGACTACAACTTTTGTGACAATTTTGATTATAAAAATTGCAACAAATTTTCATACCAAAAAACGTCGTTTAGGGCCTCAAAACGGCTCCGGAAGTTCAGGACCCGAAAAACTGCTAAAAATAGTAAGTTATGCGAAAACTGAAAAACTGAAAGAGACAATGGTGGGGGCCCAAGTGGAATAGGCGGGTGGCCACCAATATCCACCTGGATCATTCCTCCCCCCTTAGGAAGCAATGGTCCCCATTGCGTTAAGTTCCTCCATGAGATGAGGAAATTTCTGCTGAACTTGGTCCCTGGTGAACCACTTTCCTTGGTGCGGGAGTTGGCCAGCTTTGACAACCCGATATAGTTGGATCTTCTGCTGGCGAGTGTTCTTGATTTGCATGTCCATGATGCAATCTGTGGTGGCCTGTTCCATGCAGTCTGGATTTAACTCAGTTGGTGTGAGTTGTTCTGCAATGTCCGAGGTGTCCAGTAGAGGTGGGAAGTAAGGACGAGGGCGATCCACATTGAAGACTGGGTGCAGACCAAGGAATGGTGGAATACTGAGCTCGAATGCATTGTTCCCTACAGCCTTGGTGATGGTGTACGGCCCGTATCGGAGCGGGCGAAGCTTGCGGTGCGGTCCAGTGAGGTGCTCCTTCTGCAAATGTAGCCATACTTTGTCACCCACCTGGAAGTTGTGTGGCACCCGATGTTGATCATGGCGTTGCTTGTACTTGGCATTGGCTCTGTCCAATATATCATGAACTTGTTGGCGGATGTGTTGAATGCGCTCGATGAAGCTACTGGCTTTGTCAACTTCAGACTGGACATGAGCTGAATTGGCCTGAGCAGCTGCAAATGGCATGGCTACGTCAATGGGACATAGTGGCTGGAATCCCAAGCCCACCTGAAAGGGGCTATGACCGATTGAACTGTGGAGAGCCCGATTATAACTATGTTGTACATAAGGGAGGCTCTCGTTCCATGTGCGTGGATGCTTTGAATTGTACATGCGCAGAATGTGTACAATCATTCTGTTGACGACCTCTGTCTGGCCATCTGTTTGGGGATGGAAAGCTGTGGACTTGGTGAGCTTTGTGTCCAACATTGACCAAAGGCTGGACCAAAATGTGTTGAGGAACCTGCTATCTCGATCTGATATGATAGACTGTGGGATCCCAAAGTGCACCCATACTCGTTCAAAGAAGAGTTTAGCAGTAGCTTCTGCTGTGATATTCTTCTTACAGGCCACCATAATGGCCATCTTCGAGAATCTATCAATGACCACGAAAACACAGTCATTGCCATTCTTAGTAGAGGGCAGGCCCGACATGTAATCCATGGAGATGGATTCCCATGGTCGACTAGGGGTAGGTAGTGGAGTATATAGGCCTTGCTTCTTGATGGTCGGTTTGGCAATGGCACAAGTAGTGTAGGATCTGATGTGCTTCTCGACATCCTTTTGAAGGTTCGGCCAATAGAAATACTTCTGTAGTATTGCTACTGTTTTCTCGACCCCGAAATGCCCAGCGACTCGACTGTAGTGTGCTTCCCATATCATCTTGGCACGCTCGATTGAAGGAACACAAAGGTGTCCCAGGTGACATAATTAGCAAGACCTAGAAAGCTGCGAAGCTCTGTTATAGTAGTCGGGGGCGCCAATCCTGAATGACTTGGATCTTGGCCGGATCCACATGCACCCCCCTTTCATCAATAATGTATCCCAGATATTGATTCCAGGTCATGCCAAACGTGCACTTCTCCAAATTGGCACACGACTTGTGTTGCGCCGTGTTTGGAGGACTTGTCGGATGTGATGAAGTTGCTCTTCCCAAGTCTTGCGAAAGATCAGAATGTCATCCAAGCACACCACTATGAATGAGTTGGTGAATGGCCGCAAGATGTATTCCATCATCCTCATGAAGGTTGCGGGAGCATTCGTCAACCCGAAAGGCATGACCAGCCATTCAAAAAGGCCTTCCTTGGATTTGAAGGCAGTCTTCCACACATCAGAGGGTTCAATTGGTACCTGGTGATACCCAAACTTTAGGTCGATCTTGCTGAAATATTTTTCACCTTGGAGTTGGTCTAGAGGGTCATCAATCCATGGGATTGGGTACCTATTCTGGACAATGATATTGTTCAGCGCCTGATAATCAATACAGAGTCTCCACGTCCCATCCTTCTTCTGTACCAACACGATCGGGCTCCCACAGGGCAATGAACTTGGTCTGATGTGACCTTTCTGCAACAGCTCCTGAATCTGCCTCTTGATTTCATCATTTTCTAGAACAGAGTGTCGATAGATCGGTCCATTGGGTAGCGGCGCACCTGGGGTCAGATCAATCGGGTGCTTGACCTGGCAGTGCAGAGGAACCCCTGTGGGTGAGGTGAAGATGTCCCCGTACTCTTCCATGACCTTATCCATTTGTTGTTGTCGTGCAGAGGGGCCCTGTCTGGAGGTCGTGGCCACAGTATTCTTCTTGCCCTGGGGGCGGATCATGGAAACGAATTTCTGGTTTGGGAAATGAAGCTTCTTGCATTGTTTTCACGGTAACGAAGAGATAAGTTGTAGGAGGTGAAACTCACGGTATCTGTACAACATTTCCCAAAGTAATAATAACAACACGAGGTCGAGACTCATACACAGCATGACGCTTCCACAAGTATGGTTGTCCTAATAATACATCAGAAACATCAATAGGAGAAATGTCACATAATACCTCATTCGTGAAGGGCTTTATACTATAGGGAAGGCGTCATTGCTGGCTGACGCGGAGATCTCGTCCTTGGTGAAGCCACCCGATGGTGTATGGATGTGGGTGAGTTGTGGTCAACAAGCCCAACCGCTTCACGGCGTATGCTGAAATGATGTTCTTTTGGCTCCCATTGTCGACAATGAACTGTACAGGGGAGCCCTTTACCCACATCTGGGAGTGGAAGAGGCGTTCCTCCTCCTCTAGATCTTCCGGTTCCTCCTTCTGGACCTTTGTAGTGGCAACAGCGGCGTTGGGCTCCGCATCAATAATCTGTTTCCCTTTTTCATTCCCCTTTTCAGGTTCTGATTCGGAGTCGGAGCATGCATCTGACTCAGAAGCCCTCATCTCAGCCACTAGCGACTGCTTGGCCAGACACTCACTTGTGTTGTGAGTGGAGCTCTTATGGAACTCACACCACTTTCCCGTGTCCTTATTTGGCTTTGCGGTGTTGTTATTTTCTTGTGGCTTTGACGGGTTGTCTTTAGCCACCATGCCTTGGCTCTATCCTTTGTTCTGCGGTTTGGAAGCACCTTTCCCTTGCTTTTGATTCACAGATCCAAAGTCTCGCTTCTTCTGTTTGAATTTCTGCTCAATCTTGGTAGCATACCGGTATGCCGTACCAAGCGAGGAGATGTCGAGGAACTCCATTTTCTCCTGAATGTATCTGTGCAGACAGCTGCGATACTTTAGCACCAAATGTTTCTCTGAATCTTTGATACCCAACTTTGTGTGCAGGGTATGGAACAGATTCGTCAGCTCGTGCACATCTTGATCCCTTTGTTGTCGCAGCGTGGTCCATTGTATGTACTTGTCCTCATAGCTCCCCACGAGATAGTACTGTTCCTTGACGGCGTCTCGGAAAGAATTCCAAGTTGGTACGGCCGAGAACAGAGAGGATTCTGTCTGGTCCTTATTCTCACAGTAGGTTTCCCACCAGTCCTTAACATGGGGGGTAGCTTTGAGGAGTGCAAAAATAATCTTCTCTCGTTCTGAAAAGTCATGAACAGAGAAATATCCTTCTAATAGATTCAATCATCTATCTACGACATCTGCGTCTATTTTACCCTCAAATATGGGAATGTCAAAATTTACTTGTACCTTAAAGGGAGTCGCAACTCCAGAGTGGCTACTGGATGCAGATGCGCCTCCGGTGGGCAGTCGTTGAAGGATCTGAGCAAAGTTATCCATCATCACGTTCCTTTGTTTTTCGAGGGCCTCCTCGAGCAATATTTTGATAGGATCTCCTGCTCCCTCGTCTTTCTTTTCGTCCCCCATGGGCATCCGTCAAGGTTTGCGAGGCTGATCTTGCAAAGGTTCCACCAGATCAAGCCCTAGCTCCTTATACCCCGACCTTGTTGGGGACATGCAAAGAAGGATCGAGAAAAAGCAGACCGCTCTGATACCACTAATTCGGATTTATGCAGGAACGCAACAGAATAAACACATAACCATAAAGACAGAGATGCAGCGGAAATAACACATCATTTCATTAATATCAAAGAACTGAAATTTGCTTATAGACAGAATGGAAATAAAACTAACTAGGGCACTGGTAGCTATCTCTGAGAAGAGATGTGGCGGCTACAGGCCTCTGAACTACTTTACAATGAGGCTCGAGGGCCTATTTATTATTGAGAAACAATGGAGAACCCTAAACATCCCAAAAACCTAACCCTAGGAGATGAAGCGCCAAAACTATGGGCCCCGTTTGGGTAAATTGGTGTTTCAACTTCCCAATGACGTAACTTTGGCATACTATCTCCGTTTGACGCACATGATACATCATTATAAAGCTCTATCCAAGGACTACAGCTGTCGGGACAAATTTGATGATCAAATTCGTTGGCTTTCATACCCAAAAAACGTCGTTTAGGACCTCAAAACGGCTCCGGAAGTTCAGGACCCAAAAAACTACTAAAAATAGTAAGTTATGCCGAAACTGAAAAATTGAAAGAGACAATGGTGGGGGGCCAAGTGGAATAGGTGGGTGGCCACCAATATCCACCTGGATCAACAAATTTGCATAAGAAGGAAATCTTTAAAGGAGCAAGTTTAAGGGCCTATCTGACGAGATTGCTAAGTGTCTCTGCTAAAGGAAAACACACACTTAGTATTTAAACAATAATTAGCTGGAGTGATTTCCTTTTATCTTTAATTCCCTCTTGGAAATTCATTCTTTTTTGTTCCAGTATTAGATTATTTTGATGGTTCAAGTTTCCTTGTTCTCTTTTTAATTCGATTATGCAATCTTTCCTTTAAAAGAAAGTAGAGATTTATATTAGGAAGATACAACCATCACTGGAATTTCCTGTGCTTCATATCTAAGTTTACAGATCCCTCGGGTTGACAAATTAAGTGTTGAGGAGTTTGCTTAAGTGTAATTCCTGCACCCAACATTTTGGTGCCATTGCCGGGAAGGCAATTTGATTTGGTAAGAATTTTTTGATTATACAATGGAGGTAATTTTTCCTTTATTTTTGCAGTATTTTTTGGAAAAGCTTCTTTGAATGAATTTTACTAGTGTTAATTTATTTCTGATAATATTTTTTACTAGAATTTGTTTGTTATTTTTTTTCCTTTTTTTTTGAAATGAATGCCTAGAAAAGGTAAGGGTTCGAAGCCCACTAAGGGCTAAAATAATTCTGAAAAAAAAAATCATATTGGTTCTCCTTCTATAAGCAGGAAGCCCAATGAAATTCAAACCCATCACAGAGGAACAATCCACCTAGATTCTGGTGACAATAGCTTAGGTGTCAATCAGCCTATTGAGAGCGGTACAAGTAAAAGGGAAAAAATGGTGGACCATGAAGATCATTTGGAAGGGACTGGTGAAAACTAGGTAAGTAGAGAACAATCCACTTTTGTATTTCCAATTTTGGATCTAGATACTCTGGCCTAAATGAAGAATATTCCACCATCAGATCTCCCTCATTTCCATGGTAAAGTTCATGAAGATCCTGACTCGTTTCTATTCAAGTTTGATATTTTGTGTAGAAGTTATGATTATTCAACAAACGCTCAGAAGTTAAGATTATTTCATGTTACTCTCAAGGACTCAGCTCTACACTGGTTTATGGGGTTAGGAGGAAACACTATAAACTCTTGGGATCAGATGAAGAGAGTGCTTTTGTCTAAATATCAAGAATATTGCAAAACTTGGGACATGCATGATGAAATTTTTACAATCATATAGGATGATGATGAAACTCTTGAAGACTACCTAGAAATTATTTCTTTCTATTTTACAAAGGTCAAAACTTAAGTTTGATCCTAGTACTATTAGAACCTTTTTCTTAAGAGGAATTACTGATAATCCTAGAAATAATTTGAATCTGTTAGGACAAGGTGATATTTCTCTGCAAAATTTTGAACATTTTTTTGAATTATGCAGGAAATTTTCAAGAAATTAGTATAGGTTCGGTAGAGGAACTCGAAATAGAAATAGAAAAACTGAATCTACTGATGCTATGATTATTGGACTAGAAAATAAAATGGAAAACATGAGAATTGATATAATGAATATTGTTACCAAACAATTATACTCGTCGAAATTTCAACAAAAAATCATGAAGGAACAAGATTCATTATGTATTTTCTGTCCTAAATGTAGAGACAAGCATCCTCCTAAACAGTGTCCTCTTAATTTCAAAGAAACTAACAAGTGTGCTATTTTTGCAGAAGACCATGTCACAGAAAAATGTCCCTATATACCAGGACTTAAAGTTGTATTTATGGGGGGACAACCTAAAGCTGAATACTTTTATGCTATGGGAGCAAGAAAGAATTGGTCTCAGGTAGGTGTAGGTATGGCTCCTGAATTTTCTCCACACTATTTTGGTTATAATTTGCATGCATATTCTTATCCTAACACTAATCAATAGTGGCAGTATGGGAATCAATATTAGCATGGGAAAATTTCTCAACCATGGCAACAAGGTTGGAAAGGGCCAAATCATCTTCCATATTCCCACCAGAAACCTGTGCATTCATATCCATCTACGCATAGACCTTATTCAATGCCTCAACTTCCGAGTCAGTCTACTCCACCGTTGCCTTTACCTCCATCCTTTCGACCTCCTCAGTCTTTTTCTCAACCTATGCCCAATCCTAACAATAATAAATCAGTGCAAATGATCTATGTAACAAACCCACCTTTACCATTCGAGTACCATTTCATTCCAGTTGGGGTTCATGATATTCAATTAAGATCGGGAAGGACTGTAACATCAGAAAATCGGAAGAAACCTATAGTGATTGTTGAAGAGAAAGGAGAAGAGGAAACACTTAACCATTCTCTGAAAGTTGTCGCTAAGTAGCCCTTACCCTTTGAATCCTTGCCATCTTCTTCCAACCAGCCTCCCTTCCCAGAGAGGCTGGTAATGGAAAGACGTGAGCCTATTTCTGAGACTAGTTTGGCTTCTGAGCTTCAGAATATTTTCATTAAGATACCTTTTCTTAAAGCCATTAAAGAGATCCCCATTTGTACTAAGATTATTAAGGAACTCTATCTCACGAAACCCAGGAGGAAGAGATTGGAACCCCAAACCATTCAATTTGTTGGTGGGACAACAGAGTTGATGACGGGTTGTGTGTCTATGGAAAAATATACTTATCCCAGAAACCCTGTTGTCTCAGTCCAGATTTTTAATTTCCTTGTCTCTAATGTGCTTATAGACATCGAGGCAGCCATTAATGTCATGAATAAGCAAACCATGGATCATATTTGGTTATCTCATCTTCGGCCTACTCCCACTATGCTTGAATTAGCAGATAGATCTAAAATTAAGCCAATAGGAGTATTGGACGATGTGATCATCTCATTAGATTCTTGGGAATATCCTAATAATTTCATTGTGCTTTAGCCAAAGAACCCAGTAGGAGGACATCCCTTGATCTTGGTTCGACCATGGCTTGCTATGGCCAATGCATATATTAGATGTCATTCCGGTGATATGTATATTTTGCATGGAGATTCTAGGAAGAAAGTCACCTTATACCCCCTTGCTAGATCCATTCAGGACCTTTGAGATACTTTATGTTTGGATCAAATTAGTGATGAGGAGACTCAACCCATTTCCCTTATCCATCATTTTACCGGGTCTTCACAATATGATGAGATTCAATATTTCCTGAATAATCTTAACACTATGCCTAATTTTGATCCATTAAGCCATATTTTTAGCCTAGATTTTCAAGACAATCATGATTCTAATTCTTCTATATTGTTGCATTTTACCACTCCCTTGAGTACTCCTGAGCTTGATATTACTCTTTTTGAGATTAGCCCTGGTAAATCCTTGCATGTTAGCTTAGATTTGGACTCATCTCAGCAGGAGCAGCTTCTAAACTTGTTGCAAAACCATCCTAGTGCCTTTTCTTGGGGTTATGAAGATATGAAGGGTATTCCTCCTAAAAATTGTACACATCATATCTATATTCAGGAAGGAACCCAACCTGTCCGATAACCCCAAAGGAAAATGAATCCAGCTCTAATAGATATTGTGAAGGAAGAAGTACAGAAACTCTTGGATGCCGGTTTTATCTATCTTATTTTCGATAGTTAATGGGTCTCTCCATTAGTGCTAGTACCTAAGAAATATGGAAGATGGAAATTTTTTATTGATTATTGAGAATTAAACAAAGCCACTCTCAAAGATTACTTCCCTCTCCCTTTCATTGACTAGGTGCTTGATACCATTGTAGGAAATAAATATTTTTCCTTTTTGGATGGCTTTCGTGGCTATAACCAGATACAGATTGCACCTGAAGATCAAGATAAAAATACTTTTACATGTCCATGGGGTACATTTGCTTATAAAGTGCTTCCCTTCGTTTTATGTAATGCCCCGGCTACCTTTCAAGGGTAGTCTTGGCCATTTTTGCTGATCTAGAATTTGTAGAAATTTATATGGATGACTTTTTGGTGTTTGGTGATTCTTTTGAGGAAGCTCTCAAAAATATGGAGAAAGTAATTCTTCATTGTCAAGAAGCCTTCCTCGCATTGAGTGACAAGAAATGTAGATTAATGTGCAATGTGGGAGTGGTACTTGGCCATTTGATTTATAGTAAAGGTATCCCAGTTGATCCAACAAAGATTGAAATCATTCTACATCTTCTTGCACCCAAAAATCAAAGGGAAGTAATAGGTTTTTTATGACATGCTGGTTATTATAGAAGATTCATTGAAAATTTCTCTAAGATAGTTGCCCCTCTTTTCCGACTTGTAGCTAAGGATAGTGAATTTTCTTGGTCCACAACTTGCCAACAGTCTTTTGAAACATTGAAGGAAAAGTTGGTACAGGCATAAGTTTTGAGAGCTCCTAACTGGTCCCTACCTTTTGAAATTTCCTCTGATGCTTCAGATTTGGCTATTAGCGCAGGTTTAGGACAAGAGGAAAATAAGAAATCCTATGCTATTTATTATATTAGTAAGAATCTGTCTTCCACTGAATTAAATTATACAGTTATAGAGAAAGACTTTTTAGCTGTAATTTTTGCAATTAATAAGTTTAGGCACTATATTACAGGATATCAAGTATTTGTACATACTTATCATTCCGTGATTAAATATTTGATGAGAAAACCATTGACTAGCGGTAGAGTGGCTAGGTGGTTGCTATTATTATAGGAATTTAATGTTACTATTGTTGATAGACCAGGAGAATATAATGTAGTAGTAGATTTTCTTTCTAGATTAGATAATCTTGATGAAGCAACTCCTGTTAATGATGATTTTACGAATGAAAATCTTTTTTCTATGTCGACATATTCTCCATGCTTTGCTGACATTGCTAATTACTTGGCTACTGGGAAAAGACCACCCCACTTGTCTGCTTGTGAAAAGTGGAATATTATTCAAAAAAGTGTTGCATACTCCTGGATTCAAGGAGATCTCTTTTACATTGGTCCAGATCTGATTATCTGTAAATGTGTAAGAGAGGAGGAAGTGTTTGACATATTGAAATCTTCTCATGATGAACCTTATGGAGGCCACTTCGCTGATAAGTGGACTACATATAAAGTATTTCTTGTTGGTTACTTTTGGCCTTCCTTGTTTAAGGATGCCAAACAGTATGTCAGGCGATGTGATAGTTATCAACAAATGGGCCATACTAATCAAACCAATGAAATGCCTTTATGCCCCCAAGTTATGATTAAGTCATTTGAAAAATGGGATATTGATTTTATAGGGCCAATAAATCCAATGTCATTAAGTAAAAAACATATTTTGGTTTGTACAGATTTTGTTAGAAAATGGGTAGAAGCTAAAGTTGTTTTGTTTGCTACAGAAAAAGTTGTTGTTGATTTTCTTTTCACTGAAATCTTTACTAGATTTGGGGTGCCTAGAGAAATTATTTTTAACAATGGTCCACAGTTTATTTCTAATCTGGTACAGGATGTGATGGAGCAATACAAGATCCGGCATAGGAAATCCACGTCGTATCACCCGCAAGCAAATGGCTAGGTGGAATCCACAAACAAAGTGATCGAGTCCATTATTACAAAGACAGTAAATATGCATCGGAAGGACAGGGCTGAAATATTACCAGAAGCTTTGTGGGCATACAAAACCACTTGGAGAAATAGTACGGGACATACACCATATGAGATAGTATATGGTAAATAGGTTCTCTTACCAATTGAATTCTAGATCAAAACTTTCAGAACTGCAGTTCAGTTAGGACTAGATCTCTCCGAGGCAGAACAACAATGTCTTCTCCAATTAAATGAGTTAGATGAATTTCGTAGGGATGCTATTCAGAAAAACATATTAATTCAAAAGCAACGTAAAAGGTGGCATGACAATTCTATTCAGAAAAAGAAATTCCAACCAAGTGATTGGGTGCTCCTTTATGATTCTAGATTTAAAATTTTTAAAGGGAAATTCCATACACATTGGATGGGACCTTATGAATTGATCCAAGTATTTGAGAATGGAGTAGTAGAAGTTAAAACTATTGATGGAAAAAATTCAATATTCCTAGTAAATGGACACAGATTAAAAAAGTATTTTCTTCCACTTTCCAAGAAAGATTTTACATAGAAAGTCTAACAACAATTCGGGACAGTAGTGATGAATGGTAATACCAACATTTTGAAAACATGAATTCTTCTTCTTGTTACAAAAAAAAAAAAAAAAAGAGAGAAAAAATTTAAATAAAAAGTATCAAAAAACAAAAAAAAAATTCTGTAATTATGAAAATCAGTTCATTGACATGTTTGCAGAAGGATCAACCGGAAAATCGGCTTGTTGGTAGGAAGAAAAAAAATTTATAATAAAAAGAGAATGTTGCTTGTTCTTTATATATGCTAGCAACCATCAAGTAAAAACAGGTTCAGCAGAACCAACCTTTATACAATTGGGGTAATTAGCATGGATATTTTTATTCAAGTAACACTTAATTCTCGCTGCAGTTACTTTTTCTTATACCATTGTAGGAAGACCTTCTAGAAAATTTCTTCCATTCTTCATATTCCACTTTCATATTATTCCCTCAGTTTTCTTCTTCAATCCCAAAATGATTAACCTTCCCATATTCTTCTGAATTTACCCTGTCCATTTCGTAAAAACCCCACTTTCACCCTTGAATTTCTTCCCTATCCCACTTTTGTTTATCCCCTCTTATGGTACTATTCCTGGAATCCTCGTAACATAATTCCTTCCCATTGTGAAATTTCTCTTTCCCTACTTCTTTGTTCCGTCATGAATTCATTGTAGGATCTCACGCACAAAGAGCAAAAGGATATGCTTTGAAGCATCAAGAAAGGGTGAAGTAAATTTCCAGTGTAAGTTGAGGAAGCCATGTTAGAATTCCAGCCTACATTTTACTTAAATTCCCTGTTCTTTTTTTCATATATTATTCTTGCACTAGTGCAAGCATGTCATCCTATATAATAATCCAAGTATAATGGTGCTAGGAGAATAACATAGTTTAAGCGGTGTAAGTAGACCGATGAAAGCATGCACCCTGTCAGAAAGATAATACAATTTTTTATTTTCATATCATACATCATATGAAGGTGGTCATCATGAAATTTTATAAGAAGTCCTTTCACTTAGTCGATGAGTACTTTTACTATCATATTAACTAGGAGAAAATTATTTAAAGTACAAGGTGTTTTCAAGTTAAGAATCATGATCATTTTTTAATGAATGCTAAAGTTATTTTTGAATTATGACGGAGTGCGGAAGTGTTTAAACATTGCTTGGATATAATTTCCCCTTTCTACCATAATCCTAGATGTCCTTCACTCATAATGATTACCTCACCTAACTGTTAGAACGCTGCTGCAAGCACCAGTCCGGCTCGACCTCAAATATGCCACGCATCCACAGCTATTTCAGTGGAATTAATGGGTGATAAGATGGATGGGATGGTGGATAGTTGGATCCCTATACATAAGAACCAATTTTCCCAGTGTTGCATTTAAATTTTTGATTGTTCATAACCGTAAGCAGCGGTGCCGCCTGTTCGAAGCGAACCTTCGTCTCTTAGTATGGTATAACAAACTGCTGAGTATCGCAATAGTCCTACACTATTGCGAGACTCAAGATTTCTTCAATTCTTGAAAAATTTTGACGGGCACAACAACGAAGTGGCCCTATAGTTTTCCAGAAGTTTCAAAAATGGCAGAGTAAAATTTGGGCCTCTAAAATTTGAAGTTATGAAAGAGTTTATAATAGCAGCAACAGGCTTGGAAAATGCTAGTGAGTAGTGTTTGAAAAATTAGAAACTAGAAAGGAAGCGATGGCAACATTTCTTTGTCAGAAAGAATATGAAGGTAGATTGGAAGAATGTAATTCTGCACAGTTCCCTACTCGGATAGTGGCGAGACCTCCTTTTCATCCTACAAAAATTCATAACCCATGAGGGAATTTACTCCCTCACTTTTGTGTATCATTTTAGGATGTTGTAGCATTTTGAAGCCGGCTGGCACATTCGATGGAGGATTGATTTCCCCCATTTTTTGCTTAAAAGCTTGGAAATAATGGCCAAGGGTGTGTAGGACGGACGGGCTGACGAGGCCAGAAATAAGTTATGTCACCATGGCCTGATAAAGATTTTGGTTCAGAAACAATTAGAAGTTAAGGGCATGACCTGGGAGGTGCTGCTAAAACAGCTACATAAAAGGACAACTACTGCAAAGAATACAGAGGACCCCGCCAGCACAAGCAAGGGTCCAAGCAAGAATGAAAAGGGGAGTCCTTCTTATACCAGTGCAAAAAGTAAAAGACTCGAAAAATCAATAGAAAAAAGGGCCCCATCTCTAAATAAAAAGACAACTAGTGCACCTATTGAAGAGACTCCTTTACACCACCAGTACAGGCACAGGCCCCCAAAGAATACAATCTATCAGTCCTTGCAGACGCAAAAAAATCTGTAAAGGTAGAATATGACACTCTGTTGGCCGATTTTATTAAAAATGCCCAGAAAAAGAATGAAGAATCTAGTGCAAGAGAATAACCACAATCCCCAGAGGAAGTTGAATCCCCTCCTACACCAGTGCAAGAACAAGAAGAATAAGAAGAAAAAGAAGAAGAAGAAGAACTAGAAGAAGAAGAACAACAAGGAGAAGAAGAAGAAGAGGAAGAAGTGTTTGGTGAAACCATTAGGGATTTTGAGGTCCTTGAGGAAGACATAGCCGCTGTCAAGATAGAAAAAGAAAAATATTTGGTAACTCTTGCTGCTCGGATAGTTGAACTAGAGCTTCAAGTGCAGAACTTAGAACAGCTCATAGCTAAAGTGCAGGAGGATAAAGAACAAAGTAAAGAATAATTAACCGCGGAGATCCGGAAAAAGAAAGGAGAAGTCAAAATTTGGAAGTACTACACTGTGCAATGTTTCAAGCGACTTAAAAAGGTGACAAAGAAACTAAAGAACATAAGAAAGAAGAAGTCTGGAACATCGCAGGCTAATGTCAGTATATCACAGCATGATTGAGCTGGAATGATCACAGTTTTGACGGTTTTTTGCAAAGTTGAAGAGTTGTGTGAGGACACACAACAGCTTAGGGATGGGAGAATGTTAGCCCCAAAATTTGCTCTCTTTTTTCCATTTTCTCCTTCCTAAATCATAACCATTTCCCTCTATTTTACCTCTTTCATGCACCCTCATCTTGCACCTGTCCAAGCATGGTGAAATATTTCATATAAAATTTATTTTTCATATTTTTAATTCAACTTGGCATTAATTGATTATTTATTACATGATTTCTTACTTTTAATCACTCTTTGTAACTTATCAATATCTCCAATGTTTATTTGGTAGTTAGAGTACTTACTGTGACCGTTGATCCTAGTGCAAGATCGGATCTTGCACCATTGCTAGCACAACAAATCCTTGAAGCAAATCCGAACTTCCTTGATCACCGCCTCATTTTGAGCCACTTCAGCCACGACAACAAATGCTTGCCGTAGATCCGAATCTCCTTGATCACTTCCTCGTGCTGAGCAGCTTCAACCATGACAACAAGATCAATCTAAAGGCAGTGAAGACTGAATCTGTGAAGGATGAAAGCTAGAGATTAGCTACGGAAAGTTTTGCTAACTGTCTAATTTTGAAGACCGAAAAGTTAAATTCTGCGTTTAGTTATGTAATTGGTTGGATGATCTATTTTTTCCTTTGGCCAAAGATCTATATAATGTAGAATGTAAATAGGGCTAGAGGCTAAGTTTTTTATAGTAGAAGAGAACAGAGACACAACCAGAGAGGTAGTAGCAGGTTGTTGTATTTTGTTATCACCTGAAATTGGGCTGGACAATGTATGAAAGTATGTAATTGCCTCAATAAATTAATAAAATGGAGCTCCACCTCATGTTTCATAAATTTCATTTCTGTATTTGAGCTCATGAATTGATTAAGGTATTGAGCAGTGTTTTTATTTAAAAGGGAAACATGCTGGTTGGCTAGGGCCAAGCCAACCCAACATGTTTACCCCATTTCTTTTTTTCCTATAATTTGTGTTTACGTTGTCAATTGTGATGTAATTTTAAGCACATGCATTCCTGTCTGAGTGAAAATGGATCCGTTGTGTGAACTAGATAAATTTCCTTTTCCTGCAATTTCCTTTCCTGCACTTGATTTCAGATTGGCTTCCCTCCGCCTGGTCCAAGCAGGAGAAATAACCATGCACCAGTGCACGTTGGTGTGATATCTCCTTTTCTGCAATTCTGTTTGATTGGTTTTCCCCGCCTGGTCCAAGCAAGAGAAATGAACCTGCACCAGTGAATGTTTGTGTGATGCAGCAAACTTTCTTAGTCTACTTCCCGCAATCTTCTTTATTTCATTAAATGCTTATGACATGATAAATGTATATTGATTGTTTCTTTATTCCTGCACTCGGTTAAGATCAGAAACATTCACTTTTTATGTGTGCAATTTGAATTAACAATGTAATAGCACTTGCAATAATTAAACACTCATTTTAAGAATTAAATGTGAAATGCAGGACGCTCTGATTCGGTGCATGAACTAGTTTCTTTCCACACGATCTGAGTGCTTTAAACTTGAAAAATTTCAAGCCCTTGCATGAAGTAAAAAACATTTAGTAAAGACACCATTTATACCTTCTGCATAAATCTCTGTTCCTTCACTAGTGCAAGCAGACTGCAATAGTGCAGGAAAGATTTGCATAAGAAGGAAATATTTAAAGGAGCAGGTTTAAGGGCCTATCTGATGATACTGCTAAGTGTCTCTACTCAATCAAAACACACACTGAGTAGTTAAACAATAATTATCTAGAGTGATTGCCTTTTATCTTTAATTCCCTCTTGCAAATGCATTCTTTCTTGTTCCAGTCTTAGATTATTTTGATGGTTCAAGTTTCATTTTTTCTCTTTTTAATTTGATTATGTAATATTTCCTTTAAAATAAAGTAGGGATTTATATTAGGAAGATTCATACCATATTTGGCATTTCCTGTGCTTCGTCTGTAATTTTATGGATCCCTCGAGTCGACAAATTAAGTGTCGAGGAGTTTTCTTAAGTGTAATTCCTGCACCCAACATGAGACACTTAATATTTTTTTGGAAAGTTTATTTTTCTTTATTTTTATTGTGAAAAATAAAATTTGTTATGGAAAGTGGTTCCATAAAAAGTAAAAATGCTGATGGTAAATTTTTTCCAAGAACTGAAAGGTGGTTGGATAGTTTGAATAGTTACCTGCTCCTCTATAGATAACAGACTCATCCAAGTGAGGAATAGGGGTTCTTTTCAGAGACTAAGGAGGAGAGTGGAAATTTTCCTGAGCTGGTTGGAACCAGTGGAAATCTCTCAGCATTCATAAATTTTTTTGGTCCTGAATATACTTGGGGTCCTGAGGTCATATCAGAAAATTACTGTCAATGTGTACCTTTCAGTGGTGGAGCACTGGGGAAAGAGCAAGACACAATTACCTCTCTTGAAGGTTGGGTGGACATCAGCAACGAACTACAAACTCAGATAAGTTTCTGAGTATTCATTAAACTTATGCTAGGAACTTATTTTTATTAAATATGTCTCATAGGAAAAGTATTTTGACAGGAATCAAATACTGTAAATTATTTTGTTATAAAAGCATAGGTTGAATGAGATTAAGATATGTGTTCTTTTATGATTAAATTAAGTTATTTCCAGGTTCGGTGAATTATATATGAAAAGACTTCTACTGTGTGTTTTGAATTAATTTTCTATGAAAATGAAAGGGAAGTTTGTTCTTGTCAAAGAAAATAAAACATAGTATGTAGTTGTCCTTAAGGAAAAGAACCAGATTATTGTGTTAAATTAATAAATAAACAAAACACTGTGGTGAATGTCGTAAAATATAGAAGATATTATGGAATATGAGTACCATGATAGGAGTATACCATTCCAAAAATAGAAGAACTACATAGAAGCAAATATTTTGCAAGAGTGGAATCTATTTAATAAGAAAAGTAGAGTAAGAAAAGGAATGGTATAATAGTTACTGATTAAACTTCATAATAGTAAAGATTTATGACAAACAAAAGAACTAAATCCTAGGATTAGAAGGATGAAAATGTCGGCCATAGGACAGGAGGTGGAACCTCCAGTTCCAGGGCACATTGTGCCTTTGGTTAAACTATAGACAGACTAGAACAAGAGCGGTTCAGTCACTCATACAGTAACTCAAATAAAATTATGCTGGTAACATTTACAATAAAATGATTAGGTGAGTTAAACAAGTTGAAAGTAATTTTCTAAAACGCTATGATGTATACCATCAAAGGATATTTAAATTAAAAAATAATAAACCCATGATTCATATGAAGAAATACTGTATAAAATTAGAGTGCAAGGATTGGCCAGAGGCTCGAGTTCATAACTTCTTCCACAAAATTTAAGAAGCACAAAATTTCTAATTGAAGCAAGAAAAGTCTTTCAATAAATTTACAGGTACTGTAACAACCAAGCAAGCCAGCTCTTAAAATAATACACTTAGTCATTCTTGTACAAAAATACTACCCTTGGGGGCATAGAATTTACATCTCAGTAATTTGGGAAAAATTCCAGAAAAATTAAAGAAGAAGCCCTTACGAGTACTCTATAGAAGAACACATGCAAATATAACTGTGTGCCTAGACACGGAATTCCAGAATGCATTCTAATATCATGGAATAGATAAAAACTCTATGAGCGAGGCTTGGGCATGTAGATCTGGAATATAAAATTACAAATAACTCTAAATAAAAATGTCGGTGAGGAGAGGTAGACTTTGCGGACATGTATCCATGACATGTGTACCTAGAGTTGTGAGCTACATGTTAGCTGCAGATACAAAATTCTTCACGAAGCAAGTTTCGAGTCCGATAATCTTCAGAAAAATGAGAATACCTGCATAAACCCCAAAGACTACTATCAAAATAGATTTGGAAAAGTTAACAGACTCTGTTGTGTTGACCAAATAGACAAAAAGAAAAAGAGAAGTTATCATATTGATTACCTGAGGAGGTGTGCTGGCAGAGTTGCAGAATGCCAAACCTGAACATTTGACAGTCGACAAAGAAAGATTAGTAGTCCGAACCATGTATGATAACCAAATATTCCAAAGGAATTGATAATGAGATTAATGAATGGAAGCTGACTGGGAATGTCCAAAAGAACTATTACCTGTAACGATGCCAAGATGAAATAAAGATGGAAGAGTCGAATGCAACCATTGGTGGGATTTTTCCTTGAAGCAGAAGTATTCCTCTTCCTTGGCCATGGCCATGGACAGATGTTATTTCCCGAAACATTGTTAACTGTTGTAGGGAACGCCATGGAAAACCTCAACACTCAAACCCTGAGAAAATGTTGCAGACCTAACACCCTTCATTAGCAGAGGAGAAATGACAATGAATGGCTAGGGTTGTGAGGTAATACTCGACAGTTCCCACCAAGTCACTTTTCCGTAGATCTCTGATGAGATCAGACAATGATTAGAAGGATAGGTGGCCTAATAAAGTAACAACAGATAAATATCTCCTATCGCGTAGCTGGCGTGGTGAAGGAATTTTCCAGGACATGTTAGGGATCACCGGTACAAGACGAAAAGCAAACATTACATCATTAAATGCGTAAGGCATTCAAGTTAATAATCTGGGCCAAATCACATGGTTGAATATCGTAAACATGGTAATTGAAGATCCAATCCATAAATACAAATTTGTACAATAATATTATGAAATTGGGTGATGGATAAATGTTATAGTTACAATTTTTGTTAATGTAGGATAAGAATTAAATTGTTTTTTTTGTGTTGTTTGTTATGATGTTACATCTATTGAGCTTCACTTTCTCGACAATTAATTTAAAGATTATCGTCTAAACTTTTTTTAAATAAATATATTCCACTTAACTTTATGTTATTAATAAAAATGAATCAATGAAATGAATATTTTTTAAATATAAGTTTGAATATAACATTTATATATATTTTGATTAAAATTTAAAGTTTTGATTAAATTAAATCTTTCTGAATTTTGGTTTTGGTGATGCATAACTTTTATAGAGAGATCTTTCGGTGATAGTCACATAGGAAAAATCCTTGCATCAAACTTTAATAGATGAATAGAAAGGTTAACTAACCCTTAGAATATATCAAAAAATAACATTATTTATAAAATAAATATTTATTATTAACATAGATCTATATTATAAATAACATAAAACAAATAATCATGTATAAAAAAAATTTCAACGAAAATCACATCAAAGAAAGTTTAGTTGTCGCTATAATTGTAAAATAACGAATAGTTTGACTCGGGTTGGAAACATAATTATAAATTATTTAATAGTTGCTATATTATTTATTTATTCATTTTATTTATTTAATATTTTATGAAAAAAAAAATTATTTAATTGATACATACAGTTCTTATAATTATTAAAAATATGTAAAGTGTAAATATTATCCTCCAAACTTTTTTTAAATAAATATATTCTACTTAACTTTATGTTATTAATGAAAATAAATCTAATGAAATGAATATTTTTTTAGATAAGTTTGAATATTTATATATTTTGATTAAAATATCATAAAACATTTTTATTTTTATTTTATACCATGGGTCAATACCATGGAACATTTTAATTTTAACTTTGATAAGGTTATTTTTATTTTTTAATTTTATTTTGACCAAGTTAAAATGTTTACATCACATTAATCTCTTTATTTAATTCAAATTTTTAAATTTATTTTATTTTATTTTTTATTTTTTTGTAATTTGGCTTAGTCAAAGCATTAAACATTATATTACAACATCTCTATCATATTGAGCTTTCAACACTTAATAAGTGAATAAATTGAACTTTATAGTTAATTTTTTTACAAATTTTATATAAAAGCTTAATTTGCAATATTTTAACTCATTCTTTAATGAACAAAATTTAAACATCCGTTTTACACTTTTCCTAACAAATTTTCAAATTTAATAAAAATTTGTTGATATAAAAATGTAGATGTCTACAATCTCTGTATTATTAAAAATTATATAATTTTAATCTATTTATATATTTAAAATACATTTTGAAATTCTATTTTTATATTAATGAAAAAAACCATAAAAAAACATAATCTTAATCTAAATTATAATAATTTTCATAAAAATAAGTAAATCAAACTTACACTTTCTTTTATGAAATAAAATTGTAGTCTAATTAAAAATAATTACTTATTTGCATTTATATTCTCACTTATTTAAGAAAAATTGAATTTACTATTTTAAAATTGTGTAATAATATAAAAATAAAGGAATCATCTAGGTTTTAAAAGTTTATCTTTTCAAATTCTAATTAAAGGAGTATATTATTTTTTAATATTTGGCTTTAATAAAATAATACATTATTTTTTAATGTTTTGATTTAATAAAAGAATATATTAAACTTTGGGATAGAAAGAAGTTTTTCTTTGAAACTTTAGTCACTCCTGTTATCTTATATGTCTAGTGAATCCTAGAGAAAGATTGAGCAAATCCATAAACATTTTAGAACGTATAAACTTAAAATTAAAAACAATACACACTATCATATTCTCCTTATAGAAGTGGCTCTTTCTCCTATCCAGAGCCTAGCTATGACTAGGCTCCAGAGCAACAATACACACTATCATATTCTCCTTATAGAAGTGGCTCTTTCTCCTATCCAGAGCCTAGCTATGACTAGGCTCCAGAGCCTAGTTATGACTAGGCTTGTGTTGTACAAGCACAAGCTCAATAGCATAGGACACCATAGACTTCCTAAGCTAGCTTTAAATTCCAGCCAAAACCACCTAAGGCTTAAATGAGTTTGGTATAAAGACAGAAGGCCCTGGTTAAACCGTTGGGAGATCGATGAGAATGTTGCATTGCAAAACATTAATAACATTAAAAATATTGTTACTTCTAAGTTCAAAGAAAAAATGTGGTGTGAGAAAGATCTGGCAGCTAAAAGAAAATTAAGATATTATAAAGAGGTCATCAACCCCACCCCAGAAGATCAAAAGTATGTTTTAACTATCTCAAAGAACAAAATTAATATAGCCAATATTAAAATGAGCTCTCATGAGCTCCATAGTGGAACAGGTAGTTGGACGGTTCCTAAAACACCATGGATGGAAAGGATCTGCCATCTCTGTGAGAATATGAACATCCAGGATGAAAATCACTTCCTCTTAGAATTCCGGGGTACAACCACATTAGAGCTCAATTTCATAATCTTTGTTGCAATACTGACCTTCCTAGCATTTTAATATGACAAAATTATAGTGAGCTCGGGATGCTTCTCTCCAAGTTTTTTGAACATAGGAATAAAATCTTAAATCAAATTAAATAAATCTTTTCTTTAGGTCCTATAGACCAAAGATTAGTCGCAGTGAGCATTAATCATCATCATCAAATAAATATGGGTAATAAAAAATTTACATAATAATTTTATTTTTTAAAATTTATTTAAAGAAAAATGTAAAAAATAAATAAATATAATATAAATTTATTTATAAATTAATAAATTAAAAATAGTTTTATTTTTTTAATGTGTGATTGAAAATATTATATATTTTAATGTTTTGATTTAATAAAGGAATATATTATTTTTTAATGTTTGGTTGTAATAAGCTTATAAATAAATAAGAGTAATAGAAAAGTAACATAATAATTTATTTTTAATTTATTTTAAAATGAAATATCTATATATATAATATAAATTTATTTATAAATTAATAAATTAAACAATCATTTTAATTGTTAATATATGATTAAAAATATTATATATTTTTGGAAAAAAGTGACTTCATATATGTGAGTCGATTTAAATTCATATATGTGAGTCGATTTAAATAATAAAAATTAAAAATCAAATACAGGTTCTTCGAATGTTTAATATTTAAAATTTATTTTTGGTTGTAATTTCACTTGAACTAATAAAACATAACGTTTTTTATTAAAAAATTTCATATCATAAAACTTACAATATTGAAAAAACATCCCACAGCGTCAGATGCTCACCATTGCGAAGCCTCGCATATTCCATAGACACGTACGTAATGAGCTGCTTTTCAATATTCCTCACGCCCGAGTTACCTTGGACCACCTATTCCTCCCAACGTTGGTCAACGTGGCGTCATCATACGGAGCTGGCCATCCTCACTCTCAGTTAAACTTTGGTTAGGTTTTTCAGTCAAAAGGAAAATTGTGATTTTATTAAGACTAATTTTAGAAATGATAACTAGGAAAAATATGTCTATTAATTTGATTTGATTTTGTATTATGTTAAATAATATTATCTATTAATTTGATTTGATTTTGTATTATGTTAAATAATATTTTGATCGTAGTACTAACGAAGAAATTATGAATTAGTAAGGAAATCTAAGAAAAATTAAACAAATGGACAGGTTTTAAATAGTAAATACGAGTGAGTAAGTAAAATGAAAAATGGTTTGTGATTGCATAGTATGGAAGAGTTGTAAGGTTATGTATAATTGCGGTATAGAAGAGTTATAAAGTTATGTAATTTTTTTTTTACTCACTTAAATTACATAATAATAAAAAGAAAATATAATACAAATTAATAAAAAGAATAAAAATTATAATTTATAGTTATTAATAAAAATATTTCAATTGATGATGATGACAATGATGGTTAACGTCTATTGAGACCAATCTTTGGTCTATAGAATCTAAAGAAAAGAGTTATTTAGTTATATTTAAGATTTTATTCCTATGCTCAAAAAACTTGGAGAGAAGCCTCCCGACCTCACTATAATTAGAACAAATTATATAAAAATAAAAATAAAAGAAATTAAATTAAATTAATAATTACAATTATCAAATATTAATAATTGGAGTTGCCTAGATCTATCTTAACTTTGGATCTACCAAGCATCTACAAGGATCAAATTTCTTGAGGTACAAACCTCTTTTAGAATGAAACGGGATGGGATCCCTCTCGGATCTTGTTAGATCCGGAGTTAAGATGGATCTAGGTTGGCTTAAATTTATGTACGTTATATCGAAACTACATGACAAAAATGACTATATTTTTTTGTATCTTCTTTGCCACAGACTACTGCACTTGCCTTGTAGTCAAAATTCATTGACTTTCGATTAGTTTGTTGTTTTTTCTTGCAATTTTAACCAAAAATTCTTGAAAATGTTGAATATTTCTACTTTACATAAATTCAAAAATAATTTTCTAATTTCCAAAAATGTTATTTCTAATTTTCCATTGCCTGATTGAATCTTGTTGTGACATAATTCCACTTGTGGGGGGTGATTTATTTTCAGTACTTGTCAGTTCATGAAAAATCATTTAAAAATAAGAAAAGGCTAATTTTATGAGTGTTTATTCCATCGGTGAGTGTTCTCACACTATTATGACATACATTACTACTGCTCAGCCAAATGATGCCAAAATTGACAGGGTTCTATGTCCCTTACATAAGCGAAAAGGAGGGAGGGGTGGCACAGGAGGGGGTTGAAGAAATATGCAGAAGAAGCTTTTATATATTAATTTGATATCAAACTGCTACTATTTTGATGTGCAAAAAAGTGTCTGTAGGAATTGCAAGAGAAATGTGTGTGGGGAATGGTGACAAAAAATTTCTTCTGCGCACATATCATTTCCTTGCTCTGCACACCCAACATGTTATGAGTCCTCGCTTCCCCTATGTGCTCCACTAAACATGCAAAATTAGCCCTCAATGGATCAAATTTCTCTTGATTGCTAAAATACTTGGATTTTCAGTGGGTTGTGCTCATCGTCCAAATGCCCTACACATGTTCGTCTCAATAATAGTAAGAAAATATCATAAACATTTCTTACCAAACATTGATTTCCTGTTCATGCAGGGGTTTAACCTCCAACCTTTAGGGAATTTTTATCCCTCGTATGTAAATTCTATGAAAAGCTTGCGAAACACTCCTTGAAAGGGAAGCTGCAGTCTCAACGTCTTCTGAATAGTTCTCCACGAGTACCTCATCCATTGAAAGGACTATCATTTGGAAATTTTGGGGCATGAAAGCTTGGTTTTCATGTACATCAGGTTATCTTGGCGTGGGCTCCTTTTATTTTATATCAGGATGCAAAGAAGTTGTGGAAAGTTGGCGTGGGCTCCTTTTAATCGTTTAAAAATTGTATCAAAGTAGAAACAACAAATCTTGGTATTCACAGTTTCCAAATTTTATGTGAATTTGTAATCTCATATTTGTTAATTAAATACTTATTATCCAATATTAACTGAAGTGTATTTTTAATGTGTGTGAGGAAGAAATGTTGTGCAGAGTAACGAACATAAAAAAATTCCTTGAATGTTCCATACCTTCCGCATACTTCTTCCTTGAATGTTTTATTTCATATCGAGATGCGAAGGAGCTATTTCAAAGTAGAAACAATGAATCTTGGAAGAAATAATATTTTGTTCTCCAATGTTCAGTATTTACGTATACATCTCCGCACACTACATATTAATCTATTAATTAGTGGTTTTGTGTTAATAAAGTTTCAGGCATGAAAAGTTTGAGTAACATGTCTAGAGGGCACAAAATAAGGGTGGATGATTAACTATTCCCGCTAGTTTGTCGATGTGGGCCCGTCTTATGTGAGCTTATCAAATACAAAGTGCATTTGTGAGGAAGTGTATGTGTAATGCGTCCGAGGAAGACATGTTATGTGGGAGAATGGTTGATCGGAACAAGGAACAACCCCTCGCTCTAAGTACTTCTACCGCACACCTCTCTCTTCTATAGCATTACATATTCATTAATTAATTAGTTATTTTGAATTATTAATGTGTGGGAGGAAGGAGTGTTCTGCGGGATAATGGGTGTGCGAATCATGAATCAAAATTTTTCTTTTTTTATGTTTCGTATCTTTGCATAGATTTTCGCACATTGTCACCACTACAATGCCCACATGGTGTCATTTTATTTGAGTTTCGTGAATACTAAGTGCATTTTTTATTTCACATTTTTCAATTAAATATAACAAGGAATATAAAATTTCATTAATAATGTTTGTGTCTCTACATATATTCCTCATATGCACATTTTTACCACACACATCCCTTCCATATATTGGTCAACAATTAATTAGCGGTTTTGGGTTATTAAAATTTGTGTGTTGAAGAAGTGTTGTTCAAGAAAACTAGTGTGTGAAGCAAGGAACATAAATATTCTTTGGAAATGTTTCATACCTTTCGATACATTTCCACATATTATATTAATAAATTAATAATTAATGTTCGTAGGTTTGTATATATTCTCCCTCTACACACTTATTTCACACACATTCGTTGTGCATACAGTAAATATTAATCAGTTAATAATTAGACATTTTTTGTTGTTAAAATTTGGGGTGTGAAGAGTTTGGTTTACATGTATACCGTGTTATTATTATCATTATTGTTATTATTATTATTATTAGTAGTAGTAGTAGTAGTAGTAGTAGTATCTAATACATAACATCTTTTCTAACTAGTAATTCTAATGAGTTGAGCCGTGTAGGACGGTTGAGCTACATTGGACTTTCATTGAGTTGAGCCATGGAGAGTGTCAAGGACATGTATGAAACCATGCTCAGGGTGTCCGAGAAAGCGGACATATTGTACGAGGCGTACGAAAAACAAGCAGTAGAGAACGAAGAATTGAAGACCCTCCTACACAAAGAGAAGGAGGAAAAACAACAGTTGCATCTTCAGTTGCAAGCCACAACAGAAGCGTGGGAAGATTGGAAGCGCAACAATGAAATTCTGCAAGCAGATCATGATGCCTTGAAGGCATTCCTACATGAAGAGAAGGAGGAGAAGCAGCAGTTGCAGCTTCAGTTGCAGGCGACAACAGAGGCGTGGGAAGATTTGAAACGCAACAACGAAACTCTTCAGAGAGATCATGATGCCTTAAAAGCATCCCTACAGAAAGAGAAGGAGGAGATGCAGCAGCTTCAGCTTCAGCTTCAGCTACTAGTGTCTTTATGGCGCTGCTTTGGATGAAGTTTCCAGCATGTGGCTCTTTGGTGGCCACCTCGGCCGCAATGGGCGCAAAAGTTCTTTTTCCTCCAAACCTGCTTAACTGATTTCTTTTCCTGTTGGGGAGAAGGCTTTTCATGCCTCTTCCTTCTTTGCGATGCCATCCTCTTCCGGCACTTAGAAATCACATGGTTATTTAAACGAAAAAAATAACAAGTTTTATGATGCCATATTTTACGACCATGGTTATCGACATTCTTGTAATCAAAATGCACTCTGGAATAATGAGACTTAGTATACCTTCTGGGGTGGTCTCTGGTGCGATCATGATGATGGGAGCTCACCTCGGTTCCTTCACTGCAACGTGCATTGCCGTGGAATGATGGCGAAGTGTCCCTATCGTTTCTCTTCCTTGGAGAGCTCATCATTATCTGTTTGCCCTTGATGTCCTTCGAACATCCTTCATCAATGTACACCAAACCTGCATAACAAGGTCGTTGCACAACCTCCAATGGTTCGGTGATGCCTTGGCCACGAATGCCAAGTCCTCCTCCTCTGTACCCCATTTTGGTGAGGAGTTTCATGCCGATACCTATGATGGGTATCTCCACACTTCCAACTGAAATTATATCATGTGAAGAAACTGAAGAAAAATCAAAACTGTTTACCTTAGGTGTTGATGGCGAAACAGATGAAGAAAGTTGTTGTAAGCCTTCGTCGTGCTTCACTTCTGTCACTGCCTCTGACACGGCTTGTAGCTGAAGCTGCATCTGTTGTATCTCCTCCTTCTCTTTCTGTAGGGATGCTTTTAAGGCATCATGATCTCTCTGAAGAGTTTCGTTGTTGCGTTTCAAATCTTCCCACGCCTCTGTCGTGGCCTGCAACTGAAGCTGCAACTGCTGCTTCTCCTCCTTCTCTTCATGTAGGAATGCTTTCAAGGCATCATGATCTGCTTGCAGAATTTCATTGTTGGGCTTCCAATCTTCCCACGCTTCTGTTGTGGCTTGCAACTGAAGCTGCAACTATTGTTTTTCCTCCTTCTCTTTGTGTAGGAGGGTCTTCAATTCTTCGTTCTCTACTACTTGTTTTTCGTACACCTCGTACAATATGTCCGCTTTCTCGGACACCCTGAGCATGGTTTCATACATGCCCTTGACACTCTCCATGGCTCAACTCAATGAAAGTCCAATGTTCACGCCCTGCAATCCAATCAGCAAGAATACCTGCTCCGATACCACTTGATCCAGGGTAAAATCTTAATACCCCTTTACCAAGACCTTTTACTTCGGCTGATAAATAGAATTGCATTTAATTAAGATGTTAAAGAACTGAAATGAACAATTGTAGCTGCAAATAAGAGGAACATAAATGAACAAGATCAGCAATCATAAGAACACGTCGTTTGATGACGGAGTTCGTCCAGGAGGGACTACATCTCCGGGCCTTGGTGTCAAGATGGTGTAGGCCGCTGCATTATGTGCTGTAAGAAGAGATGTACATGGTTGTGTTTCACTATGACATACAAGGAAAAATTTCCCTCACGCAGGAGTGGCTTGACTTCTTCAAGAGATGTTCCACTGCGGAACTCTCATACATAAAGAAAGACTCCTATCAGTATGACCATAGCTGACATGTAATAAATAAGAGGATCCCGCCAATCCTAGCAAACAAGGGATATCAACAATACACATATGAAATTGAGCATCCCGCCAATGTGGCATAAAAGGGACTCATACATGACACAAATCCATAGCTGAAAATACATCAAAAACAACACAAAGCAAGATCCCACGACTCATGTATCAACCGGGATCTGCAAGACATAATGCATCTCAATGAGAAATAAATGAAGAAGTACATGGAATACACATCATATACCTCATGCTGCCATTTGCTGAAGGCTGAGCAGCTCTGCGGAAGAATCTGAAAACACCATCAATCTTGTGGCATTGAGAAAGTGGAAAAACACTGCTCACATGTGCAAATCTGACACCGACATAACCCACTTTCAAAAGTGGCTGAAAAATCGAAAACTCAGATGCAGAAACTGAGCACGCCATCAGACTCGTGGCGTCGAGTAGTGCTGAAACGACATACAATTTGTCCCATTTTGACAAAGTCAAAATTTCACCCTCCTGAAAATTGGCCTCAATCAAGGTTCCACCCGCCTCTTTCTGGGCTCATGGTTCCACTGCACCTGCAACTAAAAAATAATAAATCTCGAATTTTGTGTGTGCTGCCCCATTCCCTGGGTGCACTGGTTTGCAATTAAAAAAATATTAAACTCGAACCGCGTGCGTGCTCCGCTCCTCCATGGCTTGGGCGCACTTGTAAAAAGACGAGTTTAAATAAAAACTCGCAGGCAGAATTAAGAAAGAGATGGTTGGGCAGATTGGTTAAGGATCGACTTTGTTTGGGAGGAGGTCGGGTGGTCAAATCCCAACCCCTCCCTAAAAAGGCCGAAACTCGTTTTCAAATTTTATCCGCATTACATTTTTAACTTGGGCGTTTGAACCGTATCTATTTTAAACCATCGTTTGATGTTGATGGGGGTCCAGACCCATGTTGGGCGGCCCGCCCCATATGAAAATGCGCCAAGTGTTATGTATAGGACGGCGGCAAGGGGGTTAACAACCCCCGCCCTATTTAATGTTAACCGTTGTGGGGACCATGGGGGTGGCGGGGCTGACCACCCGCCCCCAACAACATTCCTTATATATATATTTTGTGGATTTACATGGGGTGGCGGGGTTGGTGGCCCGGCACCGATATATATATATATATATATATATATATATATATATATATATATATATATATTGTATTTTTTATACAAAACAAATGTTGTTTTTTGAACCTTCAGATTTTCGACTGAAGGAGTGCATTTAACGGTCCTACAAATTCACCCGGAATCTGGCCTGAGCTTGTCGGAATCCGATGGCTGGAAAAATTCCAATTTGCATCCTCTTTAAGGCTGTCCAGTCACCAAGTCAACCTAGAACTTTGACCGCTTATAACTTCTTCATACGGACTCGGAATTGAGTGCCGTCTACGCCGTTGGAATAAGAAAGACGAGGTCTACAACATGAACCTGGTTTGAGAATCTTTTAAACACTTTGATTTTTGACCCTTTTACTCAGGCCACTTGTACCTGTATCTGATTAATCCACCTGGATCACTTTCTTGAAACCATCCATTTTAGCTTCCATTTCAATTTTTGTTACTTTTTGTGAGAGCCACATTTGTTGCACTTGGTCTCGTAATTTTGATATATCATGTTCACTTCTTCCTCTTCATGAATCATAGTAGAAGTTTCTAAGGACTTAATTGATGTGGAATTATTTTTAGGAGGCATTTTAGAACACAATAATGATATCTATGCTTCAATATGCCCTTGGAATCACTTCAAACTGATTTTTTGAACAAACGTTATGCAATTAAAAAAAAAAAATACACACTTTTTTCTTACTTTTTAGGATATTTCTATTGATCCTTCTGTATCTTTGTAATTTTGAACCCCCAAAATTATAACTTCATACTTGTAGTATCTCTCTAAGTCATTTTTCCAATGCCACAGGCCATACCTAATTTGGATTCTTCAAGACAAACTTATTCCTAATCTCCCTGAATGACCTAACTATGGACTGATTTAGTAGAGTGAAATTTTACAACGTGTCACGTGTCATTGTTTTGTCTTTTGGTTCTAAAATAGATACATAAGGAAATGGATTCTGTGAAATTTTGGGCACTTTTTATAGAATTCGAATCCGATGCTGAGACAAAAAGTTATGAATATTTTCCCAAGGTCACCTCTTTGAGATGAAATTGTGGAGCCTACAAAAACCCTAGTTTCCTCAGATCATATCTACGATAATATAGCAGACCAAGATCGATATCTCTAAAATTTTTACACTAGTTTCATCATTATTTTGGCTCAGATGGGTTTTTTTCATCCTCTACAAATTCATAGAAATAAATTTATAGAGAAAATAGCACGATAACCTGTTTGCAGCAGTGAAACCCTAGAATCCAAAGCTTTGATACCAAATGTTATGAAACCAGCTCTCAAAATAGCAGATAAGATAGATCATTGACTTAAAAATCAACCTCTTCGAGGGGGAAACCTTTTTTACATTACATAAATGAACAATTATAGGATGATACGAATGACAAAACCTCCTTTCTATATATAGAAATCCAATGGGTCGCAATAATCCTATTCGGCATAAGAATAACAATGTAAGCGCAAAAAAAAACAATATTAGGCTTCTATGGGGCAGAATAATGATAATATGGGGACTACATGGGCACAACAATAAAAATAAGGGGTGTATACTAACAATAAAAATAAGGGGATACACTAGTATTATCAGGACCTGACATTAAATATTTAGATAAATCAAATATGGAAATATTCCATGTAGATTTTACAGATAAGAAAGGAGGAATGCTAATAACAATGCTTGTTCTAACATTTTTTACTGAAAATAATGAGGAAAAAATTACTACAAATTATTGTGTTTCTATTAGAAATTTTGGAATAATTCTAACGCATAAATATCATACTGGTGATTGTGAGAAAACTATTTTGCTAAACAACTCTAGCATTGTACAAAACACTTTTCATTTTTATGGAGAGTATCAATTTTCCCAAAATATTGCGATTGCAACTCTATATCGTAGTCATGATCCATTTATATTTGGCACAATTGGTGCCATTGGAATTTCAACATCATAGATAGGGATGAAATATGTAATAGAAAATAAAGAGAGGAATGGTGATCAGGACAAGAAAATAGTAAATTTAGATTCATTTCAATGTCTCAATGATAGAAAGTTATGGTCTGCCTCTTATACAATTTAAATGTATTATTTTGCAAATATTTCATATGTGATAGGTTCAAGTACAGAACAAACTGCTTCCAATGTATCTTTCAATCTAAAAAAATTGCAAGAAAACATTTTTCTGCCAATTTTGATAAAAACTATAGTTAAAAAACATGAAAATGTTTTACAAAATTCACAATCCATGTTCATTTATTCATTGAAATCAGAGAAGAAAGTCTAAAGTCTAAGAAAACATTATTTCTTCAATAAGCATAGTATGCATGGTAATATATATATATATATATATATATATATATATATATATATATATATATATATATATATACAGAGAGAGAGAGAGAGAGAGAGAAATTTGATTTCAAGTTTGTAGGTCTCTATTTTCTTTATCAATTTCATAGAACTTCAAAGTACTACTACTAAAAGCTAGTACATACAAGAATCCCTTTGAACCTATATGTGTGAAATGCAGTAGTCCAATTAAAATTGTAAGAACTATAGATGAAACTATGGTTTATTGTACTGTTTACAGGGAAAATTGTCACTTTGTTCATTTCCATCAATTAAACTATATGATACATGAAAATGACAGGAGTACAAATATTTTCTTCTAAGAGGAATGAAACTATAAAAAGTACTCCCTAAACTATGAAAAGTTTCCTATCACCAATACTGTGAAAAAAAAATGATTTTTATTGATTTTTTGTCCAATTTCGAGATCCATGGTACATATAAAGTAAGTCACCAAAGTGTTATTTGTAGCCACCCCTCCCAAAATTCACCTGCCTTTACAAGCTCTTAGGGTAAATGTGAGGCTGAGTGCCACTATGAAATGACCCGACCCCCAAATTCCAATTATGGAAGTGGTATCTGTAATATGACCATAAAGTGATATCCCTTAGAGACAATAAACCACTAAGGAGGCTAGAAACCATCTTAGTTGCTTCATCCTTGATATGGAAACCTTTTTCACTAGGGAAACTCCACAACCACACCCATAACACTTCATCTATGCAGTTATGCGGCTCCAACCATAGTCAAAAGCTTTCTTACGTGCGATCGTGCCCTAAATTACCCTTTTCTATGCATGCAGTCGTGAGATCTATGTAAATGTTTCAGGAAAGCCTCTATACCACTGCCCATAACTGCCTATAGCTTTCTAGAATCATAATTAAGGTAATAACAATGAAAAAAATTCAAACTTGAAGAAATAAGTTGACCTATACTTCCTAGCACACATTATACATTTCGTCAAACATATGGTAAACATATACGTTACAAGTCATAAACGCATATCTAATCATAAGCCTTTGAACTTAATTTGATAATAGCCAATAACGTCTAATGCCATCTCAAGTAGTTGCAAAAACACTTTTTATCCCATGCATTCATCAACCATTCGAATACTTGTCAAATCCTCAACAAGACCCATAGATAGAGCACACAATTCAGCCATGATTGTAACGAGCATATAATGATAATATTAAACATGAAAAGTTAGCCATCATAATCTGTATAGTAACAATTACAAGTTCTCATAAATCATAATAGGAAAACAATTATTATTTGCATATGTGAAATCCAACCAAATCAGGGACTTGCACATACCACTCGACCATATATTTGGTTGAACCAAATATTTCTTATAAAAATACAACCATGTGCCATTTTACAAGCCTGAATGTGGGATCCCATGGGATAATCCAAGAGATAATCAACCAAGGAATCTAGAGTTTAAACCACCTCAACCCTTAAGTTAATGTGATCTCACCTAAACTGGCCCTGAGCTCACAAAACAAAACCAAGCTTGGATTCTTCATAATTTCTTCACCATACCTTGACGAATTTTCTTCTCTGCAACCACCTGTTGGAGGCTTCTAAGAGAAAACCATATCCACTCCCAACCCTTGGGGATTTTCTTAAGACCACCTCAGCTGATTCGAAAACCTTTTGGCGATCCAAATCTCAACCTAGAATGAATCCTGTCATACCATGGAAATTTCGGAAATGGAAATGAAAGTCTGAAACCATTGTCAAACCCAGAAAAACCCATACTAATGAAAAAAATGAACCAAATAAAAAAATTTGCATACCATGTACTCACACCTCAACTAGGAAATCACACATACAACCTATTACCTACAAAATTCTCCTATTGAACCTGATGATCCAAACTTCTCCTTACTTTTCTTCACTTTTCTTTACTTTACTTTTCTTTCCTTGCTCTAAATCCTAGTGAATGCAATTTTTTTCCAAGAATACTGAAGTGTGCAAGAGTGTATTAGAGAGAGAATTCAATTAGAGAGATAAATTGAACTAAAACAAAGATGTGAACTGATCATTTTATGTATTTTTATTGTTGATTTCACTTTTTTCTTGATTTTCCTTCATTTGTCCTCTAATTTCCCTTGCATGCAAATTTTTGTCTCTTAAACTCCCTTTTCTCCTATTTTCCTTTATTTTCTTAATTAAAGGAAAATTATTCCCTCTTTCTCTTTGTCAATGCCTTTGCTAATTTCCATATCCATAAATAAAAAAAAGTGATTCCCACAAAAGTGTTTACCTAGCATTCATCTTGGAATACGTGTGTCATGACCTTGGTCTTAGTTTTCATCTATTATCCTTTATTACACGAAACGTTAACACGGGGTTGTTACAAACTCCTTCACCTTGGGGGAACACCACCCTTGGTGTTCTATGACACCTATGACTACAAAACCATTAAAAATGAACATACTTCCTCTGGAACTTTATAACATATCTCAGTGCAATATTTACAATGATATCCTACTGAAAACAAAATAAACATAAAAATTATTGGATCTTTATAAAATAGCTCATTGTGGTATTTACAACCACACACACACACACACACACACACACACATACCAAAAACTCATTTTCTTGAACCAAAAAACAACAAGGAATATAGAGCCTACATCTAATCAACCATCTCCCATGTATATTCATCAGGCCTAATGGGCTTCCACTACACCTTAACTTTCTCTATTTCTCGGTTCTAGACCATGAGTTGTTTCCATTGCAATATGCACTGAGGTTATAGTTGGAAATATCCCTATGGTTCCACCTACAATACATATGAATAAATCTAATGATAAACATTCTGTACATATCTCTTAAGAAATGAAATATGGAGAACATCATAGACCTTCACCATTGGGGGAAGTGTAATTTTGTAGGTCATTGCTATAATCCTCTCAAGGATATTAAAAGGACCACCAAACCAAGATGCCATCTTGGCACATATACTCAAAGAGCTTTCTTTGTGCTTGATGTACAAGTACACATTCTACCAAAATTGAAACTCCTTTAATTTTATGTGATAATATGCATAACTCTTCTGCATGTCATTTGTTGCCTTCAAATTCCTCTTGATAACTTGCATTTCTTGTTCCATATCCACCAACATATATGGTATAATCAACACCTTGTTTATTGGGTCTCTCGAGTTGATAGGATTATTACAACTCTTCCAGTAAAGAGCCTCAAATGGACTCATCCTCAAGGACTCCTCATACCCATTATTATAAGAAAAATCTACCAGTGGAACATAATTCTCCCACTCCCTCTGTTGATGCATAACATACATCCTTAACATGTCCTCAGGCATCATGTTAACCCTGCATGTCTGTCCATCTATTTTCAGATGATAAGTTGTACTGAAAACCAACTCTATCCCCAAACCTACAAACAAATCCCTTCAAAACCTATAGGTGAATTTGGAATCATTGTTGGATATGATATTCTTGGGAAAACCATGCAATCTCACAATATCCCTGGTGAAGATCTAAGCTACCTCACTAGCTGAATTTGTAAACATAACTACAATCAAGCGACCTACCTTAAGCAACATATCAACCACAACCATGATGGAATCATGTTGACAAGATGTCCTCAACAAAACTATAATGAAGTGCATCGAAATGACCTCCCATTCCCACTCTTGAATAATAATAGGTTTTAATAGACTATCTAGATTCTTACACTATGTTTTTATCTAGTGACACTCTGAACCTCTAGCAACAAATTCAGCCACCTCTTTCTTCAAGTTTATGCAACAATCGAACATCTGTTACTCTCAATTCTTTCGATATATAGGATGATTTTAACATGTATTGACATGAAACTCCCTCAAGCCTAAGCTTCTTGAGCTCACTGCTATCTTACACGTACATATTGTTCCTAAATCTAACCAATCCATATGTTGTGATGTGAAAATCCTGATCCATATAACCTTCACCTTGGTTCTACATCTCTCCTTAAGCTATTGGTGGCTTTCATCATTTTGTTGTGCATGCAAGATCCGCTCCTACAAATTTTTTCCATTATAACTCATAGTGGAAATGTGATTCACCTGCGCTCACCTACTAAGAGCATTTCAAACCTTTTTCTCCTTGCCCTTGAAGTATTGGATCTCAAATTCAAACTCACTAAGGGTATCCAAGCATCTATATTTCCTTGAATTTAGGTTAGGCTGGTAAAAAATGTACCTCAGTCCACTATGATCACTCATCAGAATAGACCTCATGCCAATAAGATAATGCCTCAACATATTCAAGGCATGAATGATAGTTGATGTAATAGCCCTCGTTAAAAATCCATGTAATAAAGTTAAAAAAGGTAAAATAATACCTTTGTCATGTCACACGTATTCCAAGCTGAATGTTGGGAAAAAATATAGTGATTGGGATCACTTGTGATTAATTAAGGGCTATGGAAATTTTCAAAGGGAATGGAAAAGGATTTGGAAAGGAAAAGTGGCATTTATTGGCATTTTGTTTATGAAAATAATGGAAAATGAGAGAAAAGGAAGGTAAAAGGTCATAGGTTGCATGTGATGAGGAAAATGAAAGAAAATAATGGAAAATGAAGAAAATAAAGGCCTCATTAATAAAAAGGCTAATGAGGATCATTTCATGGTTTATTTTCATTTTAGTTTTGGAGCTCTCATTATATTCTCTCTCTCTCTCATACTCTTGGACACTTAGAGATATCTTGGAGCACTCTTGGAGGAGTCTGGAATACTTGGGATTTGGAATAAGAAGGAAAAAGAGAAGTAAGAAAGCGCAAGAGGACATCAGGATAAGCATCTACAATAGGTTTTTATTTTAGGTACCGATTTGCATGTATGATTTCCTTGTGTGTTTTGGCATGCATGGAACATACATGCCATTTCTTGGTCGTGATCTGTCAGTAGCATGGAGGATTTTATAGATTGATAGTGGTTTTTGTAGCCTTGACATTTCCTAGATAGACATGGTTTTTTGGGTGTCTTTCCTTTCATTTTTTTCTTGGTTCTCACGTTCTTGTAGCTATAGGTTGGGTTATTAGTTCCTAGAGCCTTAGTTGGAAAAACTCTCTGGAGCCCAGTAACAACTTGGGTTGAGGTACTAGTCCTAGAGCCTTGTTTGGAAAAAATCTCTAGATACCTTGGTGCGTTGAGTTACTAGTCCTTGACCCTTGGTTGGATAAACACTTTGAAGCCCAACAACACCTTTGGGTTGAGTTACTAGTATTGGAGCCTTGGTTGGAATACACACTTTGGAGCACTGGAAAAATTTAGTAGAGACCAATATAGTGATGGTTAGTGATGTCCGACAATGAGGTGGAATCATTGGTTGAGGGTTAAGGTGGTTAGCCTCTAGAAGCCTTGGTTTGGTTGTGCTAGATGTGTTTCATGAAATCCCACATTCATGTTTCAAATATGACATGGGGGTGACTGACTGAAAGAGAGATTTGGTTCAGTATAATTTATGGTTGCGTGGTATGTGGAAGTCTTGGACATGATTGCATTTTACACATGATGATAAAAGCTTATCTACCCTTATATTTTATTGGTAAATGTACTTTATATTATTTTTCTTATATCCTTGCTATTTCTATTTTTTATATGTTGGTTATGAGTATGTTTTATGATAGTTATGATGTATGGCTGTCATCGTGTTTTTATTTGAAAATGAATGAAAAATAAATATGTGACCTAATAGATGATAATGAATCTAATTTGATAAGGCATTAATGCTTCTTATCGATTATAATATAATTATGAGACCCATATGCTCAGATCTATTGTTAAGGCCTATATATTTCATATTTGTGAGGTGTTTGATGAAATGCTTTTGATGGCTAGTAGGGGTCCAGTCAAGTCATTGATCAAATGTTTGGATTAGTACCTTTTTTTTAGTTGTATGCATCATTTCTATAAGTCTCATGGAGTTTTGGGCAATGTTCTAAGTCCTACCCATGAAAATGTGGTACAAAATCTAGGGTCACTATCATAAGACTACCTGAAAAAGTCCATAGTCATTGGGATGGCCTTTTTGTGGGAGCGACTCGAGGGTTCCAGTCACACTATTTCTTTTTCATGGGATCGAATGGGGTGTTTGGTTAGTAAAAGACAAGTTTCTTTAGGATTTAAGCACCTTGAAAGGCTGGTTGGTTCCTGGAGGTTCTCTAGGATGCGTGAATGGTAAGTTTGGTTTTGTTCCAATGATTCCACTTCTTTAAGGTGATCTAGGAGGTTGAATCACATCATAGTGGCCTCTCATCACATTTTTACCCCGATGGACCAGTTATCTTTGGTAAATGTGGTAGGAGGGTGTTACAGAGTTGTATTAGAGCATGGTTCAACCCTTAGACTGGATGGGAACTGTGTTGGTCATGCATACATGTCGATTTCATATGTGTTCTTTATTCTTGTGGATTATGTGTTTGTTTTGTTGCATGGTATTTTTCATGGTTAGATTTGTGTGACCATGTGAAAGTTCATGGTGTTGATGTAGGAGGTTTTTTTCATGAATATATGATGGTTATGCACTTCTTACACATGTCAGTGCTTGTATGTATTTTGTATGCATGCATGTTGTGCATATGTTATTATGCATGCATCATGTCTAGTTGGGGTTATGGTTGTGGCATCATGCATGATAACTAGATAATGGTTTAAATTATGGTTATATGTTGATTTTATTATGTTTATCTACATATTTTGCTAATATGATCATTCTTGGAGATGATATATCCTCCTCGAACTATACTATGGTATGTTCTTTGTTTATGATTTTTTAGATGACATGATATAAGTTTGAGGAAGAAGAGAACAAATATGACAAGCGGAGTGGTAGGATATAGTTCACGAGACTCTTCCTATTGAACATATGAGGAATGTAGTGTTGGGCACTCTCCTGAATTACGAAAAAAATTGAGGAACATGAAGGAAGAAATAAGGAGTTTAAAAGAAGCTAAATATGGAATCATGCAATCACACGCGAAATAAGAAGAATTCAATGTAGTAATTCTTCAGAGTTTTTCATAATTATAGAGATAGGGACCACTTCAGATCAGCCATGACCAGGAGGATATGTCGAATGGGCAATATGGTAGTATATATCATAGTGGGAACAGGTCAGATATAGATGACACAATCATATATGGCAGGTTATTGGACACTATGAATATGAGAGGTGATGGACAGAGGTACTATTCTAGTTCTAGTTCTAAGAAGTATCATGTTCATCATCGTTATCATCTTTATAGGAGGAGTGATATGGGATATTTTCCAAATGATTTCAAGAAATAAAAGCCACCTACATTCAATGGGGAAATTAATAAATCATAGGATGTCGAAGCACGATTTCTTGGGATGAACAAGTTCTTCATATTGCATGATTAATCAGAGAAGATGAAGCCCACAATGATTACTTTCAGTCTTAAAGTTAAATAATATATTTTGTGGGAATATGTAAAGAATATCAGATATATTTATGAATAGTATTTAACTTGGACTGAGTTCAAGAGACTATTCAGGAAGAAGTATTTATCAGAGAGATACTATGATGACAAGGAAAATTAATTCTATGAGATAAAAATGGGATCTATGACCAATGAGGAGAAAAATAGCATATTCCTAGATTTTTTATGATATGTACCCTACCTTAAGGAGGATAAGGCCAAGATTCAGAGATTCATCAATTAGTTTCTAGTAGAATTCAAGGATAGGATTGAGTCTAATGAGCCTAGATCGTTTGAGGAGGCCATCCAAAAGCTAAATAATTGTTATGAGAAGTTGAAGCACAATATGGGACTAAAAAAAAAATACGAAAATAATATAAATAATCAGTGGATAGGTGTTTGAGAAAATGCTGACGTTTGCTAAGTTTTAACCTCCTGAGAGCCTTGCATGCTACTTAAGAAGGATCTTACAACCATACATGTTCATGAAAAACTAAATAGAGTAGATCGAGGAAGTTACCCATAGGTCCTATGGTTGAAGCAGATCCCGCGGGGTCCAAACCCCCAGCAACCCTTCTTCCTTCTTAACCTGAAAGAAAAGAAGAAACAAGCACGAAGAACTGGTTTTACAGCATATATCTACTCTAAATGTTAGTGAAATCCATATAAAACATTAGATAAAACATAATGAATGCTTAAATAACAATATTCTCATATATGCAAGAAGACACTAACATGTATATTTCGGGAACAAGATGGTACTTCTGTATTATAAATAGCATGTACAGAAATAACGAGTGGAGAGATCACCTGAATCCTTCCACGATCTTCGAGCAGACCGTCGTCCGGATCCGTCCCACCCTTGCCTCGCTAAGATTCCTTCCAAATTGGTGCATACGAGATGACATATAGGAAGATGAGCATCTCCAGGAAACAAAGGTTTCCTATAATGAACTGGGAAGTGCAGGAGGCAGGGGAATTCAGACTTGGATAGGGAATACCAACAGAGTATAATATCAATAATTTCTCTCTCCCCATTAGGCCATGCACTTGAGGGGCTTTTATACTCCCTCAAAGTAGTTTCAACAGTTGGAAACAGTTGGCCACGTGCTGCGGTGGTTGAACTACCAGAGTAACCATCAACCTAGCCCAAAAATAGGGATTTTTTATATATTTTTTAATGATTTTAATGGCATACGCGGAAAAGTGCATGTGGACTCACGTATACACGCGGAAAAAACTGGGCATAACCGCGTATGGGGATTTTTACACTGTTTTTTAGTGAATTTGTCCAAGTCTGTAGGAATGGGTGCCCAAAGCCATAAAAGCAATCATGAATCATATGAAGGTGAGAAATGATGCTATAACATATGCCCCCTAATATATGAGGTCAGAAGGGGTACATGATGGCCGAAATGTATTATGCACATAGAAAGAACTTCGCAAGGACAAGAGAGGACTTTACCAGATTTCAGCCTGCCAAAAACCAATGAAAGAAAACAGAGAGTCAACTCATGCTGAGGCGGGCATACCCATGCTCAGTCAAAAATACATCATATAGAGAGTACTGAATAGATCCAACATGTATACAAGTATAACTGAACTGAAAGTACACAATGAATCATCTGATCATGGTCCGGAAATATAAGTCTGAATCAATGTCCAAGTATCACATATAGAAAGCTGATCAAGGAAGCTACAACTGGATGTCTGATCATATAAGTAACTGAATCTCCAAGTGCCAAATCATAAGGGGTGGAACAAACGGTACTATCACGCAACTTGGGTGCCAACATATAGGATGCTGTTGTACTGAACTGCAACATATAAAGGTGGACGGCATCACTGGCAGAAACTCAATGGACTGTCAAAAGTGAACCGATAAATTCTGATGCAACCCGAGGTCTTCACCGATCACTATGGCACAATTCTACACAAAGGGAATAAATGAGCTGAAGTCGACCATGTGAGAAATCGTTGGATTACCGGTCAATGATGTATACCATTAACCAATGCAAGACAACCCACCAATAATGAAAATGAGTGTCAAGGTGCCCCAGTACAATCTAACAAGTGTGAATGAATGAGTTGAAGTCGAACACTTGAAATAATCTACCAATCAGGAGGCAATGATGAATCCCCACTGTCGATAGCGAAGAGTCTGCCACTGATGACTGCAAACCCTAAGGTACTGACAAAAAGACTCTAGACCTTATTCCTAGAGCAATGAGTCGGAGTCGATGGGAAAAGATCTGCTGGAAGGAAGGCATTAAGGCATCCCACATCAGTCCAGCGCGAGTGTAACCCGCAGGCCAAGATTTGGAAGGAATCGGACGAAGTAGAGTGACGGAACCAAACCGAAGTACGTTTCCAACATGCACAAGATGAAGCTAGCGCACGGAAGAAACCCTTTGAACCAACCAATAATGAAAGCTGACACAGAGGCGAGATATCCACCAATAGGGTCAAATGGAAATCAAGGTACTGCACGAATCCCAAGTGTGATAATGTATGCTGATGTCGAACACAGGGGAAACCACTCAGTCAAAAACCCATAATGATGATCAAATGCTGAGCACAAGGTCACCTATCAATGATGGAAAGAGGGCCAGGGTGCGGCTCTAGGTTTGCTCTCAGAGCAATGTGTCGTAGTCGATAAGAGATAAACCCGCCAGTGAGAAGTCAATGGAGACCTTCTCAAACCAGCACGAGCAGAAGACCAAAAAATCTGATGTGATAGAACAAGATATTGACAAGATCAGAAAGGCCGACTGAATAATGAGTCAAGAGACACCGCAGAATGGCCGACTCTGGTTAGACTTCCCTTGAAAAAAAGCACGACTCGTGATGACCATGGCAGTAAAAAGTGACACTGTATAAGTCTGTTATGCAGGAGGAAAAACAAACTCTCCATATGATTGGAAGAGATAACCAACCGGGGGAGAACTGACAAGTGAAACATGGTAAAGGCTGAACCTAGGTCAAAACTAAACCATCCCAAATGAAGGAAATATATATAAGTATATGTGCTTTGTTCAAGGGCGACAAAACTGACTCTGTACTGCCATCAAAATAACGAAGATACATCCCGTTCCCGCTCTTTTTATTATATTTGATTTTTTTGTCTTTTTCATATAATAAGCCTGAAAAAGAATAAAAGAATGCTATGGTACAATGGATAGAACGAGTATCAAGAAAGAAGATGCACTAGTTCCGGGGATTGGAACAATCCTATGCTCAATGCAAGGTGGCGAAAACTGGTCAGTGATACTCAGAGGAACGTTCCATCCATGGGTACAAAGGTGTCAAGTCGTGATAGCTAAGTGCATGCAATGGTTAACTTGTACAGAAAGTCAAGGTCAAAAGTTGGCTTAAACATCGAGTCCAAATGAAGCCGGCTAAAGGCCAGGATAAACAAGTAGCCAATATGCAATGCAGTAATACAACTTAAAGACACCAGGGAGCCTCTAGGGTAAAAGCCAGAAAAATGATAAGTGATGAAGAAGAAGAATGAAGCTTCAGCACATAATACATGGCGGGACTAAAGAGGACTCCTGAGCCTACATAAAAAGCAGCATGGGCAACAAGTGATAGCGAGGAACTAACTAGGAAGCCCATGTAAAGGAAGGCTCTACCATCAAGTCATGATTAAATAATCGGTGAGTGAAATGGGTGTAATACTCATGACCTGATGGGATCGACCCTATGGCAAGTGATCAGTATGGAGGCTAGTATGCAAGATGCAGCGGAAAGTGATTTCCCTAACCTATATGCCAGTGAAGATCATATACCTGCCGTGACGAGTCAGTAATCATGGATCAAAAACCGGGAAAAATCTCAAAATCATCAAAATGTACCTGAAAACATACCAAACTGGGCACTTCCAAGCATCCGGGTTATGCAGCTTAAGATAGATCGAAAAATAAGCATAACAAGTTTTTGCGAAAATTTTCAACTTTTTAGCCATAAATAGACAAATTACCTCATATTTGGTTCATTATTACATTGCTAATTTGGAAAAAGTGCTCTGGAGCAAAAAACTTCTTTCGTCAAATCAGGAACAACCGATCGTCGAAACGCACCGAATTTGTTAGGTAGGCTCCTCAATCATCCTTGCAAATCATTTTGTCTATTTAGAAATTAAAATTTAGTGATTTTTACCATTAAAACCCTTGCTAAAAAACTCGGACTTGCACATACGCGGGTTGGTAAAAGGAAATTCGCGTATACACGTGATTGTGCATAGAAAAAGTTGCGTATGCGCAGGTCCGAATCAAAAAATGCGTGGCTAATGCATGATTTAATGAATTTTGATAGGATGACAATCTCATGGAGAGAGCGTGAACATAGTGCAATTGATCAAGAGGTCATGCAGGATCGAGCATCGCAAAATATTCTTCGAAATTGCGGATTGTTCAAATTCTTCAAAATGCCAAATATGAAAAGCAATGTTCGGTTGCTAGAAATGCTCGTCAATTATTGGGAACCAGACCAAGATTGCTTCATTATAGATCAGATGCCAATACGCATTGAAGTGGAAGACATATATTTTATCACTGGACTCTCCTGAAGGGGAGAACCAGTAGACTTGCACGGGAAGCCCCTAGGAGGGTTAACCGTGGAAGATTATGTCCACGTGTATTGCGTAGAGGGTTCCAAGAAAGTTGGAACTCAGATTGCGATTAAAGATCTGAGGGATTTTCACATGAAAATCCTCCTTTTCACCATCTGCAGAGTGACAGGATCTACCTCCCTACATCAAGCGTCCAGGACGCAAATGAGCATAGCAGTAGAATGCTTGACTCATGTGTATGATTGGTGCATAGCCCTATTACTGAACATGAAGCAACAGTTGACCTCAATCCGCCAAGAAAAGACCAAACATTCTGGATACGGTACAATTTTGATGACATTCTTCTTTGAGAAGATACCAGCATTGAGACCCAGAGTTATCTCTACCATCAGCAGCCCGAGAGACCCAAGAATTGCGGGTGGTAGTCCCGATGAAGAAGATTGGGGTAGTGAAGTACCGGTTCACATGGGACGATGAGTTCTTCCTTTGGTGGGGAGAACAAATCATCGCGGTGGATGACTATCCCTATGCCGGGATGGACTTTCGTGGAGATCCAGATCTTGTTCTTCCACCAGGCACAGCATGGGGCACAGTCGGTAAGTTTGCAATTTTTTTACTTATATAATTTTTTTGAATTTTTTCAAATATGTATGAAAAAATGAAAACATGTTTTTGATTGGATTCATAATGACTAACGATTTTAAATGATCATGATTCAGATGTTGGACCAGTTCGACCTGAGGGTTTCCCACACCACAAGCGTCACAGGGGCGAAGCAGATACAATGGGTTCAGACAGGACCCTCCAGGCTGTGGAGAGGAACTTGGAGGGGTTAACCTACCAAATAACTATGGCTGCCGTGGAAGACCTGCCGGAAGCCATCCAGAGACGGGTGGTCGGAGTGCACTGAGACTGGGTACGATTATTTCGTCGAGTTGCCACCGCGGTCACGTTCTATAGGAACACGACTTCTGGGAAGGGACCTCAGTAGTAGACATATATTATGTATTAGATGAATGTATATTCTTTTTTGAGACTGAACATGATCGGGCATAAGCCCAAGTTTTGTATGACCTTATGGATCCAAATTTTGTAAAGTTTTTAAACACTCTGATGATATATATACAGCGATATTTGATGTGATGTGATAAATGTATCAAAAAGTATGATGTTTTTGATGATTAAATTTTATTGTATGGAATGATTAATATGCCAATCCAATGCCTGATTAGCTAATGAGTCAGCCAACCAATTGTCAGCTCGAGGAATATGAATGAAAGTTAAAAATTGAAATGACGTTTGTAACAAACGTACCCTCAAGAAAAATCGGAGTAAAAATGGATCTCGAACCCGATAAGTATTGTTCAACTGCGACACCACCAGCTGAGAGTCCAAGAAAACTACCAACGAATCAACACCTAAAGATATTGCCTCCGAGAGTAGATGAACAACTGCAGTGTATTCTGCTATATTATTGGAAGCAGGACCAATGCAGACCCCTCTTGATACTAACAACTGACCGGATGGATAATGAAGCACCCAAGCCGCGGAAGCTAAGAAGTTCGGGTGTGTCTACTGCACCATCAAGTGAAACCAAAATGGTCTGGACGATCCAACACAGCTGTCAAATCGGATCAAAAAACATCTCCAACTCTAATAAAAGATAATCTTGGATGTGTACAAGAAAAAACTTCCTATATACAAAGCAACATGCCAGGCCAGAAGCCTGGGCATAATACTTCTTCAAATAGAGCCCATTTCGGGACTCTACGGCAACATTCCCTTCAAAGTAGACCAAGGTATACGCTCCTTTCTTAAGGACCTTTTTGACGATATAGGGGCCATACCACATCGACTTAAACTTTCCTGCCCCCAAGGCATCTTTTTCTTAGGCATAGACCAAAACAAGGTCACCTTCGGAAAAGACCCTAGGCTTAACCGCCTTATCGTACTGAACTTTGACTCGGTTTTTATGCGCTTCATTCATCGTGGCGGCATCTCGACGCTGCTCATCGAGATGTTCCAGATGAAGAAGCCGTTCTGCCAGACTAGAAGTGTCAGGAAGAAGTTCAACAGCTAATTTAAGAGAAGGAATCTCGCATTCAATAGGAAATACGGATTCCACCCCGTGCACTAAATTTGGGGGAAAAGATAAAGCCAATTGTGATTTAAAGCGTCTGTAGGCTAGTAGAATATAGCATAATATGCCAGTTGGATCTAGCTTTATCAATTTTCCTTTGAAGAATTGTCTTCAAGGATTTATTCACCGCTTCCACTTGCCCATTGGCTTGAGGATAATATGGAGATGAATGCTCCTGCCGGAAACCCAATTTGAGAGCCAACTCATCCATCATACTATTCTGAAAATGACTGCCATGATCAGTGACAATCTCTCTAGGAATACCAAAATGAGCAATAATCTGGTTGAAAAGGAAAAGAGCTGCAGCCTCACCATCATTCCCAAAAGTAGGCATAGCCTCGACCCACTTCGTAAAGTAGTCTACTGCTACAATAATGTACTTGTGACCTTTAGCCAAAGGCAGGTTACAAGTAGTATAATCAATACCCCACTTTGTAAAGGTACCGACAGTAATGACTGGAAAAAGCGGAGCTGGATGAGCGCGCATTTTTCGAGTATAGACTTGACACGGATGACACTTTTTGATCGATTCAATACAATCCTTGAAAATCGAGGGCCACAAGTACCCAACACACAAAATATTTTGGGCTGTAGCAAGCCCAGATAAATGACCCCCACAAGCTCCACTGTGGGAATCATTCAGCATAGCCTCAACTTCTTCGAGAGTTAAGCAGCGTCTCAGGATTGAATCAACCCCTCGACGGTATAAAGCATCACCAATAATCAAATAATTCTTGGCCAAGTGACGCAACTTACGACGCTCATCTTTCGAAAAAGTAGAGGGAAACTTCGCAGTCTGGAGATACACAATGATATCTCCGTACCAAGGATCCTGTGAAGAGATAAGAAACAAATGTTCATCTAGAAAGGACTCATCATAGATCATCTCTTCCCCACAGGGCAACTCGGAGATCAATTCCACGAAAACTAATGATTTCTTGGATTTGGCAGACAGAAATTCAAGATCAAATTCCTGTAAAATCACAATCCATCTATTGTATTTGCCCCCAATCACTCGCCTACTGAGGACAAACTGAAATGGATTGGCTGCTGCCAAAACATAAATTTTGTGAAGAATAATGTAATGCCGAAGTCGCTGCACAGCATGAACTGCTGCTAAAGCTAACTTTTCTATCGGAGTGTACCAGAGTTCAAGTCCTACCAATCCTCGACTTAGGTAGTAAATAACATGCTCTACAAGAGCATCATCCTCCTGAACCAGAACCATACCAATGGTAGATTCTGCTGCTGCCAGATACAAAAGGAAATCCCTGCTATAATCAGGTGGACTCAATAAAGGAGCAGAGGTCTCAATGCTTTTTTCAAAGCATCAAATGAGCGTTGAGCGTAGTCGTCCCAAAGAAAAGGAACTCCTTTCTTCAACAATCTCATAAATCCCTTTGTAACTTCAGCATAATTGACGATAAATCTCCAAAGAAAATTAGACTTTCCTTGTAGACTTTGAAGATGACGGATAGAGGACGGGGGAGGCAACCGAAGTATTGCCTCAACCTTGAAGGGATCTACCCTTATCCCTTCCCTAGACACAATGAATCCCAATAACCGACCAGATGTAACCGCGAAAACGCACTTGCTCGGATTCAATCTAATCTTATAGAACCGACATCGTTCAAATATTTGCCGGAGGTGACCGGGATGATCCATCCTCTTTCGAGAATGAGCAGCTAAATCATCCAAGTATGCCTCGATAATCTTTTTGATGTCGTGGAAGGCATATGACATGGCCCGCTGAAAGGTAGCCCCAGCATTTTTAAGACCAAAAGGCATCTTCTTGTATGCAAAAGTACCCCAGGGACAAATAAAGGCAGTCTTATGTTGATCTTCAGGACGGATAGTAATCTGATTATATCAGGAGAAACCGTCCATGAAGGAGAAAATCTCATTACCGGCACACTCGTCAATGATCTGATCGATAAATGGTGTGGGGTAATTATCTTTAGGACATGCTTTATTTAGGTCTCTGAAATCGATGCAAACTCAAATCGTTCCTTGCTTTTTATCTCGGAGCAGAGTTTGAGCATTAGATCAAAGGCAGGGAAATGAATCAGTACTTAGCGACTTCTCAGCCTTCCTAAGCATTAGCCGGCGCAGCTGCAGTTAATGGGACAAAGTTTTTGGTCCAAACCTTGCAGCGTTTTCTCGTCTTGATCTCATGCTGGACAATAGATGGATCTATTCTAGGAATTTCCTCATAAGACCAAGTGAATACATCCCTATACTCTTTAAAGAGCTCGGTGTAAATTTGAACCTCTTTACGGGAACATTCATCTCCGATGAAGACATTCTCAATAATATTGGGATCCCTGGAAATGTTCACCGAGATAGTAGGAGAAATCACCAATGTATTTCCCTTCGTGACATAAACTTTGTGTTGGTGCTAAAGGGTTGGGCGAGTGAAACGAGGACCGGGGCGAGGACTTGGAAAACTTGTTTCAACTTCTCTCAAATCAGGTAAGAAGTAAGACCGATGATGCAAATCATCCCACGGTCTATCTATACCAGTCATGGCTTCCAGGATGGCCTCTTCAGATGGAAGAGTGGTATCAAGACAATCCTAGGCAGAAGAAGAAATATGTGTCCAAGCCAGAGCCACATCGCCATCCAACTCTTCTGGTGAAAGAGGGGCTGGGATGGATTCTGCAGATTCAACAATAGACTAATAAGCAATCTCAGCTACAGAAATAGGAAATACCATTCCACCCACTTGACCTTCCGCTAATGTGGTGGTAGAGGAAGGCAAGGTCCAAGGGTCCGAAAAATAATGAGTTCTGAAGAACTCTCTTCGAAGAGGAGCCTTGGAGGATGAAATAGCATTAATATGCACCGTAGGAGGAGGAAGATCGAAAGTACCCATCAGGGAAGAATACATTCCAACTCCTAAATTCTCAACAGGCACCTTAGAATTATCCAACTTAGGAACAGATGAGTCAGTAGACGCATTCGGGTCTACAGGAGGACATTCCAGTTGATCCACTATAACGATCCTCCCTTCGTGAGGGAAACATATAATTCGAAATAATGAGGATGCAATGGCATCCATCTCATAAATCTAGTTCCTCCCCAACAGAATGTTGTAGTCCAAGCTTGCATCCACTACCTCAACCTCTATATTGACAGTTTTTCCCCCAACACAGATGGGCAAAGCTATGACAATACCATGGGGCCTGTGAGAATGACCGTCGAACGTAGTCAGAAGAGTGGTAGATGGAACAGCTTTGGGAGATCCAAGTGTCTTCCAGCATGTGAGAGACATCACGCATGTGGAAGCACCCTCATCAACAACCGTCCGAAAGATGTTACACTTCTAGTATGATGATTTAATATGAAAAGCCATGTGATGAGGAAGTCTTTTCTTAAAATTAGTCATATCAAAACTAATCAGAAGAGAATTTTTTGGATCAATAGCCCCAATGGCAGTGAGCAAAGCACTGCGCTGAGCCGGACAAGACTGGAGTACCTCTAAAGCCGACATAGAACAAGGACTCTGCACCAGATCTTCCACAATCGAGTAGTTCTGGGTAGCCCTAGCATTTGGATTAATCGTTAATCGCTTAGAAGATGCTTTGGGCATCCGAGGCATAGACTCAACAATAGGCTTCGTAATGTGAAGCGGCTCAGTAGCATCAGGAACTTCCTTAGCTTTTGAAGACTCTTCTCTGCCATAATCATGGGATCTCGTAGCGATATCCGTGTGAACACTCATCATGAAAATGTTCGATGGAATTTCCCCTTCCTGGGTGCCCCCAGAGGAAGCCCCAAGATTTTGGTTCGCGCCAACAACTAACTGTTACCCTTGGGGAAAAGGGTTTTTTAACACAGCCTAGGAACTAGAAGAACCCTGCTAGGCTAACAAGCGATGTGCATCCTGAATTTTAGGGCAAAGGTGCGTAATATGGTCTCCAACACACAGCTTGCATGGAAAATTCACTTTCTTTTTCTCTTTTGGACCCTCACCAACACGCTCGTTGGTTTTATTTGCATTACCCTTCTCGTTCTTGCCCTTCTTCTTATTATTTCGTCCCTTCTTCTTCCCTTTGGATTGTTGATTTCCTTTGGGATCAGAAGCTTGGACAGCATTTATGGACAAAGACTGGGAAGGTGATGACTCAGCAGGCACAGCCTGACTAGAAGGAGCAGATTGCAAAGACAACTGCTGCAGTTGAGTAAGCAGGCTGGCTGCACCACTATTGATCGATTCGACAAGCCCATCACCATGCGGACCAGGCTTAGTTTTGGATAAATCTAATTTGGAGCGAGGAGCATTGGGCAAATATTTATAAAGGACCCCAGACTGAGAATAGATCAGTTCCAGCTGCTGGGCCCTAAAAATGGCCTGCTCCTCAGAAAATACCCCAGATAGGGATACATCTTTAGAAATGTCTGACTGCAGAGATTTCAGAAACCATTCCAAAAGGAATTCTCCTGGAATATGAGCTTTAATAAGCCTCTTCCTTCTCCTCCATTCCTGAATGTGATCAGAAATGTGGGTTGCCTCGTCCTGCTTAAAATTAGCTAGGAGTTCAGTCCTAGCCTCATATCGGATAGGCAACTGAAAATGGTTTAGAAATGTGACAACCAGTTCTCCAAATGTAGCAAAACTGCCCCGAGTTAGCTCAATATACCATTTGGTAGCGTTTCTAGTTAGGGTGCGTTGAAATAATCTCAACCTAATCGAACCATCGATCAGGGAGTTCGAAGAACACCATAAGTGGAACGTGGTGATGTGGTCAGCCGGATCTTCTCCATTCTTACCTTCAAACTTTGGAATGTCTGAAGGAAGTTTGGTGGGAACTGGAGGCCACCCCGGACTATAACGAATCGGATCATTAGTCAACTTCGACAGATCTGGCAAGTTTAACATTGCCAGAAAAGGTAAGAAGGTAAACGAGGCGGAGCACGAGGATTCCATCCTTGATGGGATGGATTTAACAACATGAAAAAGTCTACTGGATTTGATGAGGCACCGGGTTGCAAAAAGATTCGTAGAAAATAGTAAAGACCTCCTCCCCACACACCGGAGTTACCACAGCCCAGGACCGGTTTTGTTTCGGGAAAATCACCCTAGAGGTTTGTTGGGTTTAAACCTCCACAGAGCAGGGCATGCTACTTAAGAAGGACTCACACAACCATACATGTTCATGAAAAACTAAATAGAGTAGATCGAGAAAGTTACCCGTAGGTCCTACGGTTGAAGCAAATCCCGCGGGGTCCAAACCCCCAGCAACCCTTCTTCCTTCTTAACCTGAAAGACAAGAAGAAACAAGCACGAAGAACTGGTTGTACAGCATATATCTACTCTAAATGTTAGTGAAATCCATATAAAACATTAGATAAAACATAATGAATGCTTAAATAACAATATTCTCATATATGCAAGCAAACACTAACACGTATATTTCAGGAACAAGATGGTACTTCTGTATTATAAATAGCATGTACAAATAACGAGTGGAGAGATCACCTGAATCCTTCCACGATCTTCGAGCAGACCGTCGTCCGGATCCGTCCTGCCCTTGCCTTGCTAAGACTCCTTCCAAACTGGTGCATACGAGATGACATATAGGGAGATGAACATCTCATGGAAACAAGGGTTTCCTGTAATGAACTGGGAAAGTGCAGGAGGCACGGGGAATCAGACTTGGATAGGGAATACCAACAGAGTATAATATCAATAAATTCTCTCTCTCCCTTAGGCCATACACATGAGGGGTTTTTATACTCCCTCCAAGTAGTTTCAACAGTTGGAAACAGTTGGCCACGTGTGAGGACAGACTGAACCTACGAATAACCATCATTGACTCGAAAATAAAGTTTTTATATATTTTTTAATGATTTTAATGGCATACGCGGAAAAGTGCATGGGACTCGCGTATACACGCGGAAAAAACTGGGCATAACCGCGTATGGGGATTTTTACACTGTTTTTTAGTGAATTTGTCCAAGTCTATAGGAATGGGTGCCCAAAGCCATAAAAGAAATCATGAATCATATGAAGGTGAGAAATGATGCTATAACAACAATAGGATGATAACAAAGCCTCATGATACAAGGAACAAAGACAATGTAGTACCGCATAAGATGTTCATTACTTCTAAGAGAGGACAAAAATTTCGGTATGAACATAACAAGGGTGATGATAGACATGTGGAAAATATCATCGTCAGAGACATTTTGAAACTTAAAAATTACCCTCATAAACATATCTGCAATTTTCACTGGTTTATATGTAGATTGAATGAGAATTAAATGGGCCACTTTGCTCAACTTATCCACTACTATCATAATGAAGTCTTTTTGTTTTCTAGTTTTAGGTAATCCAGTTACAAAATTTAAAGTAATTAATTCCCATTTTCGTTCGAGGATGGGTAGAAGGTGAAGCAATCTAGTTGGGTGTTGGTGTTCCACTTTGACTTGCTGACACTCTAGGCATTTAGTGAGATATTCAGCAATGTATTTTCTCACACTAGACAAAAAATAATTCTTTTTAACAACAAGAAGAAACTTCTGATAACCAGGGTGGGATGCATTTGATATTTTGTAAAATTCATCTAATACCCGTTGTCTAACATCCAAATGATTGGTAACATATATTGTTGCTCTAAAAGTAAAAAAAATATATTTCTTTATACAATAATTAGATTGTTGTCCAAATCTATTTATTTGTTTGGTTTGCCGCCATAAATAAATTATTTTGACTCCTTATTCACAAATTCTTTAATTATATATGATATATTAAAATCTACATAACTATGCGAGATTTCATATATATAATGTGAATTTGTACCTAATTCATCCGCTACACAATTTTCCTTCGCTTTTTTATGTTTCATATGAAAATCGAATTCACTTAAGAAGGTTTTCCATATGTCTTATTGTGAATTGAGGTTATGTTGTTTAAAGAAGTTGGTTTGATTACTATGGTTGGTCATCAACATAAAAAATTTACCCAACAGGTAATGTCTCCATACTTTCAGGGCATGCACTAGTGCATTTAACTCTAAATCGCAAGAAGAACACTTCTTCTCATGTTCTTTTGTTTTCCAGGATTCATATGAAATTACATGACATTCTTGCATCAGTACTCCTCCCCCTCCTCCCTGACATGCATAAGTACAGATGAAATTTTCCTTCTCGGGATCTGAAATTTTTAACGTTGGAGTTGTAGTTAGTAAATTTTTTAATAATTCAAAACTACATTGACAGTAGTCCATTTGAAAAATTTTCCTTTCTTCCACAAAGAGGTGATAGGATAAGCTATTTTGGAAAATCCATCAATAAAATGATGATAATACCTTGCTAAACAGATGAAAAATAATATGTCAGCAACATTAGTAGGTATATGCCATTACATGATATTTTTAATTTTTTTTGTATCAACAACTATCCCTTCTACAGAAACCCAAATTATGTGACCTAAGTATTGTATATGATCCTTATAAAAGTCACATTGACTATACGTAGCATACAAATGTTGTTCACGTAGCGCTTAAAAAACTATTTGTAAATGTTTCTTATGTTACTCTAAACTCTCTGAGTATATAATAATGTCGTGAATAAAAATTAGAACAAACACATCAAGATAGGGATGGAACACTTTATTCACAAGACTCTTAAATATAGTTGGAGCATTGGTAAGGCCAAAGGGTAAAACCATGAATTCATAATGACCATATCAGGTTCTGAAGGTGGTTTTGGGAATATATTCTTCCCTTATACCCTTATCTAATGGTACCCAAACCATAAGTATATATTAGAGAACACGAAAACACCCTTGACTTGGTTGAATAAATCATGTATCCTAAGGAAAGGGTATTTGTTCTTAATTTTCAACTTATTGAGTTGTCTATAATCAATTCACAGCCTCATATTTATGACAAATAGGACAAGAGCACCACATGGGGACACACTTGGGAGAATATAGCCCTTATCAAGTATTTCATGTAGTTGCATCTTTAATTCAGTTAACTCGAGGATACTCATGTGGTAAGGAGTGTTCAACATAGGTGTAGCCCCCAGAATGAAACTTATGGTAAATTTTATGTCCTTCTTGGGGTGTACTCTTGGAATTTCTTCCAAAAACACATTAGTGAAGTCTTGGATTACTGGAATACTTTCTATGGAGGTTGATTTATTTTTTGATTGCGTAAATCCTACCTAAACTGCGTATATTGACATCCCTCCCTAATACATTTTCTTAACTCGGTGGCGGTAATTTGGTGCATTTTTATAGGTCTCTTTACACCTTAAATTTCTTGTGATATACCTTCTTCTGTGAGATAACTAATATTTTTATCTTTGTAATTCCCAATTTAACATTGTATTTGGAACCATTCCATTATGATAAAAACATCATAGTATCCTAGAGGCAACACATTCATATCTATGCATATTATTTTTCAAACTATTTGAATAAGGGAGTCATTTACCTTGGTTGTCAGCCTCCGTTTCTCCCCACTGGTCACTTGCACCAAGCAGGGGTTCTTAAATTTAGAGGCTTGTAGGTGACATACTTCAACATTTTTCGGACTGACATAACTTAACCAACCTCCTGGCTTCTATCATAATACATATAGTATGTTTTTGCATCTTACCTTAAAAAACAATCATCATACGTTGGTATTCAGCTTGATGGTCGTCCAACGAAGCATTAATCTTGGTAATGCTACTAGATACAATTCCAACCATAGATGACTATTCAATGCTGGAAGTATGTCATGATTTGGTGCAATGTGGTAATTTTTTATAATAATGAGGCTCCCCACATCCCTAATGCTGCAAAGGATTTTTTTTAATTTTACTAAACTCTGGTTTACTAGAGATCTCCCCCTGCTTAGTCTCATTTTTCGGTTTAAGCTTCTGCTTATTCCTTATAGAGGGCTTATGGTGTTGATTTTTCTGTGAATTTATGGCATTACTAAACTTTATAACTTTCACATTCTGAAATTTTTTATGTACTTTCTTGTTAGTCCAACTTTTACTTCCCTCTCCCTTTTGCTTCATCTGCTGAATGTAGATTCACGCCTTCTTAATGGCCTCGTCCATGGTTTTGGGATTGTAAAATTCCAAATTTTCTTTCATAAATGCTGGTAAAATGCTAAAAAAATGTTGTACCTTAGCCTTTTCCTCCTGAATAAAAGGTACATAACTAACGATGTGAAATTAGTCACAACCAGTCCATGTTGAGTTGTCCTAACCATAAATCCTAGAACTCCATTTTCTTATCATCATAGAATTTCTCCGTCAAACATTTATCCCTAAAATATATTTAGAGCTCATGCTATGCCACTCCTTTCCCATCAATAGTAAAAACACTTCCTTCCACCATAATGTTGCCTTTCCTTGCACCTAGTAAATTTCTAGCCTCGTATCTTACGCTTTTGATGATCTGACACAGTGTCAGAGTCTTCTTCATTTCACCCTTATCCCCTTCCAAACAGTGATTATGACTTACCTCAGAGGATTTCTCACCTCTATGTCTTTTTTCATTGTCCCTATCCTCATTTTTGGAGTTGGGTGCAGAGCTTCTATTATTTTTGTGATCCGAAAGACTTTTTAGTATTTTCTGTTGATCACACATCAATATCTCATTATCTTACTCTTGAAGTTAACTTCAACTGCAGCAACGCAGAGAAGGAAAAACGTTGAAGGATTTTGTCTGGTACACGCAACCAGAAATTAAATCTGCATTTAATTAAATCTGCAAGTTGTTGATTAATGGCTCTGCAATTGCGGCATGAGCATTGAAGACATTGTGGTTCCAAACCACACAACCAGAAACTTGAATGCTATCCTTACCGTCTCTTAAATTCCTGCAACCACCACAATCAAGCTCTGAAATTCACCGCCAACATTTTTTGAAAGGACCACGTGGAATTGCATGATTCGTTCGGGTCGCACTTGGCTTGTTCACACAGTTGGAGAAATCGGACCCGAAAAAACTTTAACCATTTTGCATAAGGTTTTTGCATCACGTGGGGGTGATGTCAATGAGACCATCACCATTTGCAACGAGAAATGCATTTATCTTTTGGTTTAATTTTTTTGGAAATACGGGCATACATTTTTATATTATGTTTTATTTGAGGGGCCACAATAAAAGTTTTTTTTCTGGGCATATATATATATATATTCAAACAACCAATATATATATATATATATATATATATATATATATATATATATATATATATATATTATAAACTTTTTAATAAAAAATTTATAATATATTTAAATAATAGTTTGGTTTATTTTATTTTGTTGTTTTTAATTTTATGCTACGACATATAAAAGAGCCCGTGGGTCATTGTATTAAAGAGAGAGGAGAAGAGACATTCGTGTAATTTTTTTTGTGTACACAGCAGTGCGGAGAGTTTTTACACACAACAGAGTGTAAAATTTTGTATTGCACAGCAGTGCGTTTGTTTATTTTGAAGAAGTGAACAGAGTATTTTCTGTGTGAGACAGAGAAAAGTTTTTCTTGGCACTGTGTCTTCTAACAGTCCAGCATTTTTTAATCCCTCTTAGAAGAAGAAGATTTTTTTATTCTAATAGATTTTTACAGTGAATGAAATAGAATTTTTCAATGTTGAACTTTGTCTCCTATGACTGAAATTTTAATATTTTCTCTATGTTGAAGAGGGGAGTTTTATTCTCCATTTATTGTTCTGGAATTCTCAAATATTCCAACACTGACCGCAGACTAACCGTTTCCTCCTTTAATTGTTGGACGGTCTCCAAAAATAATGGAATTTGATTTTGGTGACCTCCTTCCAATTGCATCCACATCTCTGGTTTAACTCCTCAGATAGGTATGATACTAGTTTCGAGAGATGGCCTTATCGGTTGAGTATCTCTAGCACCTCGTCTCATTGTGCTTCCTATTTTTGTTCACAACATAGCCATTTTTTTATTAAATTTCCAAAATAGGCTTTGACACCACTTCTAACGTCTACTCTCCATATACATAAAAAAAAATTACTTACATATAATTTCACAACATTTACCAATACAACTTTAAGCCTTATGATCCATATTTAAAGATATAAATTTTTTATCGATAATCTTAAATAGTCTATCCAAATTATATATGCTATGTAATGAAACTAGATTTTAATTATTACACGGGGACTTATGTGAACTTATGTGACATGGTGTTGGTATCAATTTCTTCTAACTCGAATATTTTACCCATATTATTAATACTCCACTTAACTCGCACATCTCTCCCGACACTATAAAATAATTGTCTTATCATCTATGCATTTACTCACACTAGTTTTAAACCTCATTGCTCAATCCTAGGGTTTCAATCGTGCGGTTGGTTTCCCTTTTAATTTTAGTTCATTGATACAAGCACAATTTGAACATTTTACAAGCTCTCTGCTTGTATTTTTAGGTTAATGGTTGAGTAATGTTATTCTTCTATTCTCAGAAGGTGTTACATATTTTGTAAAGATTAACATATATATGAAAATTACATTTGGCTTTTCTCTTCATTTTCTCAAAATTTTAAAGCGGTCTAGATTAAGTAAATTTTCAACGGGTTTTGAATGATTTACTATTTGATAATTATACCTATGTTTTTTTAACCATTAGTACTGAGTAATTAAGTTTTTTTGATAATTTATTTTTCCAGAAAAGCTGAGTTACTTAAGAAATCATTGGTATTGTATGGACTGGAAACTATCAAGTTGTGGATAATGAATACGGTTTTGTGATTCATGGATTTGTATTTTCCAGGTTGATACTGCTGGTACTTAGCTGATGAATATTTATTGTCTCTTTTTTTGAAATTGTGTCTTGGGTTCCCTTGCTCGCCGAGGTTAGAATTTTTAGAAACTTAAGACCACATTGGTTCCTTTTATATGTCATGTTACTCTTTCCAAAACTGTTGAAATATTAAAGTCACCTGCAATGCCTTTGGGCAGGAAGAAAACGAGTACACAAAGGCAGCAGTAAAGATTTGAGTGCACATCACTCTGTATTGAAGAAGCATGGAGAAACTCGTATGAATGAAATCAAATTGTGATGGGCCGCAGCCACAGGTAGCAGATGAGATTAATTTTTGATATGGGCGAAGTCATTTTTGCAGAGGACTGAAGATCCTCGTAGATCTGAACTACGGAGGAGAAGAGTAAATTAAAACTAGTAATTTTGGGCTTTAAAGCCCTCAACAACTAGGATGAATGAAATTTGTTTAAAACAGGCGGAATTCTTTTTATTTCTGAATTGGCGGGACAAGTGGTCCCCACCATTTATATGCCAATCGGAATCACAGAGTTATTTTAAAGCAGTGTCTTGTTGATATGGAGTCACGATGCAATGTGATCCAATCGCAAACGCAAATCGCAATGTATATGAATCATAAACCAAATGTCTTGTAGATATGGTAATGTTCCCCAAGTGGAACGGTTGTACACAATACAACCAAATGTTATATTATAAATCGCCCCCACCAACAGCCGAGGCCCGTGGGTCCACTTGACCATGTGGCAGAAACTTATTGGAATCACAGGTTTCAAATCGCAAGGTTCAATCGGGGCGCTTTTGTTTTGTGTTCCGATCAAAGGCTGGACCCGATCTGGTTATATGCCACAGTTTAATTGCCAATCGCATCCAGTTCTTGATCGCAATCAAAACTTTCTATTTGTGGTTCATTTGTTGTAAAACACGGACCCGATGAGGTTTATGAAGTGGAGTTGAATGCGTCATCGTATCCGGGTCCTCAATCGCAACATCGCATGTCGCTCAATCGCAAAGTTTTGTTTGTTATTGTCGATCGCCGATTGCGATGGCCAAGTGCGATGTGGTCCCCACTCGCACGTCGTACACTTGATTTTTAAAAGTTCCGCAAAGGTTTTATGTAATTTTTTTTTTTATAAGCGGCATATAAAAGCCAAAAACGCCTGCGAGCCTGTGTAATGAAACTGCATTGTTTTGGTTCGCACAACAACGCGAAAGAAATACACAATAGTGTAGTTTTTGAGAGAAAGAGAGAGTGTTTTGTTTCCACAGTGAATGTTTTCTGTGCACTATGTCTATAGCAGTCTTGGTATTATTTTGTGAATCCCTCCATTGAGGAAGACTTTTGTAATGGTTCCTTTTTAAGTTCTGTTAATGAAATAGAAAGCATTTTTTTTATGCGATCTCTGTCTGCAATCAAAATATTTTTTTAAACTTCTCTATGTTGTAGAGGGGAGTGTATTCTCTACATTTCTATTATTTGGAATTATCAAAATTCCAACATGGTATCAGAGCTAGTTCAAGCTCTCTGAAAGTTTCAAAGAAACTGCAGAAGAAGAAGACTTGTTGAAGCATTTTCTCCAGCAGTGTGAAAACCCAACAAAAGTCAAAGTTCAGGTATTTATCAAAGAAAACAGAGCTGTTGTTCTTTGTTTAAAAGATTTTGTTCTTTGAGAGAAGAAAAGACAGTTTATTTAAATTCAAAGTTCAGTTTAAGTGCAATGGCTGGACCAAGTACAAAAATGAACATTGGAAATGTTCAACTTCCACAATTTAATGGAAAGAACTATGATTATTGGGCCATTACCATGAGAGCCCTGTTTGTCTCACAAGACTTATGGGAGTTTGTAGAAGATGGTTTTGTTGAACCAGCTGATGAGCAGGCTTTTAATGCCTTAACTCAAGCAGAGAAGGATTTATTGAAGAACAATAGAAAGAAGGATGCTAAGGCCCTCTTCTATTTGTATCAGGCAGTAAATGAGAGTGTGTTTCCAAGGATAGCAGCAGCTAAGAGATCCAAGGAGGCATGGGAAACTCTGAAAGTAGCCTATCAAGGCATGGAGAAAGTTAAGACAGCAAAACTTCAGTTGCTGAGAAGAGATTTTGAAACTCTTTGCATGAAAGAGTCAAATAATGTAGACACATTTTTTACACATGTGATTGGGATTGTAAATCAGATAAGATCCCATGGAGAAACTCTTGAAGAAAGAAGGATTGTGGAGAAACTTTTGAGGAGCTTACCCTCAAAGTTTGATGTTATTGTTACCACCATAGAAGAGACCAAAGATCTCTCATAGTTCACAGTAGATGAACTTCATGCCTCACTGATAACTCATGAACAGAGATTGAGCAGAGATGAACACTCATCTCTAGAGCATGCCTTCAAGACCCAGATGCCTTCAGGAAGAGGAAGAGGTCAAGGCAAAGGAAGAGGAAGAGGCAAAAGCCAGAATAGAGGTGGAAGGAACAACCCTTCACATTCACATGGAAGGAGCAACAGTCAGAATCAGAGCCACGACCAATGCAACAGCCAGCAAGGTGGACATCAACACCAACATGCTCATGGACAAAGGTATGAAAAATCCAATGTCCAATGTCATTATTGCAAGAAATATGGGCACTATGCCAATGAATGTAGAAAGAAGCAAAATGACATGAAAAATAGGCAGAATGCTAATGTAGCAAAAGAAGAAAAGAACCCAAGTAATGTGCTGTTAGCCTGTAATGTAGCACAAGATAGAAATGATGATGTTTGGTTCTTAGATTCTGGATGTAGTAATCATATGACTGGAAACAGAGCAATGTTTTCCAATCTTGATGAAGAAGTTAAATCTGAAGTGACCACAGGGACTGATACTAAAATCTCTGTCAAAGGGAAAGGCAGAGTAAGTATTCGTGCAAGGAATGGGGAGCAAAAATTTGTCCCTGATGTGTATTATGTTCCAGGTCTGAAATGTAATCTTTTGAGCGTTGGGCAGCTCATAAACAAAGGTTACAATGTTATATTCAAAGATGATGTGTGCACCATAAGAGATATTCCTCCAAGCAAGAAAATTATTGCTGAAATTCAAATGACCAGCAATAGAATGTTTCCGCTCAAGCTCAACATTGACTTGAAGCAAAAAGGAAAGAGTATAGCAGCTGTAACACAAGAAGCCTTCCAGAAGGAAGAGAAAGATGTAAATTGGTTATGGCACTTGAGATTTGGACATCTCAATTTCAGAGGATTAAATTTGCTACACAGAAAAGGAATGGTAAGAGGTTTGCCATTGATTGAAAAGCCTGACATCCTATGTGAAGGCTGCATCTTGGGAAAGCAACACAGAGAAAGTTTTCCTTTAGGGAAAAGCATAAGGGAAAAAGCACCCTTAGAAATCATTCACTCAGATTTATGTGGGCCGATTCAGACATCATCAGTTTCAGGCAGCAATTACATAGTGACCCTCATAGATGATTTCACAAGAAAAGTGTGGGTTTATTTTCTAAAATACAAGAGTGAAGTTTTTCAGAAATTTTGCCACTTTAAATCTCTTGTAGAGAAACAAAGTGGGAAGTATATTAAAGTCCTCAGAACCGACAGAGGAGGAGAATACATATCAAAGGAGTTTCTACGTTTTTGCAGAGAGAATGGCATACACAAGCAGTTTAACACAAGGAACACACTGCAACAGAATGGAGTTGCTGAAAGAAAGAATTGAACCATAATGGAAATGGTGAGAAGTATGCTAAAGGCAAAACATTTGCCGAATGAGTATTGGGCAGAAGCAGCAAACTTTGCTGCGTATATTTTAAATAGACGCCCTACAAAAGCTGTGATGAACAAAGTTCCAGAAGAAGCGTGGAGTGGCAAAAAATAGGGGGTCACCCACATGAGAGTTTTTGGATGTGTGGCATATGTACACATTCCAGACAAATTGAAAAAGAAGTTGGATAGTAAGGGGGAGAAGTGCATTTTCCTTGGATACTGTGAAGATTCCAAAGGATACAGATTGTATAACCCATCCACAAAGAAGTTTGTGATAAGCAGAGATGTGCAATTCATTGAAGAGGAAGCATGGGATGGAAGCATAGAGAAAACAGTCAATGTTAAAAGTTGTTTGTCTCATGATGAAGACGAGGAAGATGTAGTTGAAATTAACAACTCATCCGTAGCACAACCTCCACCAGCACAAGGACAGCAAGGAACACCTCAAGCAGCAGCGAGAACACCCTTGAGAAGAAGCGGGAGTGCATCTCCAAGCACACAACATGGAGCAGAAATGAGTGCTTCATCAAGCACAACTACACCAAGTGAAAGAGGAACAAATTTCAGAAGTATTAGAGAAATTTATGAGCAAGGAGAAGCAAACGAAGGTATGAATTCCTTATTTTCTTTGTACTGTCAAGTTGATGATCCTATTCATTTTGAAGATGCTATTAAAGATAGAAAATGGATAGAAGCTATGGATGATGAAATTAAAGCCATAGAGAAGAACAAAACATGGGAGCTGGTTGATCTCCCAGAAGGTAAAGAAGTCATTGGTGTAAAATGGGTCTATAAGACCAAAAGAAATGTTGAAGGAAAGATAGAGAGACACAAGGCCAGACTTGTTGTCAAGGGATACAAGCAGAAGCAAGGAATTGATTATGAAGAAACTTTTGCACCAGTTGCAAGAATGGAGACAGTAAGAGCAGTGTTGTCCATAGCAGCACAAAACAAATGGAAAGTATACCAGATGGATGTAAAATCTACATTTTTAAATGGAGTTTTAATGGAAGAGGTATATGTGGAACAACCTCTAGGATATGAGAAGAAAGGCCAAGAGCATAAGGTCTGCAAATTGAAGAAAGCTCTTTATGGGCTGAAACAAGCACCAAGAGCGTGGTACAGCAGAATAGACTCCTATCTATTGGAGAATGGATTTGAAAAATGTGAGGGAGAACCCACCCTCTACATCAAAGAAAAGGATGGTAAGCTGTTGATTGTTGTTTTATATGTTGATGATTTAATTTTTACAGGTAATGATGATTACCTTGTTGAAAATTTTAAAATAGTCATGAAAAATGAATTTGAAATGACTGACATGGGTTTGTTGAGATACTTCTTGGGAATAGAAGTAGAGCAAGGTGAGAAAGGGATTTTTATATCTCAAGCAAAGTATGTGAATCAAGTTTTAGAAAGATTTAATATGCAGGAGTGCAAAGCTGCAATTACTCCCACAGTAATGGGATTGAAGTTGAGTAAGAATGACAGCAGCAAGGATTTCGATCCAAGTTTGTATAAAAGCATAGTTGGCAGCCTCATGTATTTGACTGCAACTAGGCCGGATATTATGCATGTTGTTAGCTTAATTTCCAGATTTATGGAGAAGCCAAAAGAAGCACATTGGCAAGCAGCAAAGAGAATTCTGAGGTATGTTAAAGGAACTAAAAGATTTGGTATTTTATATACTACTTCAGAAAATTCAGAATTAGTTGGATACACTGACAGTGATTGGGCTGGAAGTGTAGATGATCGGAAGAGCACTTCCGGTTATATTTTTCATATGGGTTCAGGAGCCATTTCATGGGCTTCTAAGAAACAACCTATTGTAGCATTGTCTACAGCAGAGGCAGAATATGTGGCAGCTACAGCAGCAGTGTGTCAAGCAATTTGGATGAGGAAAATGTTGAGAATTCTATGCCAAGAACAGGCAAAAGGGACAGTGATTTATTGTGACAATAGCTCAGCTATTGCATTGTCAAAGAACTTAGTATCTCATAAGAGAAAAAAGCACATAGACACAAAATTTCATTATATCAGAGAATTGGTGAATAATGGAGAAATTGTTTTACAACATTGTAAAACAGAGGAGAAATATGCAGATATTTTAACTAAACCATTGGGACAGAAGACCTTTGAATTTCTAAGAAAATTCTTGCGTATGATGGATAACCCAGCAGCTGACTTTAAGGGGGAGTGTTGAAATATTAAAGTCACCTGCCATGCCTTTGGGCAGGAAGAAAACGAGTACACAGAGGCAACAGTAAAGATTTGAGTGCACAGCACTCTGTATTGAAGAAACATGGAGAAATCTGTATTAATGAAATCAAATTTTGATTGGCCGTAGCCACAGGTAGAAGATGAGATTAATTTTTGATATGGGCGAAGTCATTTTTGCAGAGGAATGAAGATCCTCATAGATCTGAACTACGGAGGAGAAGAGTAGATTAAAACCAGTCATTTCGGGCTTTAAAGCCCTCAGCAACCAGGATGAATGAATTTTTTTTAAAACAAGCGGAATTCTTTTTATTTCTGAATTTGCGGGACAAGTGGTCCCCACCATTTATATGACAATCAGAATCGCAAAGTTATTTTAAAGCAGTGTCTTGTTGATATGGAGTCGCGATGCGATGCGATTCAATCGCAATCGCAAATCGCAATGTATATGAATCATAAACCAAATGTCTTGCAGATATGGTAATGTTCCGCAAGCGGAACGGTTGTACACAATACAACCAAATGTTATATTATAAATCGCCCCCACCAACAGCCGAGGCCCGTGGGTCCACTTGACCACGTGGCGGAAACTTATTGGAATCGCATGTTTCAAATCACAAGGTTCAATCGGGGTGCTTTTGTTTTGTGCTCCGATCGAAGGCCGGACCCGATCCGGTTATATGCCACAGTTTAATTTCCAATCGCATCTGGTTCTTGATCGAAGTCAAAAATTTCTGTTTGTGGTTCATTTGTTGTAAAACACGGACCCGATGAGGTTTATGAAGTGGAGTTGAATGCGTCATCATATCCGGGTCCTCAGTCGCAACATTGCATGTTGCTCAATCACAAAGTTTTGTTTGTTATTGCCGATCACCGATTGCGATGGCCGACTGCGATGTGGTCCCCACTCGCACGTCGTACAATTGATTTTTAAAATTTCCGCAAAGGTTTTATGTAATGTTTTTTTTTATAAGCAGCATATAAAATCCAAAAACGCCTGCAAGCCTATGTAATGAAACTGCATTGTTTTGGTTTGCACAGCAGCGCGAAAGAAATACACAGCAGTGTAGTTTTTGAGAGACAGAGAGAGTGTTTTGTTTCCACAGTGAATGTTTTCTGTGCGCTGCATCTGTAACATTCTTGGTAGTATTCTGTGAATCCCTCCATTGAGGAAGACTTTTGTAATGGTTCCTTTTTAAGTTCTGTTAATGAAATAGAAAGAATTTTTTTTTATGCCATCTTTGTCTGCAATCAAAATATTGTTTTAAACTTCTCTGTGTTGTAGAGGGGAGTGTATTCTCTACATTTCTATTGTTTGGAATTATCAAAATTCCATCAAGAACGTTGTTCTGTAATTTAAATCTACAATTATATGAATCTTGACTACGCAACTTTTCCTGTGTTGTTTACATGTTTTTCTTATGCGAATTTTATTTGAACTGGGCTACTGAATCATCATTGTACTTAGGATCTATTGCATTGTTTTACCTGTGACGCAGGGTTTCATATTATAGAAATTCATGGCGTGTGGATGTGTACTTGTATATATTTGTTGTTAATTTCATATTTAAAGGCTAGAATAGAATAAAATAAATCCTGGTGAAATTTTATTAATGAGAAAGGGGGATTGTTTTCCTAGGGAGCATTTGGCTCCCCACTAATAAGTAACCCTCTTCTTCCTCAATATATCTCAAACAAATACCAAAACCAAAACTTGTACCTACAAGCAAGGGTTAATGATTACAATTATCACCTTTTTTTTCTAGATATTCATTTCTCTCATTCCAACCGCTCGGCCTAGGTATACGCAATCTCCGTACTTTTCTTTATTTTAGAACCCAGAGAAATAGAATAGGGGGAGACTTTGTTATCCTACCAACCAACGAAAGTTGCAATGACATTCATGTATCCCCCATGCCTCTTTAAATTACACGGTAATCAAACAACAACCTTTATTATACCTGAAGACCCCAAGTCCAATCTATAAATTCTCTTGGGGTATCCACTAGCTAAAAAAATCTCAAGAAGTCCCTCTTTGCAGTTAAACTTTTTCTTGGACTATGTCCTATAAGAAGCTCTCTTTCCTTCTCTTTCCCTCAGCCAGTCGTGCCCTCTCCATCTGAAAGATTTCTTTTCTTAATATCTTCAAGAAAGAGAGCATTGTCTAACTACTTGGAAACTAAAAAAAATCATTAAAGTCGTTTCCCCCTTCATTTCTCTGACTAAGCTCATCTTCTTTTAAATAACAAATAAAATAAAATAATGATAAATATATTTTACTTTCAAGTTCGTCTACAAAGCTATAACGAGTTAGCAAGCCTTGCACATAAAAAAGAAAAATAAATGACAACTATTTAGATAATTAGAGGTGTCACAACATAAATTAATCTTTTTATTGAGTTTTATTTTTATTTTTATGAAATTTTATTTAGTCAAAATGTTAAAGATTACTTTACAACATCTCTAGCATATTCGGCTGAAGAAGCTTCTCCACTCAATGAGTGAGTAAATTAAACATTATAATTAATTTTTTTTACAAATTTTGTATAAAAAAGTGTTTTGTAGTGTTTTATTTATTCTTTAATGACCTTCTAAACATCCTACATTTTTTTACTTTTCCCAACAAATTTTCAGATTTGGTAAAAAATTGTTAAAATGGTAAACTTAACGTATGAGATATGTACAAAATCACTATCATTAAAAAAAACATGTTTTTAAACAATTCATATATTTAAGATATATTTCACTTAATAAAAATTAATGAAATTATATCCCAATATTAGTGTAAAAAGATAAACTATTTATTTTTGTTTTCTTAACTTAAATTATAATATTAGGAATTTGGCTTATGTGATCCATAATAGTGTATAAAATCTTGTCCTGATGATGAAGCACACTGGCTAGTTCCAAAAACGTTGACAAAATTTGCATTGATGTGTTTTTCACCAAAATATTCTATACACTGTAATGGATCACAAAAGCCAAATTCCTAATATTAAATTATAATATTTTTCATAAAAATAAATTAAACCTTCTTTCACTAAATAAAAATTGTAGTCTAATTAAAAACGATTACTTGTTTGCACTTATGTACTCACCTCTTTAAAAATGTTGAATTTACAATTTTAAAAATTGTGTGATAATATAAAAAAAGAGAATCAACAAGGTTTTAAAAGTTTATCCTTGCAAATTCCATTCAAATTGTAACCTTCATCCATATAAAACTACTACATAAAAAAAAATTACAAGGATAATAGTCCTATCTACTGAATTTATAAATAATCATAAGAGACCTCACCTTACTATATATATACTACTTTGGAAACCTAGACAACAGACTAACTCTGGATATAGAATTAAATGACATGGAATTAATATATAATTAACACCATGGTTACAATACCTATTGAAATCAGACTACAATGGTCAATTTTTTATCGTATCAAATTAACTCTCGACTCGTCATAACACACATACTTTCATTGCAATTATTATAAAGATTACAAAGTTTATGAGTATTGTTCTTAAGGCAGATTTATTAACCATTATAGATATGCATACACAGGGTATGGGTAATCAATATTCATATATGATCCCTTCCACGTTGTAAATATTTGGATATGAAAAAATTTAAATGCTGACAATCCTTCACTTCAAATTTTGTGGCAACCCTTTGTGCTAGCACATGGCTCCACCTCCACCCTTGATCTATGTGTAGCATCAATATTGTTGATTGATTCGTAACTAGTTGGTGTAATGGCCTACCCTTGGCCAAACCCTAACTGCCTCATTTATGTGGCTCCACTACGAGTGCTTGTGAGCGTTGCAACCTCGTTTTCATGTTCAATAGGGTTTAACACACACATCGAGCTCATTCATAGGGAAATCATATCACACTGGTCATTCTACTATTTTATTTATTTTTTGAAGAGATTCATGCTCAGAGTTTCTCCGTTGATGTTTAGTGACCTCAATCGTATTTCAAAACCCGACAAAGGCCTAGAACAAGGTGCAGCCATGGCTCTCTGTTTTTAGTTTGGCTCTCTACATGAGTTTCATCAAGTATAATTTATTCTCAGTCACCTTACAGGTAATACTCCTCTATTCACTAGCTCGACATCTAGGTGTTGTTTTTTCTTCAGCCTTCTATGTTAATTATGTTTTTCTTTAAACAAATCGATGTATCTATGCACAGATTTAAACCAGATTTTTATTTACAAATGTTCATTGTTTCTGCAAGTTCGAGGGATTACCATTTACAACAAACCCAGGGTAATGAAATATTTACCTCCCTTGTTATCCATTATATATGGCTTTACGAAGCCTTATTTAAGTCTTTTTGACATAATGATTCCACTCCTTCTACAGGTAAAGTATTCTACCCTATCTATTCGTCGGCGCTACCATATTCTTCGAGAAGAGAAATATTATGAGGCTATTCTATTTATTGTCTCTTCCAGGTGCATAAGTTATTTCACACTGTTTGTTTAAATGGATCACGATATTGTATACTCCGGTTTACATATTTCAATCTTGCCGGACCAACAAGGGTTTCTCTCTGGTTTTCTTTCTTGTGGAGGTCCAGGGCATCTCCTAAATCCTAGAAAAGGTTATTTGTCTGATTATTGTTAGTTAGTATCTCAATATAGATGTATATTTTTTTTGTTTAAGGGTATGATACCCAAATGGCATCGCCGGAACATTGTATTGGTTTATCGATGCATATGGTAGTTGATTGCTCATAATATCCTTAATTTTAATTGAAGTTACACGGTTATGCTTCAAAGTTCTCTGTCGGCTATATTTGTTAGGGCTGAACATGAATTATTAATCTCAGTTATGATAGAATTTTAGTTATATTCTCTATATAATGGTTGTTCTTGTGGAATGCAGAACTTCAGTTTATTCCATGAGCCTATACAATGAATTTGTTATAGTAATCCATGTTTCCTTCATTTGTATATAGACCTGTAGTGTTTAAGGAGCGTAGCTACATATATTCTGAGTTTCTATTGATTATGAATAATCTCACTTCTTCATTTCTACGATGTTTAATATTTTTTTTAACATATAATTTGCGATCGCTACTATTTGTACATAAAAATACTTCTTTTACAGTTTTTGTTGACTTTAGAAATATTTTTAATATTTTTTGTTAAATAAGAAATATCGGTTCTCTCTGAACCTTTGTTTTCACAAAGTGGTTACTATTGTACTTACACATTTAATAATTTAATAGCTTTCTCTATTTTCTTTCTGCTTCCATCTTTACTATAGGCGAGTGCCTCAGCCACTCTAAGGGTAATAACCCCTTAGTCTGCGTACTAGCTAGATTCTACTTGCAGGACAAACTATCTTTTGCTTGGGGTTTACTTCCTAAGTTTTAGACTATCAAACCTGCTATATTTATAGTTTTCATTCACACATAATTAAATATTATAAGAGTTAATATTATAAGTACAAAAACCTTTTCCCATAACTATTTCCTACAAGACTTTTTTTCTCTGTAGCCCTTATGCCGGAAAAATTCACATAAGTTAACATGTCTATTTGAGTATCTGTGCATACAATTTCACATGGAAAAACATTCAAGTTTATTTTTAAATCATGTCTACTTATCTCACTTTCTGTGAATTTGATGGCTTACGCCCAACCTTGAGTGAGGTGATAAAGTCCTCCACTCCCCCCATGCTCTACACTAAGGTAGAAAATTCACAACAGTTTGCTATCTAAGGAGGTAGACCTCAGGACTCCTCTCGAGTATATTCTCCCAAGTTAGATAATAGAGTTCCATTGGTTCTCCTCCACCTCTAGTAGCTCTCTTTCTTCAACCTCTAGCTATTTTTCTTTTCCTCTACAAAACCCCTTTCATCCTCTAGGATTTCTTTTTATTCCCTAGAGGAAAAGTAACCGCTAGTAACTTCTTTATTAAACTACTTTTGAGTCTTGGAAACTTTTTACCATCGGATTCATGATACCATACCATAAGTGAAATAATTTTTTTTTTCAAAAGTAAGAAACTTGATTCATAACTTTTTGATTAACATATTTCTTAATATGCTAATTAAAAGTAAATACTTGAAAAGTTTCTTGGTCTAGATCTCACGTGAAAAGCTATGGTTTTTGTGAAGCTGTAGTTACAGAAGGTCGAAATTGAAGGGCCAAAATTCTGAAGTAGTTGCAGGGGATTAAAGTTGCTACATCAAAGTAATAATATTGGATGGAGCTCCACGTGCTCCTACCCTACTGAGCTGAAGCAGGTTAGGATTTTTACTGAAGGGTTAGGGTTACAGACACAGGAAAGGTTAGGGTTACAACCACACCAACTTCGTCAATCATCTACATCTCCCTGCTAATGAACAGTTCCTCTATGTAACTTCCATTTGCACTATGTTGGTTCCAACATTGACAGGTTGACATCGATCATGGATGGCTGTATTTTTCTCTACCAGCTATGGATGACAAAATCATTCGTTATTCGTTGGACCCGCTTAATGGAGTCGACATCTGTGGATACCCTCCCTACACCATGCCACATATTGCCTCGGTGGCCCTCAACATTCTTGAGGCAGCCTCTGACGTCCCCTGCTTCCATCCGCCTCTTACCCGTCCTTTTCCTGGCCCTCCTCCCACCGACCTTCCCCTTTTTTCCAAATCCCCTCCATTTTCTCTCACATATCTGCCAACTATACCCCTCGAGCTCCTCGCCGTCGACAGATACTATCATATTTTCTCCAAATACTCTTCATTTACTCACCACCCACCTCCAAAGTACTTCCATTTCACCTCCTAGTGGCCCTTCTGGCGCACAACCACCTGAAGATACTGCATTGCCTTTGTAATTTGCCTCTAATGCTCCACCGCCAAGAACTGGCCTCACATCTTTAGGATGCTTCTCATCTCCTCCTATTGTCTCTCCTGCGTATGATTCAAATATTTCAACCTTAGACCAGGATATTGATCCTCATATCGACCATAGGGGTTCCAGCTCGACGCATCGGGGAAGTCAGTGCTCGAAGTGCATAGAGTAAGGTAATCAAAATTTTGATCTGAACCTTGGAGAAGGGATCCTTTTGGGAGAGGTAATGGGCACAACGGATCAAGTCGTGGTTGGCCATGTTCAGGGGTGGTGATACAACCTCAATCGATTGCGCACATGGATGAATTAGATCTAGGGACCTCTCATGGAGGAACCGCCATTGGTAGTCATTCTCTCTCGGGGATGGTTTCCCATTAGGGGAATTTTGAGGTCTAAAATGGGCCTCCCAAGGAAAATGTACATTCAAAATTCACTTTATGAGAACCAATCACATTTTAGGGGATGACATCATCCCCAATGGTTGAGGTGGAATTGCTTGAGTTAAAGGTACTTACTTGTCACATTCTCAATGGTGGATTAAAACTCATAGTTAATGTAAGGTCCCACCTTAACCCCCATCAGTAAGATAGAGAAGTAGATGTCACATAATCACTAATACTCATTTGCACAAAATCCTAAATAATTAGTCACTGTAAAATTGTTTCCAACAAAAGGCCCTTTTTATTTTCAAAGCTTTAGATAATACAAGAAACAACTGTCTTAGTCACACTTCAGCAAATTATTAAATTCATTTTCACATTCATACCAAAAACTTGCAGACATAGGAAGCTACACCCATTAAATAGTTTATTTAAAATTTATAGTAACATAAAAACACAAGAGTAACTAAGAATTTTACACTAACAATTTATATGCACAAAAGCTACAGCCATTCAAGATTTTTGACAAACACTTTGCAGACATGCACTCTACACTCATTCATCCCTTATGACAAACACTTTGCAAGCACGCAATTAAAAGTCATTGAGGCATTTCGTCAAATACTTAGCAACAATGAATTTAAGATTATTCTTCAACATATTTATCTCATAAAATTCATAATTTAAACTGTAAATGTTTCCATCTTAAAACAGGGACTAAATAATCTTAGTTTTTCAGCAAAGACTCAACAACAGGCGCACATAACTCAGAGCAGCAATCTGCCAAATCGCCCAGATTTCCGATCTGGGTTCTGAAAAGTATTTTTTTGGAATGAAATCAGGGGTTACATGACCATTAGGCACGGATACCCCCTGATGTTGGGCTGAATCGAATTCAAAACGCCCAGAAATGCGATTCTTGAAAACAACAAATTTATAGCCTAATTGTTTCATTTATGACTTTTGTCAAACATATGGAATGAAAACTTACAACTACACCTGTACATGAGGAAAAACAACCCAAAGTTATGCTACTAAGATATGCTCATTGAAATCACACATTTCTAAATCCACCATATGAGTCCTTAAAACATTTTACCACCCACAAGCTAATTCATTTGACATGATTGACAAGCTTTTTGCACCAATTGCTACAATTCAACAAAAATATGGCAGCCCTGAATGCTACAGCCATTAAGGCTTTCTATCAAAATTCTGATAGTACTATTACAACAACTTGAATAACAAAACATTGAATTATTAATAAGAATATGAAACATAAGCCATAACTGAAATTTATCTCCAACTTACCTCAAGCATTTGATCTTCCAAACTATATTTTAGTTGCCATTATTTTTGTATTTTCTTTTAAGGGTTGATTCTGTAATTCCTCCGAGTATATTTTGGGTAAATGTCCATTTTCTTACTTCTGATGTAAGATGCAAGTTAGCACTTATTCATGCATAAATAAACAGATAACATTACTCATTCATAGATATTGTCAAACACTTTGCAAACTATCCTCAAACCATTTATAAAACATGCATCTATTAATTATTTGAAACAAAACCATAAATCATGAAATACTTACCCAAGTCCTTTGGAATAAATTTATTGCAATTACCTTCAACAATATTTGGCTTTCCTTTTTCAAATGCTACAATACCAAGATTAGTACCATAAACTACACCAATAATAACTCCAATATTGAGATCTAAACATCCATTCATATAGATTAATCTAGTCTTCATTTTTAACTAATAAATAATATTCTAGATAAAATAAGCCTAAACCAAAATTAGATGCTTACAACAATTTAAATGTCTACTTTTTATTTTATGCTAAAGCTATACTATAATTTTAGTACAATGGAAATTATACCTGAAGAGATATTCAGCTCCAATCGTTGCGAATATGATCCACCTTCGATCCCTTAACCAACTCATTTGAACCATCCGGTTTTCCACCCAACCATATCCAGGGATAAATCCTCCCCCTGGAACCCCCGAGCTGTAAAAGCTCACAACCAGTACCAAAATACAGCAATAGAGAGAGATAGATGCAAGGAAAACTCATGAAGATAGTTTTCACTTCCTCTAAATACCACTCATGTTCAACCTCAATAGATACTTAGTAGATTAGTAAGAAATTCAGACTTTTTTTTTTTGGAAGTAATTGGATACTCTCCATATCTCTCCCTTTCACAATATTCCTCAAGTCTCTTCCACTCTTGGCATTACCCCCTCTTCCCCCAAATGAGAATACATGAGACTCATATATAGGAGGAGCAACAAATTCATGTCATAAAGGAGGATTAATATGCATGCATTGTATTCCTTTTAGAGGAGTGTAACTTATGCCATTAAGGAGAGGTATGCATGCCTTATTTAACGAGAGTGTAACATATGCATTAAAGTGAGTGTAAGAGGAATATTTTATGACACATATTTAATGAGTGTAGGAATATTTTATGACATATATTTAATGAGTGTAGGAATATTTTATGACATATATTTAATGAGTGTAAGAGGAATATGCCATTCCTTGATGAGTGCATAAAAGAGAGTGTAATGTAATATTTAAAATAGAGAGAGTTACATAGAGCCATGAGAGTCATGAAGGAGAGAGGTGTGAAGTGATTGAGGAGATATAATTTTCTTTTAATAATAATATCATAGTCTCATAAAAGATAATAATAATATTAATAATATTGAGGATTAAGTCGATATTGAACTATTACAATTGATTAATCATAATTTAAGTGATTTTCCTTCAAGTATACTTGTTTACCCATTGATTGGAGATGATTTACTATTTTTGGAAAGTCATACTTAAAATGGTAGACATGACTTTCTATTTTTAGAAAGTCACTCCAAAATTGTTAGGAATTAGATTATTAAGGAAATTCATCTACGAGTTGCCCATGAGTGGTATTTTTTCTTCCGGATAATAGGGATTCCGCACCCCTATTGTATGCATCTTTATGCCTTAGTAGATTGAGGATTCCGCGCCCTGATCTACTCTAAAGATCCAAGATTCCACACCTTGATCTTTTTTTTTTTTTTTAAATATTCAGGACTCCGCGCCCCAAACATTTCATTATAGATTCAAGACTCCGCGTCTTTATATTTCATGGATTTAGGACTCCGCGTCCTAATCCTTGTATCATATATCCAAGACTCCACGTCTTTATATTTCATGGATTTAGGACTCCGCGCCCTAATTTCCATGGCTTCTCATCTATTCTGCTTTGAAACTCCGCGTTTCACCTTAAGGTGCTGATTGTGAGCTCATACCCATCTGATGGTTCGTTGGTAAGGTCTTCTTCCAAGACCTGCACACATCACAAACTCATTGATCAAATAAATCAAATGAATTTCATAATTAACTTATTCAAATTTTACCAAATATTGTGCATGACTTCCATAGTCATTTTCGTTTTGGAGAAATGACTTCCACAGTCATTTATAACTTAAGCATCCTTGTTGGCAATGACCAAGTCCCCTGCCACATCATGCTTAGTACGATATTATGCACATATAATCATACAAATTATGTATCATCCATAAATCATAATTAACCATATGTTCCATCTAACCATGATCATCCATGGATCTGTGTCCCAATTCTGAATCACCATTCATGTTATACACCTATGTCCAAAATAGGATACCAAAAGAGAAAACATTGCTAATATGCGTCTAACCAAAATCAATTATTGTGTACGCAACCATAGATATTATCATAAGCACACAACAACCAAGTGACCTAAACCAGGTCATAGCATATAATCATGTACATAAGTCTTTCATACATAATATTATATCATTATATCAAAATCACCATCTCTAAGTGTCATCAAAGCTATCTCACTAAGAAGGGACACTACATACTCCCCCTCTTGGGCTAAACTTGGCCCGAAGTTTTTCCTACGGTCATAAGATACTTATTACTTTTAGATTCTCCTATCAATAAGTTGTTAACCTTATGTATATATATTTGATATTATTATTATATTTTTTTTCTTCATGCCAATCCATAGTTTAATTTTTTCTAAATTGGAAGCAACTCCGTGACAACTAAACATACCATTCTTAATCAAGTAGAAAATATATCCATGCCATATTAGACATGTTTTGATATAAAATACCAAAGATTTTTATCAAAACTAACCATACAATTTATAGTACCTTATAAAGTAATATTGTATGTAATTGATAAGATATCTACTTAATTTATCTATAATAATTTGATATTCTACATGTTTTTCTTTCTCATAGTCTATATGAATCCTACATGTGTCATCTTCAAGGTTCTGTAGTATGTTGAGCTTGCCAAGCTATAAATAGAACACACATTGGTTGTATACACAACAATGATGGTCCATCCCATATCACAATCAAATTGGCATACAATAAGCATAAAATAATCAACATACAATTGTGAGTGAAATTATGCAACAAAACATGATTTTATATATAAAACCCACTCTTACACAACAAAACATGATGTTATATATAAAACACACTCTTACATCCCACTTGATTTATGTCTTCTCAATCCAATTTTCCTCTTTTCATTCCATAAGACATCCTTGCAATTGAAATATTTAGGATTTATCTTTAGTTTTTACTATACGTTTACTCTTTAGGAAAAAATACAATTTGAGGTTCAAGGCACCATTTTTGTTTTTTTGTTTTTTTTGTTTTTTAAACTAACAACCTAAGGTTAAATACAGTCCTCACTGACCCACTTATGTATTATAGATCATTCCTTTAGTTTGGATAATCTTCATTATTATTCACTTCTCTAACTTGAGAATCAATTATGAAATGACTTAGTTAGAAGATCTTCATTCTAAAAGTAGATTAATGATATATTTTTGAAAGTGGCTTGTAATCAAGAACAACTCTCACAATTATGAAAATATGGTAACCTCAATAACTTTATGTCAATTTGTTTTCCAACTATGAAATCAGTCATGATTTATATTTAGTAATTATTCCTTACTATTAATACATACACAACAACAAACTATGAAAACCGTACATTTCTCAAAATGTGATGAATCTTGTTAAATTTACATAAGATTTAGACTATCACAAGGGAATTTCTAGCCTAAAGTTAGACCCCCTTCTTTTTTTCTTAAGGATAATTACCACCCTCTCAAATTATTACAACATTTTGTAGGACTAATAAATACTCAAACAACTATACATCCCAACAACAACAAAAAAAATTCTTAAATCCAACAATCTCTTCCATTCCACATACAATACACTCATCTTAGGCTTCTAAATCATGCAAGAATTCCAATTCATCAAAATGTGATATCACTCTCCTTCAATTTCTTCCTCAAAAAATATCACAAGCACATATTCTTGTAAAACAAGAACTCAACTAAGCTTTTCATTAATCAAATGTTTTTTTTTTTTCTTTAATTTCAAATAAAACAAGTTCCCACCACATAAAATATTTTCCTTCTAAACATGCTATTCTCTTCACAATTTATAAACAATTTGAGTTTTGACACGATCGCTAAACTAGCAATAGCTTAGAGCAATACATGAGTTCAATCTTCATAATTTATCTAATTAATTTGGTTAAATAGAATGCAACCAATATTCAACTGATAAAATCATTAAAGAGACTATTATGGCTTTCCTAGACCTAGTTTGTCTTAAGCCAATAGAAAAGTTATTTCATCAACTTATCACAATAAACTTTTTCTACATTTCAAGAATTTGAAAGTCATTTTAATTCTACCTAAATTCAATACATACAAAAGGATTCAATATATCTAGTTCACACTTCCATATATCAAAATCAATTCTTCCAAACATTCTAAACCACCTAATGGTGTTCAGTATATCAATCTTAGTATCTTCATTTGTAATAAAAATAAAATAATGGATTTAAAGCTCAAGCACATTTGTGTTACAAATCTCTATCCATTTAAATTTAATTACACATAATCACTCCTTAATCATGAATATCAGATTCCATCAAAATATTCTAACGAGAAGAATTACTTAGCTCATAGATATATTTTAGTATGGATTTCACACCCATACCTTACCTCATTACTTATCTCATAGATATATACTAGTTGGATTCCACATCCATACATTTTCTCATAGATATATACTAGTATGGATTCCGCACCCATACATTAGATCATAGATATATGCTAGTATGGATTCCACACCCATACATTAGCTTTATAACCTTCCAGTGTTCCTTAAATTGGCTTCCACAGCCCTTCATGCACCAGTCATTTAAGCCTCTTGTTTATTATGAAGGTCATACCTCAACCTAGTAATTGAGTAATTTAAAGCTATTTGATGCCTAATGTCAACCCAAAATACAAAAAATCATGTCAAAGAAATCATAGAAATTTCATTCTTACTCATTAAGAATGTATTCCCAAATCATATTTTAACACATCTAATTAATACACATACATTACTCTTGAATCTACATTCACAGTTAAAAGTGACATCCTTCAAGGTAGATTTTAGTTAAGTTTCTTTTAGTGTAGGTACGAAAAGATTCAAGATTATCATGATGAACTCAATCATCAAGTTAATGGAATCTCAACCTTACACTTGTTGCTCATTCCCAAAGCATACACACCAAGGTCATCATACTATAGTCCAAATTAAGCCAATATTCTTCTTGGTAGATATGATTTCAGCTAGTAAATATGGCTACTAAGCCCATATCACATTGAAAATGATGCATTAAAAATATATGAAACTATGCATGCACTCCACCTATCTCACTCATTGATTGAAATCAATTCATTCACATACTTGGGTTTAACCCAAACTTTCTCAAGCACATCCTTTCCCAGCATGTTTTTAAGCATTTTAACATATTGTTGATAATATGTCTTAACAAAAATATAAACGAATATCAGAAATATATATATATATTTCATGAGTTTCTAAATGACATAATGATAATAATATCCTCTATGCAACCAATATGCTTCCAGGTCAATATATACAACAACTCAACATGCATGCAAAATCAACATTCATACATCATCAACCTACAAGTAAGCATGTTGGCCCACTAGGCCCTAGCATTGTAACCTGGCTCTGATACCATATGTAAGGTCCCACCTTACCCACCATCAGTAAGATAGAGAAGTAGATGTCACATAATCACTAATACTCATTTGCACAAAATCCTAAAGAATTAGTCACTGAAAAATTGTTTCCAACAAAAGGCCTTTTTTATTTTGAAAGCTTTAGATAATACAAGAAACAACTGTCTTAGTCACACTTCAGCAAATTATTAAATTCATTTTCACATTCATACCAAAAACTTGCAGACATAGTAAGCTACACCCATTAAATAGTTTATTTAAAATTTATAGTAACATAAAAACACAAGAGTAACTAAGAATTTTACACTAACAATTTATATGCACAAAAGCTACAGCCATTCAAGATTTTTGACAAACACTTTGCAGACATGCACTCTACACTCATTCACCCCTTATGACAAACACTTTGCAAGCACGCAATTAAAAGTCATTGAGGCATTTCGTCAAATATTTAGCAACAATGAATTTAAGATTATTCTTCAACATATTTATCTCATAAAATTCAGAATTTAAGCTGTAAATATTTCCATCTTAAAACAGGGACTAAATAATCTTAGTTTTTCAGCAAAAACTCAACAACAGGCGCACATAACTCATAGCAGCAATCTGCCAAATCGCCCAGATTTCCGATCTGGGTTCTGAAGAGTACTTTTTTGGAATGAAATAGGGGGTTACATGACCATTAGGCACGGATACCCCCTGATTGTGCGCTGAATCGAATGCAAAACGTCCAGAAATGCGATTCTTGAAAACAACAAATTTATAGCCTAACTGTTTCATTTATGACTTTTGTCAAACATATGGAATGAAAACTTACAACTACACCTCTACATGAGGAAAAACAACCCAAAGTTATGCTACTAAGATATGCTCATTGAAATCACACATTTCTAAATCCACCATATGAGTCCTTAAAACATTTTACCATCCACAAACTAATTCATATGATTTGACAAGCTTTTTGAACCAATTGTTACAATTTGACAAACACATGGCAGCCCTGAATGCTACAACCATTAAGGCTTTCTATCAAAATTCTGATAGTACTATTACAACAACTTGAATAACAAAACATTGAATTATTAATAAGAATATGAAACATAAGCCATCACTGAAATTTATCTCCAACTTACCTCAAGCATTTGATCTTCCAAACTATATTTTAGTTGCCATTATTTTTGCATTTTCTTTTAAGGGTTGATTCTGTAATTCCTCCAACTATATTTTGGATACATGTCTATTTTCTTACTTCTAATGTAAGCTGCAAGTTAGCACTTATTCATGCATAAATAAATTGATAACATTACTCATTCACAGATTTTGTCAAACACTTTGCAAATTATCCTAAAACCATTTATAAAACATGCATCTATTAATTATTTGAAACAAAACCATAAATCATGAAATACTTACCCAAGTCCTTTGGAATAAATTTATTGCAATTAGCTTCAACAATATTTGGCTTTCCTTTTTCAAATGCTACAATACCAAGATTAGTACCATAAACTACACCAATAATAACTCCAATATTGAGATCTAAACATCCATTCATATAGATTAATCTAGTCTTCATTTTTAACTAATAAATAATATTCTAGATAACATAAGCCTAAACCAAAATTAGATGCTTACAACAATTTAAATGTCTACTTTTTATTTTATGCTAAAGCTATACTATAATTTTAGTACAATGGAAATTATACCTGAAGAGATATTCAGCTCCAATCGTTGCGAATATGATCCACCTTCGATCCCTTAACCAACTCATTTGAACCATCCGATTTTCCACCCAACCATATCCAGGGAGAACTCCTCCCCCTGGAACCCCCGAGCTGTAAAAGCTCACAACCAGTACCAAAATACAGCAATAGAGAGAGAGAGATGCAAGGAAAACTCATGAAGATAGTTTTCACTTCCTCTAAATACCACTCATGTTCAACCTCAATAGATACTTAGTAGATTAGTAAGAAATTCAGACTTTTTTTTTTTGGAAGTAATTGGATACTCTCCATATCTCTCCCTTTCACAATATTCCTCAAGTCTCTTCCACTCTTGGCATTACCCCCTCTCCCCCCAAATGAGAATACATGAGACTCATATATAGGAGGAGCAACAAATTCATGTCATAAAGGAGGATTAATATGCATGCATTGTATTCCCTTTAGAGGAGTGTAACTTATGCCATTAAGGAGAGGTATGCATGCCTTATTTAAGGAGAGTGTAACATATGCATTAAAGTGAGTGTAAGAGGAATATTTTATGACACATATTTAATGAGTGTAAGAATATTTTATGACACATATTTAATGAGTGTAAGAGGAATATGCCATTCCTTGATGAGTGCATAAAAGAGAGTGTAATGTAATATTTAAAATAGAGAGAGTTACATAGAGCCATGAGAGTCATGAAGGAGAGAGGTGTGAAGTGATTGAGGAGATATAATTTCCTTTTAATAATAATATCATAGTCTCATAAAAGATAATAATAATATTAATAATATTAATAATATTGAGGATTAAGTCGATATTGAACTATTACAATTGATTAATCATAAGTTAAGTGATTTTCCTTCAAGTATACTTGTTTACCCATTGATTGGAGGTGATTTACTATTTTTGGAAATTCATACTTGAAATGGTAGACATGACTTTCTATTTTTAGAAAGTCACTCCAAAATTGTTAGGAATTAGATTATTAAGGAAATTCATCTATGAGTTGCCCATGAGTGGTATTTTTCTTCCGGATAATAGGGATTCTGCACCCCTATTGTATGCATCTTTGTGCCTTAGTAGATTGAGGACTCCACGCCCTGATCTACTCTAAAGATCCAAGATTCCACACCTTGATCTTTTTTTTTTAAATATTCAGGATTCCGCGCCCCAAACATTTCATTATAGATTCAAGACTCCGCGTCTTTATATTTCATGGATTTAGGACTCCGCGTCCTAATCCTTTTATCATATATCCAAGACTCCACGTCTTGATATTTCATGGATTTAGGACTCCGCGCCCTAATTTCCATGGCTTCTCATCTATTCTGCTTTGAAACTCCGCGTTTCACCTTAAGGTACTGATTGTGAGCTCATACCCATCTGATGGTTCGTTGGTAAGGTCTTCTTCCAAGACCTGCACACATCACAATCTCATTGATCAAATAAATCGAATGAATTTCATAATTAACTTATTCAAATTTTACCAAATATTGTGCATGACTTCCACAGTCATTTTGGTTTTGGAGAAATGACTTCCACAAGCCATTTATAACTCAAGTATCCTGCTGGCAATGTAACTGTTCCTTTATCACATCATGGCTTAGGCTATTTTTGATATGTAATCATATTAAATTATAGATTATCATCATAATTATCTTCATGTCATCTGGAACTGTTGATCCACCAGTGACTGTAGTCTCAATTCTCAATCACCATTCATATGACACCTATGTCCAAAATAGGATACCAAAAGAGAAACATTGCTAATATCTGCCTAACCAAAATCAATTATTGTGTACGTAACTACATATATTATCATAAGCACACAACAACCAAGTGACCTAAACCAGGTCATAGCATATAATCATGTACATAAGTCTTTCATACATAATATTATATCATTATATCAAAATCACCATCTCTAAGTGTCATCAAAGCTATCTCACTAAGAAGGGACACTACAGTTAACAATGGTAGTGCTCTAAGTACTTTTAAAGTCAAAGTAAAGTACTCATAATAAATGTCATTTCACACTTCTTGAATAAAAATATATTATTTTCAGTTCATATTTCTTGAGAGAAACAATGCATATCACTATACATTTATTATATTATATTATATTATATTTATATAGTATATTAATTACATGTTATTATACAATTTAAATAATACAAATTTTAATTAATAGGATATAATATAATTAAGAATTTATAAATTTATCTTTATATTTTATTTTAAGTTATTTAAGTACAAAGGACGAATGCATTAGTTGTTCAATGATAATGATTTTTCTTGAAAAACTCATTCTTATTTATAGTCACATCAATACAATTTTTTTATTAATTTTATTTTGGTACCACTTAAAAATTGAATTTAAATATGGCTACATGGATTGTGGTGCAAAAAGTGAATTGAAAATTCATAAATTTTATTTTATTAGTTTAGCTCTTATTTTATTATTTCCTTAGGAGGCCCATTTTAGACCTCAAAATTCCCCTAATGACTATGCTTTCAACGTCCATAACAGGTCTCTTCGGTGCTCTCAAAGATATGGCACATTGAACAGGCTCTAGTCATATTCAAACGGTGGAGCCCTCTATTCGATCCAGAGACAAAACAACTTGATGTAGGGCCGATATGGGTTAGGTTTTCGGGTCTCCTTCTCCACTTCTGGTCAGAGGACATCATGCGACACAAAGGAAACACATTAGGAACTTAGCTAGATCATGACAAATCCTATCTGACCTTGGGAATTATAACGATGGTCATGATCTTGGTTCACCTAGACACCCACGGAGGATTGGAAGAGGCCATGACACTACGATGGAAGAAATTTGTACGCATCCAGACCTTGGAATATGAGGGAGTACCTTATAGATGTTGGATATGTCATGAGGTTGGCCACCTCTACAAGGATTTCCCCCTCCTCAAAGGAACATCTGATGTTGGTGAACCAGATCATTCGCAAGCATAGGAGACATTGAATGATCCTCCTCCTTTCAATGGTTCGGCGAATCGACGCAAAGGCAAGAAATATGCTTAGGGGCCCAAGCTCACCTCTGCACCTCCTGGTCCACCTTCCCCCCAAATCACAAGGTATCGGGCAGCACCGGCCATAATTTCATTTGGTAATCCTCATTCCTCATTCCTCTTTCCTTGTTTCTCATTTTTTCACATCTACATCTGTTTCTTCAACTACATTTCCCCTCATCAGCTATTGGACCCATCCTATCTATTACATGTCCTACCTCCCTCCCCCTTCCCTCTATTGCTGACCTTCCCCCCACCATTGCCAGTTCACTTACTACTCTACGCCCCTCTGAATCCTCATTCAACTCATAGAGCTCTCACTCTTCACTCCTCTGATCTCTCACACAACCCCCTCCTCTGGATCTGGTGGTCTAGGGCTATTGGAACCTGTTTAATCTAAAGCTTGTAGGGGAAGGCACTCTAATAAATGCAAGGCTATCATTCAGGAAGGGCTGGAAGTGGTGGATGGAAAACAAAACATTCTGGAAGGGGTGCTTAGAGCATAGATGACCAAGCCACTTGTTACCTCATGAAGATTATATGCTTCAATTTTCGAGGGATAGCCAACCCCGCAAAAATAGCTGGCACTGTGAAGATTATTGACAGGCACTCCATTAGACATCATCTTTCTGCACGAAATTCTCGACTCCTCTAATCATGTGATTTTTTCCCTTCGAACCACCTACCTGGGTTGGAACTTTCAGGTATTGGATGCTCATGGCCGCTCTGGAGGAATTGTACTTGGCACAATCCCTTGAACCATTAATGTTCTCAATCAATGGTGTGGGGATGGATTCCTGGGTGTGGATGTTTTATCCTCTGACCTCAGGTCAGAATACCGCCTCATAAATATTTATGGACCCTGGAGCTCTTGTTTAACCTTCTGCCAACACCTCCTCAATACTTCCCTCCTTTCTGCCCACAATCTTATCCTCGGTGGGAACCTTAACTTCTCCTTGGGTCTTGTTGAATCCTGGGGTCCCCTTCAACAGGTCGATGATCTGGCATCCGATATTTTCCAACTCATTAATATCCATTGTTGGCTTGAGGGGTCCCGACCCAGGTTCGGATTTAAGGTTTTCAAACAAACACCTATACTACTGGATCTTTCAGCAATTACCTATGTGCACAGGCCAAGGTATCACCCAAAGTAGTATGGGTGGGTGTCGGAACCAAGTTTTCACACCCTGAAAGAAAGAAGGTAACTAAGGTAGCCCTGCTTGAGATCTATCAAGTTTGCAAAGAAGTAGTCTTATTACAGAGCCTTTATTAGTATATAAAATGAAGCTTATAAATCCATAGAAATCATTTAAACATAAACAAAGAAATTATTATTAAGAAGATCTCAGCAACACCTTCGCATCCATGTGAACATCAGTAATTATCATAAAAAAATTGTCGCAATAATACACACGTACCTATTTTAGATAACACATAGATACTTCAACAGTAAACGCAGCTAGTTCAGATAACACAGAGATACTGCCACAGATTCCACATTCATTAACATCTAAAACCTAGTTACAAACCCAAGTCACCACCCCCGCACACAACTAGCAGGAGTCCTTACCCAATAACACCCAAACCAAATCTCAATAATTCGCACTTAGCATCAATTGTAATTAGTCTCCTTCTAGACTCAAACTATACATCTATTTATATCATCATATCCTACACTATCTTGTGGTCCAAAAATTGTGGTTTGCAAACTCTAGGTCTACCCTTTGATCCGTTACAATACATTGGGGGCTTTGACCCACCCCAAAGTCCCTACGCTAGAATAATTACTAAAAAATTTATATCAAAAATGCGAATAGGGGACCCCATTCCAACAGGCCCCCAACACAATCTTCTGACTCATCCTGAGTCACAGCAACCGTGGGGTTTTCATCTTCGGTTGAAGCTGCTTGATTGCATCTACCAGAGGGGGAAAAAAACCTTCACTCTGTGTGGCAGTGTTATGTGCAATTTCCACCAACTTTTGTGAAGTTGGGCCTTCTGTGGAAACGGTAACACTCTTTAGGGTCTCATTCGGCTACTTTATCGTGACATCCAAATCCTAGGATAACTTGAGGGCTTCATCTACCCAGGGCTTGAGGTGGTCACTCAGAACCTTCTTCTTGTGGCGAAGCTCCTTCAAGTCATCCCTGAGTGCATGGTTGGTTCGCAGACATGCCAGGAATTGGGTTGAGATCAGAGTCGACATTGTAGCCTCCATTTTCTCGAATTCGTCTTCCTTTTGGTTCAGCTCTTGGGTAAAATCGCACAGAAGAGGGTCGCATTGTACTGTAGACCATAAATGCATAGCTCTCTAAAACAATTAGGCGCCCTAGTAAAATTGTGCTAGAATAATGTTTGTAGCTTCTATGAATAACGCAACTCTCTAGGCACGTACCTCATGAGGGGTCTTCGGCTACAAATTAGCTTCAAATACAACAATCTGTTGCTTCATCTCGGCCTTAATGCTCAGTATTTTGGTCAAAGAATATTTCAAGTCTATGACAAGTCCCTCAATCATGACCTGTGGGCTGGCAAAGGTGGGAATGTCTTCTGTCACATCTTCGAAGAGTCTTCTGCTTAGACGTTTCAACTTTTTTTACTCTGCGGCGGCAAGGATGAACCCAGCCTATCCCTGGGACATCTACTTAGTCTTTTCTGCGATGGTATTCTCTACCGTACTTAGTTGCTGCTACTCTCATCGGTGTCTGTGTTGGATTTCCTCGAAGAGGGATGTGTGGAGAGGTTGCAGTGGCTCACCCTGAAGCAGGGCCAAGTCCAGATTGATTTCCATGCAAGCTTGGACTTGCGCGCATAAGTTGGATGTACTTAGAGTGAATGTTCTACCTGGAAGGGGGCAGAGGAAGCTCTCCGTTACGGAGATCAATTCATTGCTGGTAGTGGATAGGCTCGCTTGAGGCTGCCTCACTTGAACCATGCTTGTATACAAGGTATCGACGAAGGGCTTGGAGCTCAAACTGTAATGTAGCAACTGCAGCCGTCTCTTATTATTCTAAGGCAAGCCACCTGTCCTCCGAAGAAATGGTGACCGCAGCTGCAATTTGCTCTAAATATTCCTCTGTTAAAGTAACCTCAATCTCCCGACCGAGCCTTGTAGCCCATCATTTAATTCGCTGACCCTTGGGGGAATCAGCTGTCCATTTAGTACAACACAAGGATCCTATGCCCTATCCATCCAAGCCCTCAGTTTCCATGTCTTGCTGGAACTCCTGCTCCATGCCCTGCGTCCTATCTCGGGGAACCTCCATCCTGGTGGAGCCTTCCGTGCCACTGCCTTTTGAGTCCTTAGTAGTATCAGGTGGGGTGGTGGTCTTCAGAGCTACGCTTGTACCAGCAGTGTCTGTCATTATAGGGCCATTAGACTTGAATCCTAATTTCCAATACGGCAGCCAAGTGGCAATGACCCAATCGATTTCCTCATAGAAAACCATGTAGAGCAGTGACATCCAATTTGGATCCTTATGCCCCTAAATCTGCATGTTGTGTATTGTAACCTAGAATGTCACAATGCTGTTATACTTTCCATACAATATTAGAGACAGGCATGGCCGGGAGTGAATTGCTGCTGCCAGCGTGCCATCAAAAAGTATCCAAAATACTTTTTTCTCCTCAATATGCTTCACATCCTTTGAATTCCATAGGCTTGCATATCGCACCCCTTCACACATGTCCAGCTCAAGCTCTGGGAGGACGGATCCTTTAGGGGCTTCCCATGCTACAAATGCAATTAGGAGTATCTTCAAGGAGTAACAAAATGCTTCCCGTGGTCCTGGGCCTCGCGCACGTTCTCCCAAAATTTGATGCCGAGGAACTATGACCAATTAAAGTACACCCCCTTTTCATAACAGCCAACAAGCTGACTCACATAAGCAGGGACAGCCGTTGCCTGGAACTTATGCATCATTTTGCAAGCCAGCAGCAGGGTACCCATGTGCACTCTAGGGTCAGTGATGGTTCCGACTAGGAACCCACTATTTTTTCATTCTACATGGTAGTCTTTTCGCACCTTGTTGGTGATTTGCTACTCGTATTGCTTGTTGACGTGCTCTGTGGGATTTGGCCCTTTCATGGGGAGACTAGTAATGCGGTGAATTAGGGTGGCATTGATGGGAATCTAGTCTTCAATCCACAAGTTGTCATCATGGATGAAGGCTAGCAGCTGTTGCACAACGAGGTCAGTGATATTATATGGTCCAAAGTGAGGTATCCATAGTATGTTTGATAATCCTAAACTTGCTAACTTATGCACCCATGGCATTGGTACTACCTTTAGAACATCATCCTCCAGTACTCTTTCAAGATATGGCTCAGGTGCCAATTCTAGGAAGGCGTCCATGTTGGCAAGGTCATGATTGTCGAACTTAACTAAGGGGAAACCAGCAAAATTTGAAGATAGGAGCGCACAACATCGAGATTCTTGGGCATGTGCACCGAGGTTCTTCGCGGTTTGACATAGGGCGGTAGCCAAGTTAGTGGGGCCACCAGTAGAGCTTCTTCTTGAGCAAACAAAGGTCACTTCACAGGGTTAGGCGAGCATGCCTTAGGCACCTTTTAGGGGGATTTCACGTTCCGAGAGGATGTGCGTGGCTTCACCGCGGCCCATTTCATCATCCTCCCCTATCCCTGCTCCTAGCATTTTTCCTTATTATTCTCTTTTCCAAGATTCTTCCCCTTGGTCGGTGTGGACACGACCTCTTCCACTACAGGAGTGACTTCCAATACTTCATCATATACGACCTTGGTAGAGGTTGTGGCCTGCGATAACATAGTGGTATTTGTTGAGCTCCAAAAATGTTCTTTCTTACACAACATTCCATTCCATTTCTTTCATCCATTATTAATCCCAGGCTCAAATGATAAATGAAATTAGTTAAAATTGCTTTAAGGATGAATATCGTGGCTAACTTGCTATGTTTTTGTGATTGTGTCATTGTAGTACTTTTTGAACAGAAACTAGCTACAGAATGCAGACATTCTGTAGCTAGTTTCCAATTCTGTAGCTAGCTTCATGTTTATACAGGTTCAGGATGTCATCTTGGAGAAAAACACACATGGGGGTATTCCACGTCATGTTCTCATCATTTGTTTCCCTCCATGGAGATTGAACAGAATTCTGTACGTGGTTAAGCACGTGGAAAATTAAACTAGGAAGTAGACTCCTAACAGAATAAGGACAGTCCAGATTCTATTACGTGATCATGATTAGAGTCCTAGTTTAGTTTCTATTAGGAAAGACAATAATCCCCGTATTATCTCAAAGTTCTGTTATGTAAATTTGCTATAAATATGCTCTCGAAACCGAGAGAAAAGGTTAGATTTTGTATTAGATTTTATGGTTGACTGCTAGATCTTTGAAGTCTGTGAATACTCTATTTTGAGGTGATTCCTCTTTAATGAAAGAAGCAGTATTTTCTTGAACGCGTTTAGTTGATTCTGAGCTAGATTTCGTGCTACTCTGGTGGTAGAGGGCCCCTGCCTCCTGAGCGGCCTTGTTTATACAGTAGATAAGTGTTTTAATCTCGCTTTTATTTCTAGTTTAAGTAGATTTTTGAAGCTTATGTTCATGTTTGTTTTATTTACTATCACAGCCAAAATTACTCTAATCAACTCTTCCAAAATATATTTATGAAGAATAAGGCACAACTGTGATAGTGTAGGTTTAGTTGCATTTACTTTCGTTAGTTATCACAGTTAAGACTTACTCTAATAAAATTTTCCAAAATATCATTATGATGGATAAGGCATAACTGTGGTAGTGTAGGTTTCATTTGTTAAGTTTAAACCAAGTAACATAGCCAATATTACTCTTATAAAGCTCTTCCAAAATATCATAACAATGAGTAAGAAGTAACTGTGGTGTCTTGGACTTTAGTTTTATTTGCTTTCAGTCTCGTGTTTATGTTCAATTGCTTTGAATGATACAGCCATACTCGTTCTCACAAACTCTTCCAAAACATCATTCATACTGAATGGGATGAACTGTAGAATTCCTTAGGTTAGTTGCATGATAACTTAGTGATAGCACTCCAGAGGTAGAATGCATGTGGTTCAGTTATATCATTTCATTTTCAGTTTGATAATGGCTTTTAATTCAACACTGTTCACTGTAGACTAGAAGTACCCTATTTTAGTCTTAGCTCGTTGTGTTAACATTTCAGTGTAGTTGCCATCCATTTCATTTCAAATTGTATTAGTTGTTAAATTTAAACACCACGGCCTTCATTATTTACAAAACTTCTTTTGTTCCAAACTCATACTAACACATAATTATCTGGACAGAAGGTAGTATCAGTCTAAGGCCTGGAGTACCTTTGCAACATTTTTACCATTTCACAAATAAGTCTTTTCTCAAAGACCATTATAAAAGGAAATCTATAACTTTGGTGTGAGGCCTAGTGGTGTTAGATTGAGTTGCAGAACGAAGTTAGAAGCTAGTTTAGAATAGAAATCTTATGGTGATACAAATGTTCTTTTCCAAATATATTTTAATAGACCTTTAATCATGGATGAGATGTTGTAATATTGTAAGTTGATTGTTTGATTTTTTAGTTAGGAGAATTTCATTTACACTTAGCTGCCCATTTCTCAAGCTTTTCCAAAACATCTTTAATGAATGAATTGGACAAGTTAAGCTCATGTTGTGATTTATTTTCTTGAAGTCATTATCAAGCTTTGTAATTTTCTAGCCATAGTTTAGGCCTTGTTTTGTTTCAGTATTTGCATTTGTCATTTGTCATCCATAATTTAGGCTTCACTCTGTTTTTCAACTAGTAGTTTCTTTCCACCAACATTTAGTTATTTCCCTTGTGAACATAAAACCATAAAAATCCAAAAACACCATAAAACACTAGACACAATGTAGTGAGAAACAATTACCTAGGCACATATAGTGCACCACACTTCAGCAGTTTACCAACCCTGGTTGACAATTAATGAACTCAATTTAGGAGACTAGGTTGAGCACAAACATTTTGGCGCCGTTGCTGGGGAAGTGTAACTAGGTAGCCTTGTTTCTTAACTCCCAAAAAAAATTTTATGTGTAGAGAGAGAGATTCAAGGGGTAGATTCATAAGAAGTAGCAACAGAAGCTTTATCCCTAGAACACCACTTGTTTCATCTAGACCAAGAGCCAGTACACCTCCAACTCAGACCCATAATCCATCCTTTAATGACCCTAGACTCCTAGAGGACTTAAGATCAGACATTCCATTATAAAGACCTCCCATTTCATCCACTGAACCTGCCTTAGAAGAGGATTCAAGGACCTCTGTTAGAGATACAAACTTTCCACTTCCTCAGAAGAATCAACTATGGCAGAAGAAGGGGGAGGAGGAATCTTTAATGGAGAACACACATTATTTGGAGGAGGTAGAGGTAGAGGTAGAGGAGAATGAGGTAGAGGTGTAGAAGGTGAAGGAGGTAGAGGAAGAGGTAGAAGAGAGATGGGAAGCTCTTTTTGGTTTCCTATAGTAGATGAAGAAACCAATACAACCATGAAAAAAATTTCACCCTATGTCCTTCCAAACTTCTATGGACTTAAAATTGAAGATCCTAAAACCTTCCTATTTGAATTTGAAGTCCTATGTAGAACTTATGACTACTTACAAGATGCTCAAAAACTTAAACTATTTCCTTCAACATTGAAAGGAGCAGCATTGAAGTGGTTTATGAGTTTGATTAATAGTTCTATTAGGACATGGGAAGACATGAAACAAGCATATCTAGAGAGGTATTTGGATTATTGTATGCCAGTCAATTATAAGGAGGAAGTGTCTAAGATGTTACAAAAAGAAGATGAAAACTTGGAAGATTTGTTGGAGAGATTTTATTACAACATGAAAAGAGCAAAAATGGAAAACTTAGATCAAGACACCTTAAAAGCTCTTTTTCTGAAAACAATTAGGGATGAATGGTTGGATATCCTTAACATGATGGGACAAGGGGATATATCTCAGCTCACATTACCTGAAATAGCTGAGTTATGTATCAACCTTTCAAGAGGGAAATCTAAAACTATAAAACGCCCAAGAGACCCTGCTCTTGCAAGGGTAAGTAAGTCTGCTTCTGGGACAGTAAGTAGGGCAGAAATAGGGCATATGCTTGATGAATTCAAATATGATATCTTAGGGAGTCTTAGTGAACAAATAGACACCCTTAAGTTACAAAACAAGCAAAAAGCTGAATCTGATGCTTTAGCAATCTTTTGTCCCAGATGTAGAAAGAAACATGCCCTAAGAGAATGTCCTTTGGATTCAAAAGTTGTACAGACCCGTGTCATTTGTTCAGAGAAACATGAGACCAAGAGTTGTCCTTCACTTCCTGGTCTTAAAGCTATCTTTCAAGAAGAGATTCCTACAAGTGCCACAGAATCTCTCAATTTTGTCTCTAGAAGGCCTTGGCAAGGACCCCAAACACAAGGATTTCATGATCAAATGTATAATCAACCTCCACCAAATTGGAATTCTTGGCAGCAACCTTGGCCCCAATTTCAAAATCAATCTCAAGCTTGGGCACAAGGGGCACAAAATCCCTATGGAAGATACTCTCAGTACTATCAGTTTCCACCATCCTATCCACCCTATCCACATTTTCCTCAACAAAAAAATCCTCAACAAAATTCTCAAAATTTACGACATCAAAATCAACCACTTCCATTACCATTTCCTCAAAAATCAAATCAGTTCCCTGCTCAACCCATACCAAACCCCAACAATATAAATCCTTAGAATACATATATGATAGAAGGCCAACAATTTCCAACTTATTTAATTACTCCTCTAGACCTTAGTGATGTTCAACTTAGGTCTGGAAGAATACTTGAAAGGAGGAAACCTTCTATGATTATACAAGAACAAGACAACTCTGAGGAAGATTCTCTACAAGAAAATAAAAGTCTTGAAGAAGATACATCTTTTCAGGACCCAAACATTGAAAAATCAAAACAAAAAAAACCAATAATCTCAACTCCTATATTAGAGCATCCATCAACATCCACTCCTACACCTCCCTTTCCAGAAAGATTACAAATTGATAGAGGTGTAGAAAAACAAACTATGGTGCCTAATTATGATTTCTTAGATGAGCTAAGAAATGTTTGTATTAAGATTCCATTATTACAAGCTGTGGAGCTATAAAAAGGGTCTCTTTCACCTCTAATTACCTCACATTAATATGTCAATCCGGGAGCGTTTTGTTATTACAAAGAGTGACTCAATCTGAGGCTATCATTTGTC